>WNGS01167087.1:58636-77242 GCA_020271785.1 Procambarus virginalis | reverse complement strand
CTCTGGAACGTGGCAGGGGCATTACGCAAGCCGAACGGTAACACTGATACCACAAAACACCCTCGGGTGTCACAAATGCAGTTAGTTCTTTAGCACGTTAGTGAGTGGGATTTGATAATACCCTCTCGAGAGATCGAATTTCGAGACGTACTTGGCGTTTCCCAACTCGTCGATGCAGTCCTCGAGGAGGGGCAGCGGGTAGGCATCCACAATGGTCACCTTGTTGAGATGCCGATAGTCGGTGCACAATCGCCAGGAGCCGTCTGGTTGGGGGACCAAAAGGCAGGGCGAGCACCAAGAGCCCTGGCTCGGACGGATGAGGCCGTGCTGGAGCAGGAAATCTACCTCCTTCCGTACGATGGCCTTCTTTTCCGGACCATCCGAGAAGGTTGAAGGCGAATGGGGGTGTAGTCCGTCAACTTGACATCATGGTAAATGGCATCAGTCGGTCGGGACCTCCCCGAACAGACTGGAGAATTCGTCAAGCAACGACTGCACCTCTTCCGTTGGGCCATCTGCAAATGGGGCAGTCCCTCCTCCACAGCATTCACAGAACTAGAATTGTGAGAAGAGATTAGTGGGTCCCCAGAACAATCATCCCCTCCCTCACTGGAAATGGAACATTGGTTAGTGCAATGGGCCTGGGGCCCTGGAACTTCTTCAGCCGATTCAAGTGTACGAGCATTACCTGGTTATGCTTGTCAGAGTGCCTCACTTTGTATGTGAGGTCCCCAGTCTTTTCTGTCACAATGTAGGGGCCTTCGTACTTGTGGAACATAGTGTTCCCTAGTCGAGGCTTTAATACCAGGACAGGGTCGCCAGGCTGAAATACCCTCAACTTAGCTTAGCATCGTTTCGTTCTTTCATCTTTTCTTGGGCCTTCCAAGATACTTTAGTGCAGCTGCCTTGCAGTCCTTGAGTCTCTGGTGGTGTTGTGCAAAGAAAGCCGAACCTTCGGTTAACGTTACGTTCTCTAACAAATTTTCCTGTAACATTTGCAAGGGTCCACGTACTTTATGGCCAAAGACTAACTCAAAAGTAGAACAACCCAGTGAACTTTGTAAACCCTCTCGAGCAGCAAACAAAACATACGGCAAGTTCTCATCCCAGAAGGTGTGGGAACTCTCACACGATGTCTTCAATATCTGCTTCACAGTTAGATGGAACCGTTCAATTACCCCCTGACTCTGTGGATGGTGTGGGCTGGAAACCTTGTGAGTTATTCCATTGTCTATACAAAATTGTTCAAAAATATCAGACTTAAAGTTAGTACCATTGTCAGTTTGCACGACCCGAGGCATTCCAAATTGGGAAAGAAATTGCAACATACGAGCAACAACAGTCTTTGCTCGGATGTTCCTTACAGCAAACGCCTCTGGGTAACGGGTCGTGATACACATCATCGTGATTAGGTAAATATTACCAGACTTAGTTCTAGGTAATGGACCAACACAGTCCATTACCACATGAGAAAATGGTTCCTCCGACACGACAATAGGCCTAAGAGGAGCTTTAGGTGGAGTCTGGTTTGGTTTCCCAACAAGTTGACAAGCAATACATGCATTACAAACTTTTGCCACATCGCTTTTCAGCTTGGGTCAGAAAAAAAACTTGCAGATTTTGTGATAAGTAATATTAATACCTTGATGTCCCCCCATAGGATCATCATGGGCAGCTGACAAAACCCTTTCTCTATAGCAGGTCGGCAACATAACCTGTGGACTACCTCCCACTCATTTGACAAGGGAGCACTCTGAGGTCTCCATTTTCTCATCAAAATCCAATCATTGTAGTAGTACCCAGTTGCTGCGTCTACAATTTCCTCCATAGAGACGGCTGCCTCATGACAATCTGCAAGACTGGGGTCAGCTTTCTGTAACTCACTCAAGGAGGCGTCCAGGCCTTGGTCAGATGCCAATGGCCGAGGCTCAACAGGTTCTCCCCCTCCTCACTACTTCGGTAGGCGGTGGTGGCAGGCTCTCCACAATGTCCTCGGCCACGTCATAGATTCGGGCCATGAATGTGTTCACAAAGTCCACTTGGCTTTCACCACTCGGAAAGTCCCTCGTGTCCTGGGATTTACCACCTTGGCAAGCCAGGGCTGCCCTTACATTTAAGTCCCATAGACTTAGTCACCGCGCACGCAGGGTACACAACATTATCCTCTGCGGCGGGTAGATCCAGGGAAACCTTAGGGGTAGGCAACATAATAGGCAGTTGGAGTCCCCTATCTTATCCTCGGCTAAATCATTACCCATATTATATCAACATTAGGGAAAGGTAGGTACGAAGTGACTCCGACTGTACAAACACCCTTGTGGAAATCAGATTCCAGGGTAACCTTACGGAGGGGTACTGCTCGAGTATCATAGTGACACCCTCGACCAGTACCACCTCTCCAGTGTCGAGAGGTTGGCACCTTCCAAAGCACTCTCTAAAATTAAAGTCTGGATGGCACCGGTGTCTCGGAAGATCACCACGTCCTTCCAGGAAGAACCCTCAGACAAAAGTAGTCTCCCTTTCGATAAGAATGGGGTAGCAAGTCCAACCACTGCGGGTTGGAGGTCTTACTCCCTAACCCTTCAGAGGCCTCAGCCTCCCCTGTGTCACAACGAGAGCATTGGGTCTTTTTTTCTGGGTACAGTTGCCAACAACAGCTAATAACGTGGTTTGGACGTTTACAGTGACCACAGATACGTCGGGGGAGAAGCGACATTGCTTACAGGATTACACTTCGGTTCACTCTTAGGTGCCATAGGGATNTGTTTCCAGGGCTGCAAGCACAACTAGGTGAGTACCTTAACCTATAAAGTTACTGGCCGACACTAAAGGCAGGTAATTAACCTGCCTTTACAGTTTGTGAGGTAAGGAAACCGCTAGTAGTCTCCTGATCAGTTTGTGAAGCGGTGAACCGCTTCTAGTCTCTAGACCAGATTAGCAGTCATAAGCAGCGAGTTTCAGAGAATTTTTATCCGCGTCGTGCAGCACGGTGTTGGTATACTTAGAATGCACGTGCTTCTTAATATAGCACGTGCGTCACCTGCAGACCTGGTCGTGCCCTAATGGCGGATGACCCTCCCTCACCCCCACCTGGTGGGTCAGCGCCAGAATAAAATATTACCACCACTACATTAAATAATTGGGAATGTATTTGTTATTCGCTCGATGTATCTATAGAAGATTAGAGTCAACCTCCACACGTTAATTTAACAAAATAGTACAATGTCTATTCATATTTCATATTACTATGACAACTATAGTATTATGACGTATTATTATGAGGAAAAACCCTCGGAAAAAAAGTTAATATGTATTTAATTGCATAGATTTAATTGAAGACGAATCCTCATGAGAATGGAATTTATAATTTAAGGTAAAAAATGTATTTAATATAATATGTAGGAAATGATTTTTAACATAAACTTAAGTAGAGAGAGAGAGGTGGGGGGGGGGGAGGCACAGGTCGGGAAACCCAATCCATTCACCTGGGCTGTATGGGTCTCGAACCCTGGACCGCGTGCGTGTGAGGCCGACGCTCTATCGCAACACATTGCTTGGGACTGATCGAGCTTGCCCGAAACGATGTGCGCATTATTGATTCTAAACATAGTATATACTAGCTTTGTTTAGCGGCTTTATGTATAGTATGAGCTCAATCTACCCCAACATTCTGTTTGTAACTCATTTTTAATTAATGTACTTTTACCTGAATAGTTATTATTATTATTATTATTATTATTATTTTATTATATTATTATTATTATTATTATATTATTATTATTATTATTGATCCTCTTTAGAATTTGAATTATATAGACCAACAAAATGTCTACAACAAATACTTTGTACTACAGGTCTCTGGTGGGTCACAAGGATCATGTGACCCGACAGCTACAGAAATGTTAGCAGCTTGTTCAGCTTACTTCTGTGGCTCGTATACTTGTTGCAAGCAACATAGTGACGACACAACGAAAACTGAAGAAAGTGACTGAAACAGCCTTCAGTCACATACAACTTGCCAGTCACATACTCTACAGTATAGAGTATGTAAAGTATGTGTCTGGTACAAACAAAGTGTTATAGAAGAGAACATACAAGCAGGCCGACTAGACACCTTTCTCCCCTAATGCAAAAATATGAGAAAAAGGTCCGAGATCGTCTGGACAAGCTAATCCAAATATTGGCAAAACTGAACAACACACCTGTGTCTCACAGTGCTCTGACAACAACTGCAGTCACTTCACCTTTTAACCCAAATTACTGAAGCTAGGCTATGCCTGCCATCACACACACAGAAATCACAATAGCCTGATATATAAATGAATAAATCCACAAGGGCCGTGATGAGGGTTCGAACTCACGCCTGGGATGATCCCCAGACGCTGCTTTAGTCGATTGTGCCACGACATGGTAAAAGAATTGCAACCTGGGAGTTCTACTGACCTTACTCGGATCTGCAGCCTCTCCGAGACACAAACCATGTAAAACCCTGGTTTGTGTCTCAGAAGGGAAGGGAAGGGAACTATCAGGGAAAAGCGCCAAGCCATTATGACTATATAGCACTGGGAAGGGGGGTCAGGATAGGGATTGGGATGGGACAGGGGGGGGGGGGAATGGTGCCCCAAGCACTTGGACGGTCGCGGGATTGAACGCTGACCTGCATGAAGCAAGACCGTCGCTCTACCGTCTAGCCCAAGTGGTTGGGCTTTTTAAAGGCTGCAGATCGGAGTGAGGTCAGTAGAACTCCCGGATGCACTTCTTTTACCATGTCGTGGCGCAGTTGACTAAGGCAGCGTCTGGGATCATCCCAGGCGTAAGTTCGAACCCTCATCACGGCCCTTGTGGATTTGTTTATACCTGCCATCGATTTACCAAGCTGTTGTGGTAGGGATCTTCTTAAGATCTATCGTGAGATGATTTCGGGGCTTAGCATGACCGCGACCTGGTCCTCGATCAGGCCTCCTTTTTGTTACACACCCCCAAAAAGTAGCCCATAGCAGCTGTCTAACTCCCAGGTACCTATTTACTACTAGATAACAGGGGGCATCAGGGTGAAAGAAACATTTTTCCCATTTGTCTCCGCCGCCACCGGGGATCGAACCCGGAAGCCCAGGACTACGAATCCGAAGCGCTGTCCACTCAGCCGTCAGGCGCCCTCGCCCCGGGATGACGAGAGCTTCAACAGTTTTTGGAACTCCTTTGCTTCACTAATGAATTCGCCGTATCCTGATCATATCCTTGACGTACCCAGATCGTACCACTCGTGTTAAACAGCAGAAATAACTGCAAAGATGCACGAGGTACTTAAGAGCACATAACCAAAACCAATGTGATACCCCACTACACACTTGACCGGAGTGCAACAAAGCTCAACATCACTCTGAACTGTGTGATGTTGCCCTTGATCACACTGTTGTGTGATGAAGGACAAATCTTCCACGATAGTGCAATATTGCAACGAACATCAGGATATTAATAATCTCCTAGCTACGAGTCCAGTACAACTGCACAACTATAATTAATAAAAGGGCCAAGATTCATATTTGAAGGTTGTTTGATCAAGGCTTTCAGAAGTCATGTGTGATTAAACAAGTAGCAAATGATCTTCAACTCAAACCTGTAACGCAAATCATATGAAATATTTTAGGGTTTTTGACAAATTCTGGACCTGAAACCTACCAGGTGGTTCACTGTCTTGTTCGGTTGAGTGGTTATATCCGGCCAGACCAAGCCACCGTGGTAGATATAATTCCGTCTAGCCTGGATGTGACTGGTCTCGGAGCTACTGCCTGGTTCCTCAGGGAAAAGGGAATTCAACTGTCAGATTCTCAAATTCAAATTCGATCACCTTACAGATATTGTATACTTATAAGTGCAGATTATTATCATAAATACACCATTAGACAAATAAATGTGCAGGGAATGAACCTGCTACAATCTGCAAGAGGTAAATTACTCACCGACCAGTTTTGAGTTCAAAGAAGTCGACTTACAGATGTGGACACAAAACATGTAAATTCTTTGACGGTTGCATTAAACAGCCAAGATCAGTTACCCTTAGAGCTCAGTTACATAGCAGAAAGGAGCTCGATTCGGTGTTCATAAATTCTGGGATCGTGACACCTAGGATGCTCATCTAAAAGAAATTTAACAGTCGCTACAATGCTGAAATTTGCCAAAATTTCTATGTAGATAATTTTAAAGGGACATTCAACAGTGAAACCAAACTGTTACACTTGAATCAAGAAGCCTATCGTAAACTGAAGCCAATATGCCATTGCAGTCATAAGCCTCCAATAATGGAATATAATTTAAATAATCAGATACAAAAGGATTTTCCTGATTATCTCACACGTGATGATTTGAAGGAATTGGGTGTTGGAGGCAACATCATCAGGGGGGCTAACGTCCCTCTATAACAGAATAAATCTATAACCTGGAGATATATTCTTGTAGACAGTGATACGAGCTCTGATTGGCTCTTAGGTAAAGTAGTATCTATCCACCCAGACAACTGAGGAATCTTAAGAACAGTCAAAGTTCCAAATAAGGAATTTACCTTCCTGAATACTTTACAAATATTAGTACATTTGGTGTCTGTTGGTCCAGTAAATCTTGGACAAAATCCAGTCTCAACTACTACATCGCATCAGACTCAGTCTCCAACCAGACACATACGCCCACACCGGTCGCAGCTCAACGGGCCAGACAGAACCTCCATGTACATCATGTGAATGGAGAGAGAAAGGTTACAGATTATTGTCTCATGCCAGTCATACAACATGGACTCCGAGTCGGTAGTTCCTTCCCCAACCCCAGGAAGATGTGGAAATTATCCACAGCCAACCTTTATGAGTTTCGCAGAGCAGACGTCCCATTATGGCCCCTGTTATAAATTGATAAGTGTTGCTATGGGGGATCTAGTATTAATTTGGTGTAAGGGCAGTTAGAATACAGATGTACCCAAGTTATGGAGACCTAAAAGGCTCGGACCCCAATAAAATATAAAAATAAACTTATAGCGGCTTATACTGCAATTGTCAGCCTAGAGGTAGATCATAGGTCTCCTATACAGGAAGCATGGATACTCCGTTAAACTAACTTATTTATTAACCCCTTAACCAGCCCCCATATACATCCACACAGATGTACCCAAGTTATGGAGACCTAAAAGGCCCGGACCCCAATAAAATATAAAAATAAACTTATAGCGGCTTATACTGCAATTGTCAGCCTAGAGGTAGATCATAGGTCTCCTATACAGGAAGCATGGATACTCCGTTAAACTAACTTATTTATTAACCCCTTAACCAGCCCCATATACATCCACACCAATAACAATAATAATAATTAATTTACCACACTATCTTACGTTAAAAGCCTTGGCCCGGGGTTTACTGAGGGGTAAAGTAAAAGCTGTTCAATTTGCTTGCAAATTTATTTATGTAATGGTTATAGAAAGGGCTGCAACTGGTCCAAGTTTCAGCAACACAACCTAAATAGAAAGGGAGAAAAAAATACAACGTATTATGCAACAAATTTTTCAAAATTTTCGAAAAATTTCTAGGAACACATGTGTCAACTAAAATCATTTCTATAACACTCAGATATCACATTAGCATGTAATAAAGGATTTTACTACGCAGTTTTATCAAAAAAAGTATTTAGTGCAATAATACATTTATTCAAAGTTCCCCTTCCAAAAATATGCAATATATGATGTTTATGAATATTTATAAAATCAATAAATGAACTTTGGACTAAAAGTGTGCCTACTTCCACTACTTCCTACTCTGGAAGTGTGCCTACTTCCAGAGTAGGCACACTTACAAACACAGTACTTAACTTAAGGTAAGGGAAATAAGTAAGAGGAAAGGTAGAGGAGTGCAGAGCAGCTCAGAAAGGTCTTGACCCCCACGAACGCCAGTCAGAGAAGACCGCGTCCAGTGATCAGATCAGGGCTCCCGCATTGTGTGGTGCCGGGAAGAGCCTAATTGATCGTGCAGCTATACATTAAAAATTTTCCCCTGTGCATCATATTGTTACTTTACTCCTTCTAAGGATAGTTAATCTTATAACAATGTTATACTTAATCCACAACAAGCTCAAGAGTCTGAATGCTTTTGAGCAACAAGATTCCTCTTACGTCTGGCAAGGAAGATACGGACAAATACACCTCGCCATGCGTCCAAATAATATAAGGTAGTTTATTTAGCTCAATTTGACCTCTGGTTTCCAACTGAGGAACCCAGGGTCGTAACACTCCTCCCCCCCTTCAGAGAAAAAAAAAATGTGACTACTAGAATAGTAGTCATATTTTTTGTAAGCGTATACAGAGAATAAAAAGGAAAATCCATGACATAAAAGAAAATAAATTAAAACAACAATTTCTCTGCAAGAAAAGTACAAATGAATTCTCTGAAAGAAAAAAAATACACAAAAAAACAGGGAAGTAAATAAATTGGACACGGAATATTTAATGTCACAGGAGAACCTACAAACTAAAAAACACTAAGCATGACAGTTGGTATATGGCTTCCTATGGCCCAGATGAATGTTACCCAGNTATGAAGGCGTGTGGACTGTCGGGAGCAAGATCAATGGCCGAAGTAACAGTATTCTACAGCCGTCACTTGGCACTCAGCTCTACTACACTCTGTCGTCAGTAAAAAGTACCGGATTGGAGTCAAAAGAGGACCAGGTATTGATGTCTACACATGGGAAGAAGCAAGATCGACATCGTCATCGACTACATCAGCGTCTATCAGCATCGATTTTTTTTTGCAATTACTCAATATGAACAATTGATACAAACAACAAAGTGGCCTCTGAACATCTGTGTAAAGAATATCTGAGCATTTTTTTTATAAATGGGAAAAACAGATTTAAAATAATTATTCTGGTATATTGATATATGAGACTTTACTCTACAAATTGGTCAGTAAGTAAAATCGAAGCCCCTGTGTAATTGTCTAAGCCCAGAACAAACGGTTATGGAAAATTATGTAGTGTTTTTTTTCAGAATGTTTGAACACAGGAGGGAGGCGGACCAATATAAACATTGACACTTATAGTGAGTGCGAACACTTAGCTGTACAGTCAGCTGAACCTGTGATATAGTATAGGATTTTTTTTATATTTTTAGATACATGTAATAAAAATTAGGTGTGTTCCTTAGCATGGCAAGGTGACATTGATTGGGGAGTGGATAGTACACGGATGTGAACTTGATAGTTCAGTAGTACGCTCTCCCGATGACTGAAAGTTCAGTCTGAAGATATAACTTTTATGCTTTGGTTGAAGAGAACCAAGAGATTTTAATAGCTAGTAGTTGCTGTTAGAGTAGGGACATGTTATTAGCTATGTCAGTAAGGGTAGGATGTATGTTTCCTGATGTTGGAGGATTGCTGTCAGTTGACAGCTTGAAATTTTATGAATTTGAACATGTTTATTATGATGATGTGGACACTAATGATTGTCAAAATTCTTGTTAGTTAGGTTAGCTTTTGTTTGTGGCAATGAGTAAATTGTGGGTTGATACTAACCTCGTTATGTTTTAACAAATTAACAAGGTTTACTAAGTGCTTGTGCGGGGGGGTTGTAACAATCGAGGCTTGTTGTAAAAATATCCAGAATATTTATCTACACAAGGGAGAGAATGGGAAGCTGGACCCGCGTGGGAGCATCCCCCAGGGACTTAGCGGTGGAAATAAACACCTTTTGTTCCCAAGCTTCATAATGAATCATTCTACAGTATTCACTTACTTAGAGACATTAACCTTCAGTCATTTGCATTCAAATTGCATTGTATAGTACTACTGTTCATAATATCAAGAGTATATTCTATTATTAGAAGGAGTTTAAGTCACCATCAGTGAGCGTCACAAGCAAGAACTAGGCTGGGAGCCGGAGTGACGAAGAGTCATAGTCACGTCACGAGGTTCCATGTCTTCTATTTCTCAAAGGTCAAATAGCTATGTTGTAATTGGAAAGCTCTTCCTTAAGATGTTTGTGTAATTTAACTTCAGTACAATAAACATCAATTATCTGGATAATTCAGTACGACAGAGGTTAATTGTTATAACTTAAGCCTGGCAAAGTAATTAGATACTAGCGGAGAATACAGATCTAGGCCTCTGGGTTAGAGGAGAGAAAAGGAGAGAGAACGATCAGTGTGGTTTCAGCAGCAACTGGAGAGGTCATCCATCTCACCTCTTCCCAAGGCAACACAACATCTAGCTGTCTATAGAGAGTAAAAGTTGCTTGGAGTTTCTTAGGGATAGGTCACTCATTGCCGTTAAATTTATAGTCAGGTCATATTCAGTTAGGACGTGTTCAAGATAGGGAGTGAACCAATTATTTAGATTTTGCTTAATTTTTGAATAAATAATTAGCTTAATGTGTATTTTATTATTTCCATTTTCTTTGTATTAAGGTCCTGTCACGTGGTCCCCACGTGGTCGAGTTGAGGTGGACGCCTATGCTCCTCGAATTGAGTATATCATTCACATCCAATCAGGATTATCAGCCCTGTTGATTTTAATTAACTACACACGTAAGATCCAGGGTTTATTTGTACTAGTGGGGAATCAAGCCCCAAGGTTGATTGTTTAGCGTGGTCGATCCAGATCTCGATCATTGCTCATTTTGGTTACTGATCTGGTGGTGGCGGCGGAAAGGAGATCCTAGAACTTTGCTAGAAGTCTATTTTCACGTCATACGGGTTGTAGAATCTCAAGTCGGTAAATCGTCTTGAGACCACGTGGCGTGGAGTCGGCTCGAGTAAAAGTCGTGGGGTCCCTTGGTTAAGAACCAAGTAAAGAATACGGTAAAAGAGAGAAAAAGGGGGGTAGAAGGAAGAGAGAACCCGTCCCGTGTTACAGTATGTACTAACTCTATCTATAAATCCATCATTCATTGTAAAATCTCTTGTATGTATGTACCTTACCTAAATAAACATTCATTTATTTATTTATTTTATTTATTTATTTATTTATTTATTTATTTATTTATTAAATCATTCTTAATTAAGTTATTTGAATGTTTGTTTTTGCACAGTATTGTTGCTCATTAAGCAAGTTTATTTTATATAAATTTACCATTCGTTATGTTGTGAGGGAGCGAAATATGGGACGTCCTGACGCCACATTCGTCAGTAGCTGGTAGACTGACCTCGGGTCAACTGGTCTGATTACGGATAAGTCTGTTCTGAGTACATTTTCTGTTTTTATTTTAGCAGGTATATTTATCTGGGTAGCTAACCTTGGTTATACTTACTACATAATAGGCCTTCTAATTACTATTATATAAAAAGTGAAATACTAAGTTGACATTAATCCACATTTTCATGTTTATATATATATTTTATATACATTTGTGATATTTTTTCCCTGGTGATTTTCCTTCTAATTATATTGTATGGTACGTAATGAGGAGGTACACTGGTTGCACGTGTGTAAATACAGATTCACATACATATCCCAAGCACGTTAATTTCTTGTCTCTGTAAGTGCAACGAGCCGTAAGTACAGGTATGTAACAGTTGACAATGTCAAAAGCTTTACGCAGGTCCACAAATAACCCAACAGGGAACTCATTTTTATCAAGAGCTGCATGTATCAAGTTAATCATACTAATAAGTGCATCGTTAGTGCTTTTTTTGGGGTCTGAAGCCATATTGATAAGAGCTAAGTATATTGAGTTTGGCTAGATAAGAGTAAAGCTGCTTGTGGATTAGTTTTCAAATATTTTTGACAAGTTTGGCAGAATTGATATAGGTCTGAAATTGTTGACATCAGCGAGATCACCACATTTATGGACTGGGGTTACTCTCGCTTTTTTTAGAGTATCTGGAAAGGTTTGGAGTTCAAGTGACTTGTTGAACAGCAATGCAATTGCAGGAGCTAAAGATCTGGAGGCTTTTTTTGTAAATCAGAGTTAGTATCTCCTCAAGGGCACTAGACTTGGTTTTAAGGGAAAGGATTATGTCAGTAACATCAATGGAATTAGTAGGCATTAGGTACAGAGACTAGATTGCTACCTGTAAGATAATCCTGAATATTAGTACTGGAAGATGGAATATCATTTGCAAGGGATGACCCAATGGTAGAGATGAACCTTTTGAACTCAAAAGCAGTATCAGAGGCTGAAAGCAGTCCATCGTTATTTGATAGGAGTATTGGTTTGTTATTTAAAATCTTCTTTGATCCCAATATTTGTGAAATTGTGCTCCATGTTTTCTTAATGTTGCCCTGTGTGGGTAAATTTATCTTCGTAGTATTTAATTTTGGCTCTTCTAATTATTTTAGACAGCAATGATGAGTAATTCTTTGAAAATTCTTTGGAGACTTGTAGATTGTAGGACTAGTACAGATAGATATACTAGTATAGTATAGAATAATAGATTGTAGTACTAGTGATTTGGTTTAATACTGAACCATAAAATGTTTGAGAAATTTTACTGTTTTATATAATTCAGTAATTATGGATCTAAGATAAATGTAATTTATCCAGAATAGATTTAACATTAATTATGACTCATTAATAACAGTCTACTTCTCTAGACTATCTCGGTTCATTGGACTGAAAGGGATGTTGGGCTCTGAGCACCGGTATAGATTAATATTAATTCTGGTTCATTCTGTTGATCCTCCCTAGGATCTCGGTTCGTAGGACCAAAAGGTTTGCTGAGAAAATCTGGCTCAGGATATTAATAATAATGAGAATAAATTTCGATATCTACGAAGGACCACCCTATAATTAAAAGGGACATAAAAAACTGATAAAATGTTGAAAGATTCCTATGCGCTGGCGAAGGAAATCCTTAAATTCTGGCCATGACTGGAGGCTAACAATGGCTTTCTCATGTAACATAAAACGTGCATCATCTTTGGTTGTATCAACAGCTAACCTAGCAATTGCCAGGTAGTCGGTATCAGTAGGCTCAGAAAAAATGCACATTTGTCTTCGCCTCAACCTTGCTGAACCATAACTCTAATAAGCGGGATTCATCAGCGAAAAGTGGGAACCATTTCCTGAGCTGACATCTGGATATTAGTAAGAGCAATTGTTCCAGTTGAGTCCGAAGGAGTTGCAACAGTGGTAGGCATTATCACTACTGTTGAAGTGATGTTTGAACGCAAATCATAAATAAGTGACCAGGCATCAGAAATAGAATACACAAAAATAAAACTTGGCTAAAGTAAGGAAATGGCAGAAATAAAATTATTAAATTGTACTAGGCAACAAAATAATTGTAAAACAAGCAAAATTGTAAATTAAATTAGCACTCTGGTATGAATATGGCTGGAATTAGAGTTATATAAATTAATTAAACCAGGCTAAGCACAACAAACTAGATAATAAAACTGGAAAGTGTAATGGCAATTTTCATTAAAAATAATTCAACACTCAACAAGTGGCAATGCAGGAAATATGGGTTTAGCACAAACAAATTCATAAACATAGTCACAGGTACATGTGCAACATGCTAAGGCAAAATTTGAATGTCAAATGATTAAAGAATAAATTTCATAGAAAGGTCTGGAGAAAAGTAAAAAAAAATCTATCGAGCAAATCCTTAACTGCTACTAAAACAATTAGTTCTTACTTCTCTGAACTTTGAATTTACTAATAACACTCTAGTAACACAATTAATACACAGTGAAATTACTGTGGGAAGCATGCGTGCGTGCGTGCGTGCGTGCGTGCGTTCGTGCGTGTGCGTGTGTGTGTGTACTCACCTATTTGTACTCACCTATTTGTGCTTGCAGGATCGAGCATTGACTCTTGGATCCCGCCTTTCCAGCCATCGGTTGTTTACAACAATGACTCCTGGCCTATTTCCCTATCATACCTAGTCTTAAAAGTATGAATAGTATTTGCTTCCACGACCTGTTCCCCAAGTGCATTCCATTTTTCCACTACTCTCACGCTAAATGAAAACTTCCTAACATCTCTGTGACTCATCTGAGTTTCCAGTTTCCACCCATGTCCCCTCGTTCTGTTATTATTACGTGTGAACATTTCATCTATTTCCACTTTGTCAATTCCCTGAGTATTTTATATGTCCCTATCATATCTCCTCTCTCCCTTCTTTTCTCTAGTGTCGTAAGGTTCAGTTCCTTCAGACGCTCTTCATATCCAATCCCTCGTAACTCTGGGACAAGCCTTGTCGCAAACCTCTGAACCTTCTCCAGTTTCCTTATGTGTTTCTTCAGGTGGGGGCTCCATGATGGCGCGGCATACTCTAAGACAGGTCTCACGTAGGCAGTGTAAAGCGCCCTGAAAGCCTCCTCATTTAGGTTTCTGAATGAAGTTCTAATTTTCGCCAGTGTAGAGTACGCTGCTGTCGTTATCCTATTTATATGTGCCTCAGGAGTTAGATTATGTGTCACATCCACTCCCAGATCTCTTTCTCGAATCGTTACAGGTAGGCTGTTCCCCTTCATTGTGTACTGTCCCTTTGGTCTCCTATCACCTGATCCCATTTCCATAACTTTACATTTACTGGTGTTAAACTCCAGTAGCCATTTCCCTGACCATCTCTGCAACCTGTTTAAGTCCTCTTGGAGGATCCTACAATCCTCGTCTGTCACAACTCTTCTCATTAATTTTGCGTCATCCGCAAACATTGACATGTATGATTCCACTCCTGTAAACATGTCATTTACGTAAATTAGAAAGAGGATTGGTCCCAGCACCGATCCTTGAGGTACTCCACTTGTTACTGTTCGCCAGTCCGACTTCTCGCCCCTTACCATTACCCTCTGGCTCCTTCCTGTTAGGTAGTTCTTCACCCATTCTAGGGCCTTTCCGCTTACTCCTGCCTGCCTCTCAAGTTTGTATAGCAGTCTCATGTGCGGTACTGTATCAAAGGCCTTTTGGCAGTCAAGAAATATGCAGTCTGCCCAGCCTTCTCTGTCCTGCCTTATCCTTGTTACTTTATCATAGAATTCTAAAAGGTTTGTTAGGCATGATTTCCCTGTCCAGAACCCATGTTGGTGCTTGTTTACAAACCCAATGCTCTCCAGGTGCTCAACAAGTCTTAGCCTAATTATTCTTTCAAGTATTTTGCAGGGGATGCTTGTCAATGATACGGGTCTGTAGTTAAGTGCCTCCTCCCTATCACCTTTTTTGAAAATCGGTACGACATTTGCCTCCTTCCAGCAACTAGGCAATTCTCCCGACATAAGTGACTCATTAAAGATCATTGCCAGAGGCACGCTGAGAGCCTGCGCTGCCTCTTTAAGTATCCACGGTGATACTTTGTCTGGTCCAACAGCTTTATTTGCATCCAGTGTTGTCAACTGTTTCATTACCTCCTCTGCTGTCACCTCTATATCTGATAGGCTTTCATCTAGGGTAATCGCTTCTAACAATGGGAGCTGCTCAGGCTCGGTTGTGAACACTCCATGGAAATTTGCATTCAGTACCTCGCAGATTTCCTTGTCGCTTTCTGTATATGCCCCTTCTGTTTTCCTCAGTCTTGTCACTTGGTCATTTACCGACATCTTCCTTCTTATATGGCTATGTAGCAATTTAGGTTGCTTTTTCGCTTTGACTGCAATATCATTCTCATAATTTCTTTCCGACACTCGTCTTATGTTAATGTAATCATTCCTAGCTCTGTTACATCTAATCCTGTTGTCCTCTGTCCTTTGTCTTCTGTACTTCCTCCACTCCCTCCTGCTTCTCACCTTTGCTTCCTGACATTGTCTATTAAACCATGGGTTATTATATTCCCTCCTGCTTTTTTCCTTTATTGTTGGAATAAATCTCTCTTCAGCCTCCTTGCATTTCAATATGACTTGGTTCATCATACCTTGCACTGTTTTTCCTCCAAGTTCTTCCTCCCACTGCACTTCTCCCAGGTAGTCCCTTATCCTTCTGTAGTCCCCTTTTCTGTAATCAAGTCTCCTTTCCCGTACCTCTTGACCGTTGGTCACAATTTTAAGCTCCATCATGTAGTCAAAGACTAGGACACAATGGTCACTGGCTCCTAGTGGTATTTCATGTTCCAACTGTTCGATGTCTTCTACATTCTGGGTGAAAATGAGATCTAATAGGCTGGGCGTATCCCCTCCTCTTTCCCTAGTATCTTCCTTCACATGCTGTGTTAGGAAATTCCTGTCAATAACGTCTACCAGCTTCGCTCCCCAGGTCTCCTCCCCGCCATGGGGATTCCTCGTTTCCCAATCTATCTCTCCGTGATTTAGGTCCCCCATGACCAGTAGCTTCGCCTTCATTCTATGCGCTATTGTTGCTGCCCTCTGCAGTTCATCTATACATGCCTTGTTGCTGTCCTCGTACTCCTGCCTGGGCCTTCTACTGTTTGGTGGGGGATTGTAGAGTATCAAGATTACAATCTTCTTCCCATCCACTGTCAGAGTTCCATGTATGGAGCTCGTGCTTTCATTGGTACCCGGATTTTCCAGCTCATCAAACTTCCATTTCCGCTTTATTAGGAGTGCCACTCCTCCTCCCTGTCTCTGTGTCCTTTCTTTTCCTTTCCTTTCGTGTCCTTTCCTGTGTGTGTGTGTGTGTGTGTGTGTGTGTGTGTGTGTGTGTGTGTGTGTGTGTGTGTGTGTGTGTGTGTGTGTGTGTGTGTGGTGTGTGTGTGTGTGTGTGTGTGTGTGTGTGTGTGTGTGTGTGTGTGTGTGTGTGTGTGTTGAGTCGCTACTACTCAAATATTTAACAAGTTACTGAAAGATTAATACATATGATATGATGGATTTGTTAATATTAAACCCTATTAAACTATGGCACAATAAGCCTTAGCTCTTAATTACCTAACTCAGGACTGCAGGCTTTACAATATAACCGTGGACAACATGAAAAATGGCAAAAGGCGTGTGAAAAGGCACACGTAGCGTTTGTTTATGTTTGGTGTGGCAGGCAGCGCGCTTTGCGGCAGTGGCACTTAGCTCAGGTGGAACCCCACTAGGATGCCGGGAGCACGACAATAGTGCTGAAACAACGATATTGCGTCGATGATGGCGAAGGAAGCACAATTGCTAGGCAGGAGTGTAGGCATAAATTACTGCAGAGTGGTGTGTGGCAGGTGCTGTGGCGGTGGTGAGAGGAGGCGAGGTGGCGACACTAGTCAAACGTTTGTAATCCACCAATTAATCTCAAATCACTGCACAACACAACTGATGATCAGTTGAAACTTGAGACAATGATTGCAAAAGCTGGAACAGTACAGGCAAATACACACAAGGCTTGTTGCTGACGGCTTGGGTGATGGTGATGGGTGGCGCAGTTCCCAAAATGGCGCGGGAAATTCAAAATGGCTGGCGCAGGGAAATTCAAAATGGCTGGCACGGGAAATCTTCCTCTCCCCTCACTGTTGAAATGGCGTTCTCACTTGTAAATATTTTGCCTTACTTCTGAGAACGTTGACCTTGAGTAGTGTTTGATGGTTGGACCCCGGACTGGTACAATATCATTGAACATTGACGATGCGTTGGGTGGCGGGTGTTGGCTTTGTTAGTGGTTTGAGGTGTCTGGAGACACGTGACGGTATAGGCACTTGAGTTTTCGTTGCTCAGAAAAATTAATTTTGAATTCCACCGCAGCCACCAGTATTCGTTATCTTTAGATGTACGGTGCTTGCTTGGTTGTAGAGAATACACAGAAGTTTACTTAAGTAGTTTATTGGGTAAAGGCAACAAGGTATAGATGCAGCCTGCCGAGGTCCTACCTAACTCTGGTCTCGTGAGATACTGAGCACTACCTCATGTGCGGCTCTGTGGAACATGATGTCAGACCTACTCGCCTGGGATTGGCTATAACCCAACCGTCATACAATTTGAGTACTAACACCTATAGATACTTCGGATGGTTGTACACATATCTACTATGGATGGTTGTATACATAGCTACTACAGATGGTTGTACTTATAGCTTCTACAGATGGTGGTACACATAGCTACTATGGATGGTTGTACACATAGCTACTACAGATGGTGGTACATATAGCGACTACAGATGGTTGTACATATAGCGACTACAGATGGTTGTACACATAGTTACTACAGATGGTTGTACACATAGTTACTACAGATGGTTGTACACATAGTTACTACAGATGGTGGTACATATAGCGACTACAGATGGTGGTACACATAGCTACTATGGATGGTTGTACACATAGCTACTACAGATGGTGGTACACATAGCTACTATGGATGGTTGTACACATAGCTACTACAGATGGTGGTACAAATAGCGACTACAGATGGTTGTACACATAGTTACTACAGATGGTGGTACAAATAGCGACTACAGATGGTTGTACACATAGTTACTACAGATGGTACATATAGCGACTACAGATGGTTGTACATATTGTGGATAATTTATATATATTTCAAATTAGGCGAGTGGACTTTAAATTTAATTATTTTATGTATCACAATTCCCAGAGTAGGGGAGCAAAATTTTTATTATAAATGTTTAAATTCAGATGGTGCAGTAATTATCTAAATTAATATATTTAAATATTTATTCTGTTACTCATAGGTTATATATGATTCATTAATTAATTTTTATAATCTACTGCATTGTCTGGAGTAGTGTTACTAGTCAAACAAATTCTCATAT
>WNGS01167087.1:14796-53148 GCA_020271785.1 Procambarus virginalis | reverse complement strand
TACTAACCGCAGTAACAGATCCAGTAATCTAACGGAGGATGACGATTGGCCTAATGTCGGCACCTTTAGTAGTTCCCACCAGCATTCGGCCTGATATTCTACACCCGGCCCATGGAGCACTTTCTCACTACTGTTTTAATAAAACCTATCACGGAATCATACAAGACTACTACTGGACAGGTATGATTAAGGATGTAGAAACTTATGTACAACAGTGTCATAACAGTCAGAGGACGGAAAACCTAACATCTCGAATCCCCAGGCTCCTTTGTTCCTACCCGGTGCTTCGACCCTTCCACAGAACCTTTCCATCATAGACTGTGTTGGTCCTTTACCCCGGACAAGTTCTGGCAACGCATATATAATAACCATCCTGTTTCCAACCACCAGATTCCCCATAGCTGTTCCAGTAAAGAACATTACGCTGCTACTGTGGTGAAACAACTAATGATCTTCACACAATATGGATTTCCTCGGGAAATTCAAAGTGACGTGCACCAACTACTCCAGAAATCTCTTCAAGAAGACACTGGAAGAATTCAACAGCACTCAGGTATTGTCCAGCCCATATCATCCTACTTCACAGGGATCTCTAGAACATAGTCACCACAGATAAAATCACTCCTTTAAGAAATTTTGCAATGAATCCTTGAAGGACTGGGATAAAGAACTTGACATCACCATGTGCATTTTCAGAAGTCTCCCCAAATGAGTCTCTAAGAGTATCTCCGTATGAGATGCTCTACGGTCGTAAGTGGCGTACACCTCTCAAGTCTTTCAAGGATTCTCTACGAGCTGTCACCTTCAGTGAGCATCACACTGTGCCCCAGTTTCTTCAAACTTAAAGCACATTCTAGAGAGAGGACGTAAATTTGCTAATGATATTTTATTGAAAGCTCAAGAAAGGATGAAGACTCATTTTGGCAAACGCAGCAAAATCAGGAAATTTAAAACAGGAGAATTCGTGTTGGCATTTTCCGAATCCCTGGTTCTCCATTGCAAAATAAGTTTTCATGACCCTACCGCATTAAGGAGTGCTGAACAACCACAACTACGTTCTCTTGAGACTCCAGATAGGCTGCGGAAAACCCAGTTGTGCCCCGTCAATCTTCTGAGGAGTATAAAGGTCATCCACCCACAGTGCTAATATCTCTCTCCACTTTTAAGATCCATACCTCCACAGTGACACATTCCCTGCTTATCCCTCCTGAAAGCACTAGTTTTGAGTCAGTGCCTTCCAACTAGGAAATTCTTACTGATCTTCCTAATCATTTTCAGGACAGTAATTGTGCTCCTCTCATCAAAGTTACTCAAGAACATCAGAAGTTGTCCAGCAATGATCCACAGGAGTGTAAGGTGGTTCAGCACAACATCCAACTACTCCCATCCCGGCTAATTCGTCAACCCTCTACTGCGTATCAGCCAGTAAAAAAGGAAGTTTAGGCGTGCTGAATTTATCATACCTCCTGGATCATGGCTGGCCACCCCTGTGAGTGTCCCCTTGGGCCTTCACCCTGCATCTTGGTGCCGAAACCGCACGGTAAGGTACGACTGTGTACCGATTATCGGAAATTGAATCGTGTGACTGTCAAGGATGCTTATCCTTTCCTTTACCTCGTATAGATGATATCCTTGATGCAATAGGTAATGCTAGTTATTTGTCCCAACTTGATTTGTTAAAAGGCTATCACCAAATAGGGCCTGACAGAGCGAGCTAATGAAATATCTGCCTTTCACCACTCCTTTTGGCCTTATATGAACGCCTTCCTTTTGGATTGTGTAACTCCCCGCCACCTTCCAGCGAGCTATCAACCACGTCCAATCTACGGCCCTAAATCACTACAACCTAGCCTATTTGATGACAATCGTTTGTGGCAACTAACACCTGGAACGAAACATTCTGTTCCAGCTGCATGATTGTTCTCTCCAACTCCTGACCGCTGGCCTTACCATCAACTTGGGTAAGTCCACCTTTGCCAAAGGGAAAGTGCCGTTTTTTTCATTGGTCATTGATAGGGAGTGGCAAGCAAGAGCTCCTTAACCATTCACAACTCAAGCCCATTCAGCATTAAACCACAGCCACCTACCAGGAAGCAGCTCTGCGCTTCCTTGGTCTTGACCTACTATCGTATGTTTGTGAAAAATTTTAGTACTGTAGCGACAACCATTGATTAATATGACCAGCCCCAAGCAACGGTAACATTGGACCATTCAACATACCGTTGTCCTGTGAACAACTTAAATTTCTGCTATTTTCCGATCCCATTCTTGCCTCTCCAAGATATTACGAAGCCCTTCATAATCAATGTCGACGCAAGTGGCACCGGCATCGGGGCGTCCTAATCAACAACGTGTCCGAAGAGGTTCTCTCCTTCCTGTCAACTACTACAGCTACATGTTAAAGCCTCACCAGAAGAACTACAGCACCATAGAAAAAGCCTTTCCCCATCGTCCTGAACCTGCAACGTTTTGAACCTTACCTACAGGGTAATCGGTCTATTACCATCTACTCAGACCACAATCCCCTACAATTCCTGCAACAGGCCCAATTCAGCACTCAATGTCTTTCTACGCTAAGGCTCTGTATATTTGCATACTTAATCTGGAGATCTTTACATCAGGGCTCAGACAACATCAGAGCCGAGCCCCTCCAGAGTCTACGAGTAGAGACTCTACTCCTACCTCCTACCATCTATTACTGAATAAACTTACCCGTAAGAGCAGCTCAGGGGGGGGGGGGGAGATGTTACATAAACTTTCCTACTATCAAGGAGATTGCCTGCTGCTTTTTCCTATCATCATGTTACTACAGTACATCTACAACATCTATCTACAATCATGAGTAGTACATATTTAGTAAAATACGTTTCTACAGGGAGTATACGTACCATATACATATCGCTCACTCCACTCCCCCCTCATCGCTTGTCCTACTTCAACCCCCGTCAATCACCAAACTGCCACTTCAGCAGCACGCCAGCCTCAGCATCTTCCCTTGGGCATCGGCTTCTGGACACTCGACTTCACGTGCATCTGCATAGCTGATGACTGAGCATGCACAAGCCAATTGGATTTAGATATTCTTCATCTCAAGCTGATCAAACATCTAGTATAACGCTTGTGTAATAGTTGTGTTATCAGCCAGCACTTATTTCAGCACATTTTAATTCATTTTTTGTCTCGTTCATTGGTAAGAGTAACGTGACCATGTTTTTTTTATATTATTTTTTGGACCTTGTATATCTTGTTTATGTCACTGTACATAGCAATGGATTATTTTGTTCATATATTTTGTTTTCATTAATTAAACTTTCATGTTCATAAGATTTGTTTTTCGTGTTTTTTCCCTTTATACTTGACCACAGGAGGCAACATGCCACCAGTCTCTTTTTTTTCTCTTTTTTTTTTGTAATGAGATTGGCATTGACACCCGCATTGGAAGGACTGCCGAACACCTATACACACTTACTTTTTTTCCATCACAAGTATATATTATTATATATATATATATATTATATATATATAGATCATATATATATATAGATATATATAACTATATATATATACATATATATATATATATACATATATAATATATACAATATATATATTAACATATCATATATATATATCTATATTAAATAGTATATGATATATTATATATAGTTTTATCATACATTATAATAATATATATTCTATATGTATCTTATCATAACTGCTATCTTCTATCTCCATATCTCTTATTTCATATATCTCCTCTTCGCTTCTTAACATCTCTCTGCCGCAGCGGTTCCCACAGGACTATATGCAACTGAAACCTACACTCAGATGATGGGCAAATAGCCTCGTCTACCATCAGCTTTTGTCCGGTTGATAAGGTCGAGTGGATAAGGTCCTGTACCATACAGGAGCAACGCAAACTGGTATGTACGGTGTCACTGGGGGGGGGGCCGGGGCTCTGCTAGCACTTGGCTGCTAGAGGGCTCAAAGGCCGAATACTCAGACCACTCCGACTCCCGGGTATCACCGGAGTCTCTTGGTCCCACACGAGAGGACCAGCAATGCTCACCTCCGCAGGTCTTTGTTCCCACCACATAGAGGGTGCCACTGATTCACCCTGTAGAGCCCTTCAGTCAACCACGGGGAAATGCTATTAGCATTTCCGGCTACTAGACCACATGGAGGAGTGAAGGAAGACTGGGTACTATTTAACAATGACCTCCCTGAGTCTTGCCTGCCGGACAAAAGGTTGCAGAACCTCTTTCCCGCCTGTCTTCTCTATCTTTTCTTCAACAAGGTCGCCAGCTGGGTTATTATATCTGCACACCCAGCAAATCAGTCAGTGGGTGTATATTATATGTTGTTGCCAGTGTTGCTAACTCCCAAGATCTACTATTGGACTGTCGGCCCAGGGTACTCTCCCTTGAAGGTCCGTGTGGCTTTACCCCTCTCTGGCCACACGTTATTAGTTACCACCATTCAGGCACTAGTACTGTCGGAATGCTAAGGATCACACTCTTATATCAGTCTGTGCTGTTTCCACTCACTAGGCAATACGAATTCTATAGGGAACGTAATGTTCCCTAGATGTACTATGATAACCCTCGGTGTATGCTCAATAGAGAAATTTTGCAATGCAGGCACACTTAAACACAATATAAAATTGTGAATTTACTGACACGAATTACATGATCACACATATTACAAGTGATACAAGGAAATGAAAATAATAATAATACTCTGGAGATGTCAGCAACTCTCTTCTCTCACGTTCTCCAGGCTCCTTCAAACTGGCAGATAGAACAGGAGTCACACCCACTCACAGAAGGCCTCTTCACCACGTCGGCTCCTCTTCTTCACTGTCCTGCCATCCACACACACTGTCCTCTCTGACAGTCTGGACATAAGCTGCCCTGCAGCCTATTCTGCTACTAAAGCATTAATATCCTATTTCCACATATATAAGTGAATAATGGCCTATCTAGCCTACTCTCACAAAGGGGTAATGGGAGGGAAAATGATCTACCTTAACAATCCTTGGACTCACGACGCCTGTCCCTCGATGTGTGAGGGTCCTGTGCTTCCTTAGTCGATCTTCGGTGAATCCAGGAACGTTCCCACAGGTCCTCAGGTGTCGTGAAGCCTTCGCGTCTTCGCCGTTCCCAATCCCTGGGATTCAGCTATCCCAATCCTGGTCCATCAATGGGCGCTAGCTGATCGCTATATTTTCAACAGCAATGTTCCTTCCACGAGGCGTTGCTCCTCGCCCTAGGAACGGTGTCGTCCCTCTAACAACCTCAGTGGATGTGACCCGGTCACAGCTATGCCTGCCCGCCGCACCTTTCAGGCCCTCAACGTCACGCGTCGTCACCGACAATTCTCCAAGTTTGGCACTTCTCTGCCCACTCAACTTGGTCCCTTTTTGCTTCCCAGAAGCGCGGGGCCTCCTATGTATCAGGTGGGCTGCGATGGCTAGCTCTAATCCACTGAGAAAGGCCTGTTTAGCCTCCAATCCTTGAGAGCTGACAGAGGAGCGTCCTCTCCCCTTCGCTGTCAGGTCCAATCTGACGTTGGCGCCGCCCGGGTACTCGGTGACGTCACGGCGGGCTCTAATTGGTCGCCCGTGACCCGAGTCATCCAATCCGCACACGGCTAGCGTGTATTCCAAAACGTTATATCTGCAGTAGGGGATACTCTTTCATTTCTATCGGGGCACCAATTTCCCTTTACTTTCAACTTTAATTAATGTAAGTTTCTCCCTGTAGAGTGAGTCGATATGACTCTTATAGCAGGCAACGAAAGAGATAGGAGAGGGCACCGTAACACAGGACACCTTAATCCACTCGTCCATCATCGACTGGTAATCCACTCGACCATCATCAATATATATATATATATATATATATATATATATATATATATATATATATATATATATATATATATATATATATATATATATATATATATATATATATATATATATATATATATATATATATATATATATATATATATATATATATATATATATTGGTAGCAGTCTTTCCTGTAGACATATATTATTAAATATGACCGAAAAAGTAAGATTAATAATTCTAACACGAGTTTTCTCAATATTTCTTATGTTTCTTTTCACTGTTGATGGTAATTGAAAAATCAATTCTCCGAAACTCATTTCTATTTCTAGTCTGACTATTTCTAGTTAGGACCCTTTCCTCCGTTTCATGAGCTGTGGAAAAGAAGTTCCTGTAAAATAGTCTAATAGGGGGTACAGGTGTTGTGTTAGTTGTCTCTTCAGAGGTTGCATGGGATTTCACGTTCTTCTTATGATGTCTTCAACGAAACCATTGGAGAAGCCGTTGTTGACTAGGACCTGCCTTACCCTACAGAGTTCTTCATCGACTTGCTTCCATCCTGAGCTGTGGCTGAGAGCACGGTCGACATAAGCATTAACGACACTCCTCTTGTACCTGTCTGGGCAGTCACTGTTGGCATTGAGGCCTGCTTCAGCTCCTGCAGATGTCTAACATCAGGTACCTGCGTAAAAATGTCGTCAACATACCTGCAGTATATGGCCGGTTTCAAGTTCATGTCGACTAAGACCTGCTTGATGGTAATCATGTAGAAATTCGCAAACAGGACACCTAGTGGAGAACCCATGGCGACCCAATCTACTTGCTTATACATGTGCCCATACGGGCTCAAGAAGGGTGCCTCTTTAGTGCAAGCTTGGAGTAGTTTCCTTAGAATGTTTTCTGGTATGTCAAGAGGAGTACAGGCCGGATCACGATACACTCTGTCCGCTATCATCCCGATTGTTTCATCCACAGGTACGTTGGTAAACAGTGATTCTACGTCCAACGAGGCTCTTATCCCTGTGGCCCGTGTTCCCCGCAGTAAGTCAACAAATTCCTTTGGAGACTTCAGGCTGAAGGCGCAAGAGACATAAGGAGTCAGCAAGCCGTTGAGTCGTTTCGCCAGTCTGTACGTGGGTGTGGGTATCTGGCTGATGATTGGCCGAAGTGGGTTCCTAGGCTTATGAGTCTTGACATTTCCATACGCATATCCAGGTTTATATTCCCAATAATCTTTGGCAGGTGGAGTCCGGATTTCTTGGCGTTCACAGTTTCAATCAATTTGTTGACCTTTGCTTTCAATTCGGCTGTAGTGTCCTTCGTTACCCTTTGGAATTTAGTTTGGTCAGAGAGTATGAGGTTCATTTTCGCCAGATATTCGTCTTTCTTAAGAATGACGTATATTGGCGACTTGTCGCCTCTCCTGACAACTATCTAGGAAGCTTTTAAGGTCAGGATTGACATTACAGTTCAGCGTTTTATATATATATATATATAATACACATGAAAGGATGTGCAGTGGCTTAATATTTAACATAATCAGAGATTTGAGTAAAGGTACGGAGTGATATCTTAGGCCAGAGTTAGATATTGTCCTAATAGCTGTTTTGTGTTGAGTAATTAGAGGACGTAAATGATTTTGGGTAGTAGAACCCCAAGCACAAATACCATAGTTGAGATAAGGATAGAAGAGAGAGTAATAGAGTGTCACCAGGGAGGGCGAGGTACATAATATCTGATCTTAGAAAAAATGCCAACAGTTTAAAAAAAAATTATGTATTTAGAATGTGTCCCTGAAAATTCAACTTCCTACAGCTTCAATGAGAACGCCAAGGAATTTGCCATCTACTTTGTTACAAATTTAGGTATTGTTTATCCTGAGACTTATTTGATTTGAGGATTTATTGCCAAACAAAATAAAGAAAGTTTTGTCAATATTGAGGGTGTGTTTGTTGGCAGTTAGCCAGTGACGGACTTTTTTTTAGCTCGGTATTCACTGTGACATTTAGAGCAAGGGGGTCAGGACTGGAGTAAACGAAGGTCGTGTCGTCAGCAAATAGAATTGGTTTGAGATGCTGGGAGGCATTTGGAAGGTCATTAATATAGATGAGAAAGAGGAGAGGGCCAAGTATGCTTCCCTGGGGAACACCAGTGTTGATGGGTAGGGTGGGAGAAATTGAATTATTCACAGAAACATACTGGAGCCTGTCAGTAAGGTAAGACTTAAGGTAATGCAGGGAGTGACCTCTGACTTCATAATGCTGTAATTTAAGAAGAAGGTTTTGGTGGTTGATGTTGCGTATCTCTAGTAGGATACGTATATAAATTCATGATAATGATTTGGCAACAGTGGGGACAACAGCGGGGCTTGATAGTCACAGGTATTAGACCTGTGATATTCGAGTCAACTTCCTGCTAGAGTACAGAAAGCTTGTATTGTGTAGTTGCCAGCAGTTTCCTCTTTATTATTTTCCATAAATAATTATGTTTATTATAAACTACATTACCTCTGTTTATGCATATAAATTTAATCATTCTTAATTAAGTTATTTTAATGTTTGTTTTTGCACAGTATTGTTGCTCATTAAGCAAGTTAATTTTATATAAATTTACCATTCGTTATGTTGTGAGGGAGCGAAATGTGGGGCGTCCTGACGCCACGTTAGTCAGTAGCTGGTTGACTGGCCTCGGGTCAACTGGTCTGATTACGGATAAGTCTGTTCTGAGTACCTTTTCTGATTTTGTTTTAGTAGGTATATTTATCTGAGTAGCTAACCTTGGTTATACTTACTACATAATAGGCCATCTGATTACTATTATATAAAAGTGAAATATCAAGTTGACATTAATCCACATTTTCATATTTATATAAATATTTTATATACATGTGATATTTTTTTCCCTGGTGATTTTCCTTCTAATTATATTGTATGATACGTAATGAGGAGGTACACTGGTTGCACGTGTGTAGATACAGATTCACATACATATCCCTAGCACGTTAATTTCTTGTCTGTAAGTGCAAGGAGCCGTACGTACAGGTACGTAACATATTTTGGGGGCTAGGTCCGGGATGTTGTTTCCCACATATATTATTAAATCTTTGCTAATCTAACCTTGCCTTCCTAGGAACAAGTGTGCTTTAAGGAAATTTTTGCAGTATATCATGCCAGAGTCGTCCTGTGTAACTAGTAACCTACGCTTCACGATTTTGGAGGTAAGTCATCCTATTTTTTGTTTGTGCAGTGAGGCCAAGCAAATTTTCAGTGTCGTGTCAATTTAAAGTGAAGTGTGTAGTGCCGTGCCATTCTGTTTAATTATTTTAGTTAGTTAAGTGCCAAGTGTTAGTTAACAATGGAGGATCAAGTTGAGTCGTTGTTGGCTAATCCAGACTTTGAGGGAATTAAAAGCCTAAAAAAGTCTGCCTTAATAAATATAGCAAATAAGTTATAATTAACTGGCAACAATAAAATGAATGAGGCACAAATTCTGAGAGTAATAGTGACCCATTTAGTAGAAAATGGTGAGTTAGGGGAAGAATTTCTGGATAAAGTTCGAGAGGAGACAAGCGAGCAGATTGCTTTAAGGCGTCTTGAGTTGGAAGCGCAAGTAGCATATGCTAAGCTTGAGGTTCGAGAGAAAGAATGTGAATTTAAGAGCCAACAGAAAATATTAGAGACTGAAGCTCAACAGAGAGAGCTTGATGCTCAATGGTTAGAAATTGAAACTAAGGCTAGCCAACTACAGTTAGAAATTGACGCTAAGGCTATGCAGCAACAGCTAGAAAATGAGGCACAAAATCATAGACTTATAGCTCAATTACAGCTAGAAGCAATAAAGAAACAACAAGCAGAAGAACAAACTAGGCAGTTAGAAATTAAAAAACAAATGGCTGAGGCTAACAACAGAATTGAAACACAACGATTGGCAGCTGGGCATGGTAATACTAGCAATGTTCCTAATAGTAATGATAGTAATCCAATTAGAGTAAATAAGTACACCTAAGTTCAGTGAGGAGGACCCTGAGGTTTTCTTTTCACATTTCTCTAAAATTGCAGTCAGTATGAACTGGCCAATGGAACAATGGGTTGCAATCATGCAAAGTCAATTAAAAGGGAGAGGTCAGGAAGTTTTTGCATCCTTGCCTGATGAAAATAGTTTTGATTACGAGTTTGTTAAGAAAAGCATCTTAAATGCTTACCAGTTGAATCCTGAAGCACACAGACAAAAGTTTAGGAATTTAAAGAGGGCAAGTGAACAGACAATTGCAGATTTGACCAGATTAAAAACAAACTACTGTAACAGATGGGCTTAAATCACTTTCAATAAATGAGTATGATGCTCTTAAGAATATTGTATAACAGAAGAAGTGTTGTCATGTCTCCTAGATAAATTGTCTACTTTTATGGCAGAACCGATGAATATAACAGACATTTATGAGCTGTCTAAGCTCGCTGATGAGCATGAGTTGTTAACTAAAGCACATTTTAAAGCCCAATCACCTAGGTTTAACCATAAAGTAAATTATAATGCTCACAGAACTCCTTATCAGAACCAATCCAGTACTAGAGCTCCAGATACTCATATGAACTCTTCTCTTACAAAACCTAATCCTGCTACTTCTT
The DNA here is from genome assembly GCA_020271785.1 of Procambarus virginalis. Classification (NCBI taxonomy): domain Eukaryota; kingdom Metazoa; phylum Arthropoda; class Malacostraca; order Decapoda; family Cambaridae; genus Procambarus; species Procambarus virginalis. The sequence goes on along the minus strand of WNGS01167087.1, from coordinate 42,665 downwards.
GGTCAGGAATATCAAATATTAGTAATGTTAATTCTAAATCTACAGTTGGTTCCACAGGTGTGTCCACTGTAAGGTACTGTACCCATTGTAAGAGAAAAGGCCATGTGATTAATTCGTTTTATTCTGCACCGTGAGTAATGACCAACTGGGCTCATTTATTGTAGAGGTGTGCAGAATAAATTAACTAATGAACCTGTCACTGTAAACCCCAATTGGATGAAACAGTATTCTCCATATATGTCTTCAGGTGAAGTTTTGTGTGTTAATGGGAAATGGAAGCCAGTGGTTCTTCTTCGTGATACTGGTGCTTTCCAAACCTTAATTTCTGCCAGTATACTTTCTAATGTTGCAAAGAGAGATACTGAGAAGTCTGTAGTTTTTCAGAGTGTTGTAGGATGTAAAACTGTACCTCTGATAGATGTTAATTTGAGATCCACCATTACACCAAGTGTATGCACTGTGGGTGTTAGTACACAGTTGCCCATCCCAGGTGTGGATGTTATATTGGATAATGATGTGGCTATAAATCATGTTGTGGGGTAGAGTGATCCCAGTTTGTGTAAACAGCCAGTTGCAGACCCTGTTGTTTATTCTGCCTGTGCTGAGGTTAGTTCTATGAATGAACAATCTGTTGTAGTAGATGGTTTTGTTCACTCTACCTGTGCTGATGTCAGTACTATTATTAATCCAGTTGTCAGTTCTGATGTTACTCAAGTAATTGTTCCAGTAACCAGTACCCCTTCAGAGGAAAAGTGGGATGTGGTTGTTCCAGATTCATATGTGGCCAACCTAGTTGTTGAGAGTAAGCCTGGTACTATGAATCTGCTTTATTCCAATCCAGTAGATGATTTGGGAAAGGATGTCCATGTACAATTGTCTTGCCCGCTCACTATGAACGTTGTGCCAGGAGTTGAGAGAAACTTAAAAGCCTCGACTCTATTGTATTCTCAACCCGTCCTCTTAAAAATAACGTCACTTTTCGCTCGTATGCGCGCTATGGCCAAATCTGGACGTAATTTGAAATGAAATCGACTCACAAAAGTGACGTACTGTCCCGTTTTCTGTTTGAGTCGTCCGGCTTACTCTGCCAGCTTAGAAAAGGAAACTTTCCATTAACGTTTTTCATACCGTTTTGAAACTTTATGAGAATTTCCTGCCCACCTAACCTATCAGAGGACCCTTAACTTACTGTTGTTGAAAAAAAAATCCCAAATTTATTTTATTTTTTTTTAATTTTCAAATTACGTCCATATCTGTCTGTACGGTAGATCCTGTCTTGGAGAGTGTGGGAAAGCAGCCAGAGGATCAGCTTCTGTCGAGTAGATGGAGACCTATTGAGCCTCCCTCTTCAGTTGTCTGTGAGGATGTAACCCAACTTGGTAGCGTTATTGATTGTGAACAGACAGTACTCCAAGCGGCTCCAGATGTCATGGGAGGAAATTTTGGTAAATCATGTATAACTATTAAGGGTGGTAAAGTATCTTTTGGATCTAAGCTGCAGAGTTTTGTGGACTGTGATTCTTATTCCATGGGGATTAAGTATTTGTCATTGTGTAAATTGAGTCAGAGTGTGTGTACGATGTTCTTGCAATCTATTTTTATTCCGCAGGAGCCATTCTCTCTTGAAAAAATGGACTATGGGACATCTTTGTCCAGCCTTGTTGTTGAGCAGAGAGAGTTTACTCAAGTAGGTTGTGCATCCAGTTGTTCTGAGAAAGTGGTGAGTCATACTAGAGCAGTGTCTCTATTTTCAGATCCAGTTTATTTTGATGAACGAGTAGTGAACAACATGTATGTTCCATTTCAAGTGTGGTGTTGACTTTCAGAATCAAATTGGTGTTGGAGGAGTTAATCATACTTGGGAGCAGATGGTTGAGGCTCCAGGTGTGTGTTTCAAGTTGGGGGATAAGGTTATCGTACCTTGTTTTAATAATTGTGAAGGGTTACAGATTATCCTTGGGAGGTTCCCATGTAATCTGCTGTGCATCTTCAAGATGGTAAGACCCTTAAACCTCTTGTTTGATTGTTTGTCACCAGAAGGAAATCACTTGGGAAGTGAAATCCATGGTAAGGGTTGCCAAGGTTTCAGCATGTTTTTATTAGTTTTTTGGAAGACTAGAATGCTTATGAAGGTGTGTGTTGTGTTCAAGTCAACCATCAGTGGGTGTGAACTTGTTTTTGGAGTTGTGGTTGAGATATGGTGCCTAGGCATAAGCCTGTTTTCTTTCGCTGATCGTCATGACAGAGTTATGAGGAAATTGACTTACGTGTTCCTGAAGGATCATCTGAGTCAGTTCGATGAGGTAGTCTTTGCACTTATCTTGGGTTGTATTTATTGGTTTGGAGATCAAAGGTTTGCTAAGTCATTGTGTTGTGCTCGTGAAGGTTCTATAAGTGAAGAAGATTAATATGTAATTGTGAGGTTTAACGCTAATCTCTCTAATTTTAGTATCCATTGAGCGAGAGTATGTGTTCCACAGAGGATCAATTGTGATGGGAAGCAGATGTCTTTGTCAGGGAATACTCAGGAGAAGTCCCTAATCTACTTTACATCCAGTCAGCTTCAATTAAGTAGTTCAGCTCCAGAAAAAAGGAGTAATGGAAAATGGAGTCTGTCTTGGAAAATTTTACCATATAGAAAATGGATAATCTGGAATCATGGGACTGATTTCAGATCAATATTAGAAACAGATGGAAAGATAAATTGCAGAATTGACTGTGTGAAAGCAGTTACATTTATTGACAATTCTATTCATGCTAATAATAATAATGTTGTTGATGGGAATGTGAAATGTGATCTGAAACTAAGTGAAATAAATGAGATAGTACCCTGGAGAGATAAATTTGCATACTCCAGAGAAACTTATATGAAATTCCTGAAATGTAGAAACAGTGATGTAGAAGATTATAAAACTGAACTTTTTTATTTTCATGATTCAATAAATCTCAAGTGTCACACATTTTTACTTTTAGAAAAAATGCCATTGATCTTCAATCATTTGCATTTTTTTTTCTTGGAGGTGGAAGTGTTACGTATCTCTAGTAGGATACGTATATAAATTCATGATAATGAGTTGGCAACAGTGAGGATAGCAGAGGGGCTTGATAGTCACAGGTGTTAGACCTGTGATATTCGAGTCAACTTCCTGCTAGAGTACAGAAAGCTTGTATTGTGTAGTTGCCAGCAGTTTCCTCTTTAATATTTTCCAAAAATAATTATGTTTATTATAAACTACATTACCTCTGTTTATGCATATAAATTTAATGGTCTCCGTGAGGAATGGTCTCCATGAGGAAAACATTCGTCTGAAATCTGATGAAGCCATAAAAAAACAAGAGGAAGCTCTCAGCAAAATGACTGCATGTATCAATACATTATCCGCCCAACGTTCCATCACCCAGGATGAACAAGATCAGCAAAAGCTGATTGACTCTGCAGTTGTGTCGTCCCAAGCTATTCCAGTGGAAAGCGAAGGTGAAAAGTGTATTGGAATTGTTCAGGATCTCTTAAAAATGAATTGCAGCTCTCTCTAAACAAAACAGACATTATAGCCGCCTACAGAGTAGGCAAAACGAACCCATCAGGTAAAAACCAGCAGAAAATTCGCCTGAAATTGGCCTCTCATTCCACGAAATCGCATCTTGTCCGGACAGCTGCATCCCAACGAAAGGGAATCTACATCAACGAGTGCTTGACTAGAAAAAGATAGCACCTCCTCTACCGCCTGCGTCAAATCCGTCATCAAATCCCAAACGCGATTCATCAGTGCTTCGTTAGAGATGGCTTGATCAAAGTGAGAAAGACATCAGTAGGTAAAATGTTTACAATTGCTAATGAGGATAACCTCAACACTTTCCTCAACCAATGTGGTTTGTCTCACTTTATTATCACTCCCAATGAGTCAACATAATTAACCTCCTTGTCACCTAGTGCAGGCTAGGTATCCTAATGTCTCTCACTTTTTAAATTAATTTTTAATTTACTTTTTACTAGTCATTTATTGGACTTAATTAACTGAGTGCTTTAATATTTCTTTAGGTCTTATTAATTATATGATCATAACTAAACTACTTATAGTTAATAATCTTTAGCTTAAATTTGCCTATGTTTATTATTCAACTTTTTCTTGGATTTCATTTACTACCTAGGTTGCCTAGCCTCGCCATACTCCTTACTCCATTGTACCCCTGGCTTTGCCTGTGTCTAGCCCCTTAAGCTACCCTCATTTTTTTTCTTTTTTTGTTCATTTTGTGTTTGTTTTGTATAGTCTTGTTTATATATTTTTTCCCCCTTTTATATCAAAATTCTATTTTGTAATTTGCCATTCTTGCCTTGTTTTCCTGCAACCAGCCTTTTTATGCAGACAAGTATAGACCCAGAACTAAACCTCTTATCCACTATCTATGACAATCATCACTTTAATGATCAAATTGCAGATATTTTACAGCACATGATGTAAACAATGTATTAACACATAATCACAATATCTCTGTAATCAACTTGAACGTTAGATCCCTAGGTAAACACTTCGATGATGTTAGTGCCTTGATTGAAACTATTGACAACAAATTCTCTTTTATTATACTTACTGAAACGTGGTTGAAAGAGGATACTACTCAACTCTTTAACATGCCTAACTACTCGGCAATTCACAACTGTCGTCAAATTCAGAGAGGTGGTGGTACTGCTCTTTACTACCACCAAGAACTAACATGCTTAAAAGTAATTAGAACTAGAGACTGCTGTGGGGAGTATATCTTCGCCAGTTTCAGAGTCAAGGGTGCCGAGTCTGTCCTGTCTGTGGGTGCAGTCTATAGAATTCCTAACACTGATGTGTCCGAATTCAACTCAAACCTTAGAAATCTAATACTAGATAACAGACTGAACAAAACCATCTAATTATCGCAGGGGACTTTAATATTGACCTCTGCGAGCCTGAACACCCTACTGCTGTTAGCTTCCTCAACTGTATGAATTCCTGCTTCCTCATACCCTTAATCACTAGACCTACTAGAATCACTGATAGTACTGCCACGACTCTAGATCACATCTGGACCAACATAACCTCTCCGCTTACTTCAGGTATAATCACCGATAGCACTACAGACCATTACCCCACATTTCTCTTAACTAACATTAACAAACCACCTCTAGAGTCAAGGGAGTTACTTTAGGCTGCACAATGAAACTGCTATAGACAATTTTATACTGCTGCTGATAATGTCAACTGGGAGTCCGAGTTAGGTAACATAGGGGACATCAACCTAGCAGTGCAATCTTTTCTTCAAAAACTCTTAGCCTTTATAACACCCACTGTCCTATGCTTACAAACAAGTCACAACCAAAGGCTTAACAATCCTTGGCTTACAAAGGGAATACTTAAATCCATTAATAAAAACATGACCTTGAGAAGAAGTATAGGTTAGGAACCGTCTCCAAAGAATTCTCAAAGAATTACTCGTTATTGCTATCTAAAATAATTAGACGAGCCAAAACTAAATACTACGAAGATAAATTTACCAAATAAAGAGCAACATTAAAAAAACTTGGAGCACAATTTCACAAATATTGGGATCAAAGAAGATTTTAAATAACAAACCAACACTCCTGTCCAATAACGATGGTCAGCTTTCAGCCTCTGATTCTGCTATTGAGTTCAATAGGTTCTTCTCTTCCATTGGGTCATCCCTTGCAAATGATATTCCATCTTCCAGTACTGATGTTAAGACTATCTTACAGGTAACTATCCACAGTCTCTGTACCTAAAGCCTACTAATTCCACTGACGTCAATGAGATAATCCTTTCCCTTAAACCAAGTCTAGTGCCCTTGAGGAGATACCAACTTTAATTTACAAAAAAGCCTCCAGATCTTTAGCCCCTGCTATTGCATTGCTCTTCAACAAGTCACTTGAACTCCAAACCTTTCCAGATATTCTAAAAAAAGCGAGAGTAACCCCTGTCCACAAATGTGGTGATCTCACAGATGTTAACAACTACAGACCTATATCAATCCTGCCTAACTTGTCAAAAATATTTGAAAAACTAATCTACAAGCAGCTTTACTCTTATCTAGCCAAACACAATATACTTAGCTCTTGTCAATATGGCTTCAGACCCAAAAAAAGCACTAACGATGCACTTATTAGTATGATTAACTTGATTCATGCAGCTCTTGATAAAAATGAGTTCCCTGTTGGGTTATTTGTGACCTGCGTAAGGCTTTTGACACTGTCAACCACCAAAACCTTCTTCTTAAATTACATCATTATGGAGTCAGAGGACACTCCCTGCAATACCTCAAATCTTACCTTACTGACAGGCTCCAGTATGTTTCTGTGAATAATTCAATTTCTCCCACCCTACCCATCAACATTGGTGTTCCTCAGGGCAGCATACTTGGCCCTCTCCTCTTTCTCATCTACATTAATGACCTTCCAAATGCCTCCAACACCTCAAACCAATTCTATTTGCTGACGACACAACCTTCATTTACTCCAGTCCTGACCCCCTTGCTCTAAATGCCACAGTAAATACTGAGCTAAATAAAGTCCATCTTTGGCTAACTGCCAACAAACTCACCCTTAACATTGACAAAACTTTCTATATTCTGTTTGGCAATAAATCCTCTAATCAAATAAATCTCAAAATAACAATACCCAAATTTGTAACAAATTAANAACTTCCACTACCACGATAACACATTATATTTGCCAACATTCAAGGTATAAAAACACGCAAATCCAACAAAGTTCACTTTATAGATGGTCTCCTTCATGAGGCAAATGCAGTGTTTGCAGCCCTAACAGAAACCCACACAAAGGACTACCATGATGGTGAAATATGGATCTCAGAGTACAATCTTTTCAGATGTGATAGGAAACACCGGCTTCAGGGTGGGGTCAGCCTATACATCAAAGACACACTCATCTGTACTGAGCTGCTAAACACCTCAAATGATATGGTGGAAGTGCTGATAATCAAAATAGAGATTATAAATGTAGTTATTGTCCTTGTATATAAGTCACCGGAGGCAAACCCTCAGCAGTTTAAAGACCAACTAATGAAAGTAGAACACTGCTTGGAAAACCTCACAAATCCAGCTCCGAACATCATCCTGCTTGGGGACTTCAACCTACGGCACCTGAAATGGAAGCACCTGGCTAATACAGTAATATCAGAAAGAATACCAGGAAGTAGCCTTAATGAACAGGCACATGCAAATGACCTGCTACGGATGTGCGACAGGTTTGCCTTAAACCAGCAAATAGTAGAACCAACCAGGAAGGAGAACACGCTGGACCTCATTTTCACTAATAATGATGAATTGATCAGGAACATAATGATTACAAATACCTGTTACTCAGATCACAACTTAATTGAAGTTATGACAACCATGGGGAATAGACCTTCAAAACCAGTCCAGATTCCCGGTGGAGGAGATTTCAGCAAATTCAACTTCAATAATAAACAGATAAACTGGGAGCAAATAAACCAGGACTTCACAGAAATAAACTGGGAAGAACAGCTAGGAAATGCGAACCTGAACCAGTGCCTGGAAAAAATAAGCTCAGTAGCACTAGAAATATGTACAAACCGCATCCCCCTAAGAAAAAAGAGGAAGAGATGCAGATTGGAACGAGAACGTCGTTCCCTATATAGGCGAAGAAAACGAATCGCGGTACAACTTGAGAGTCGCACCCTATCTCAGGAACGGCGAAGAAGGTTAGGTAGCGAAATAGGAAAAATTGAACTCAAGCTACAAGAATCATACAAAACGCAGGAGAGGGAAAGAGAGCAAAAGGCCATCAGTGAAATAGAGAGAAACCCGAAATATTTTTTCTCCTATGCAAAATCAAGATCAAAAACCACATCTAGTATCGGGCCCCTGCGAAAGGAAGATGGAACTTTCACCGATGACAACAAAGAAATGAGCGAGCTACTGAGGAAGCAATACGACTCTGTCTTCAGCGAGCCATTAAACGCACTAAAGATCGATAACCCAAATGAATTTTTCATGGATATGATACCAACATCAAATCATATATCAGACGTCACCCTATCCCCACTGGATTTTGAAGAAGCCATAAACAGTATGCCTATGCACTCCGCACCAGGCCCGGATTCTTGGAACTCCATATTCATCAAGAACTGTAAAAAAACACTATCGCAGGCCCTTCACATTCTGTGGAGACAAAGCCTAGATACTGGCGTTATTCCTGATATACTAAAAACAGCAGAGATAGCACCACTTCATAAAGGAGGAAATAAGGCAGAGGCAAAAAATTACAGACCGATAGCACTAACATCGCACATCATAAAAATTTTTGAGAGAGTGCTAAGAAGTAAGATCACAAAATACATGGAATCACAGCATCTCCATAACCCCGGACAACATGGTTTCAGAACAGGGCGCTCTTGCCTGTCGCAGTTGCTGGACCACTATGATATGGCATTAGATGCTATGGAAGACAAACAAAACGCTGATGTAATTTACACAGATTTCGCAAAAGCTTTTGATAAATGTGACCATGGTGTTATTGCCCATAAAATGCGCTCAAAAGGAATTACCGGAAAAGTAGGCAGATGGATCTACAATTTCCTGACCAACAGAACCCAATGTGTAATAGTCAACAAAATAAAATCCAACCCGTCAACCGTTAAGAGCTCAGTCCCCCAGGGTACTGTGCTTGCTCCAGTACTTTTTCTCATCCTCATATCGGACATAGACAAGAGCACAACCTATAGCACTGTATCATCCTTTGCAGATGACACTAGGATCTTCATGAGAGTAGGCAACATAGAGGACACGGCGAACCTCCAGTCAGATGTAGATCAGGTCTTTCTATGGGCTACAGAAAATAATATGGTGTTTAACGAAGACAAGTTCCAGCTCATGCGCTATGGAAAAAATGAAAATATAAAAACGGAAACCACGTACAAAACTCAGGCAAATCATAACATAGAACGAAAAGGCAATGTAAAGGATCTGGGTGTACTCATGTCGGAAGACCTTACCTTTAAAGAACACAATAAAGTAGCCGTCACAACTGCAAGAAAAATGACAGGTTGGATAACAAGAACTTTTCACACTAGAGATGCTATACCGATGATGACACTTTTCAAAACGCTTGTGCTCTCTAGAGTGGAGTACTGCTGCACAATGACAGCCCCTTTCACTGCTGGTGAAATTGCTGACCTGGAGAGCGTGCAGAGATCCTTTACTGCTAGAATCCACTCGGTAAAACATCTAAACTATTGGGACCGACTAAAGAGCCTAAATCTGTATTCCCTTGAGCGCAGGCGGGAGAGATACATAATAATTTACACGTGGAAAATATTAGAGGGGCTGGTCCCAAACCTGCACACAGAAATAACATCACATGAGACCAGAAGACATGGCAGGATGTGCAGAATACCCCCGTTGAAAAGCAGAGGTGCAACTGGTACTCTGAGAGAGAACTCTATCAACATCAGAGGCCCGAGACTGTTCAACACGCTTCCACTACACATAAGGGACATAACTGGCAAACCCCTCACAGTGTTCAAGAGAGAACTGGATAAGCACCTCCAAAGGATACCTGATCAACCAGGCTGTGACTCATACGTCAGGCTGCGAGCAGCCGCGTCCAACAGCCTGGTTGATCAGTCCAGCAACCAGGAGGCCTGGTCGATGACCGGGCCGCGGGGACGATAAGCCCCGGAAGCACCTCAAGGTATCCTCAAGGTAAGGTAAGGTAGTCAGCTCGAGAGGTAGCTGGTGCTGACCTCTAGTGAGGTGGCGCTTAGAAAATCAGTGCCATCTATTGAAGGAGGAGTTGTACGTCTATGTCAGAGTACGTAAGTGATGTTTCCTAGTCTCCCATGTACTGGCTAGTGTACTGATGACGTGTCTGTATCCACAGAGTCGACGTAGGGCTGCTGCGGTACGAGGACAGTCGGTCTACCAAGGGCAGTCAATATCTCTCTACTCCATTCTGCTTTACGGAAGCAGTGAGCCGCTGCCGGAGTAGAACTGTGAAGTGTTCTGCTGTCTGTCTGTGAAGTGGCAGTGACGGAATTCGGCGTACCCGGGACTGGCTAATGGAAGAGACGACTGACAGTTAAGGTGCTACTGAGGAGAGTAACCAGCGAGCTGCAAGAAGCTCCTGCCAGGGGTTTGCTACCCTTGTATTTTTTTTTAATTTATTTTTACATGCAAGCATGCAAGTATAAGGCAATAAATACAATAAAAAATAACAGAAGAAACCAATTAAGCAAAACAAAAAAACACCGGCCAGAAGGACCGACAGCACAGAACAAACACAACCAATATCAATAAAACAAATAGCGCAAACAGGCAAACAATACCCAAAACACAATAACACATAAAACAAAATCATAATACACAGAGAAAGCATAGGAGAACAAGAAAAATTATGTAAAATAACAAAGTCATAAAACATACAACAAATCCAAAAAAACATAAACAAAACCTACACATGGCACAATAACAACACAAACAATAAACAAAAACATGCACAAACACTCGCAGTGCAAAAACCATAAGGAGAGGCACAAGCACAGAACGTAAGAGGGCAAACAGCATAGCCAGAGGGGCACATAATACAACAGAATCAAAGAAACAGATAATCATGAAATGGTATAGCCACACACCAATTACGGTAAAAAACATAAGGACCACAATAAACAGGGACATTGAGAAACTAAACAGTACACCGGCCTGAAGGGCGCACAATAAATACATCACATATCAGAACATACCATAAGTCCTATACATACACGAGACACACAGCAATCACACAAACTATCAAGAGTGTGCATACTTATCCGGCCACTCTGCCGCCGGGAAACGAACACAATACTCCTCCCAAAGCAACAGGATGTCGTCCGGAACAGGGTGATCATGGGCCGTACGAGGATCAGGCATCAATTCCAGCACACCCTCAACAAAAACCCGAGCCTGTGGAACCCAGACAGTCGAGGGGCACCACGGAACAGGCCGCACTCAGTCACTAAAGTAAAAAGCCAAAGGGTTGTTCGTCTTATCATACGCCACGCCGGAGGCCAAGGTGATTGGGATGGGCTTCCCCCTACAGGCCCGGACAACGGGCAGCGCACTTGTAACCTCCTTGGCAGCCCCACAGGGCTCCGCGGCAACCACCGGACGTGACACCTGCAGGGGCTCCCCACGCCGAACATCCTTCTTCAGCAACAACACGAGGTCGCGGCCTGCACCAGTACCCACACCACCTACGTCCGGAGGAGCTACCACCTCCCACTGCGGAGAACTGTCTGCAGAAGAAACAGGAGGTGAATCATAATCACAATCGTCGTCATCAGCAGGCACATGGACGTCAGCGACCACCATCGACACAGAGCGTGAAGCACCCGGATCCACCACATCATCGCCCGAAGACCCACCGGCGTCGAAATCCTCCACATCAGCCCAAGCAGTAGAAGAACGCCGGGACCGCTTGGGCACTGGGCGCACATCCTCAGAGCCGGAGGCGGACCCAGAACCACGGGCATCACAAGCCGTGCGAACCAATGCCCGTCTCATGATGGCAGCAGCCTCAACCGCAGGGGGAACGGGCCGCACACAACAGGACGCTCTGCAGCCCCCCCAGCACCCAGCGCAGCCGAAACAGTAGAGACCCGAGGTGAGGATGCAGGGCCAGGGTCAGCAGCCAAAGACGAGGGATCAGACGGCGACGCCACACAGGGAGTACCAGGAAGGTCCACGGGAGCTGCATGGCCAGAGACACGGTCAGGAGGAACATCCGACGTCACCGCAACACCAGGAGGAGGGTCCGCGACAATCAGGGGAACGTCGAGCGACGCTGGGGGAGCCTCAGCCTCGAACGGGACACCCACCACCTCATCCCTGGAGACCTCCTCCAGGGGGAGCGGTGGGAAATCCTCTTCCCGGAAGAAGTTGACTGGAGTAACCTGATCAGCATTGCATCCGGCAGCCTGATGCCCCAACATGCCACACCGGAAACAAGTACGGGGTTGCCAGGCATAATACACCCGCACGTATTACCCTAAAAGCCGGACAGAAGATGGAATGTGCGACCTCAGGCGCATCCCGAGGGTACGAATGTTCGTCTTCACCCCCGCATATTTCCCAGAAGATAGCTTGTGCATCCTCACACTGACGACGGATCCAAATCTCTGGAAGAATCGAAGGAGAAGGGACTCGGGGAATTCCATGGGGGCCCCATGGACGCTCACATATGTCACGGCACCACTTCGATCAGAAACGGCCACAGAACCAGTGCCATCCAACAACTTCAAAATACGGCCTTCGTACCGCTGAGAAATCCACGGTACGCCTCCTCACCCATAAACTTGATGATCACCCGGCGAGCAGTCACCTGCTCAACCCCGTAGATCTCCATGACCGGGACATTTAACATGTCACACATGACCTGCTCAACTAGAGGATACCCCGCACGGCAGGTAAACTCCAACCCCACGGAGTGCACCCTCTCGTCAGCAGGAAGATGGCCGCTCATCGCAAAGGTGCCACGTCAACACCAGGCTGGGACAGCAGGGAGGGTGGAGACACCACCACCCCCTGGTGGCGAAAACGGCAAACTTCCCAAAACCCTGCCGGAGCGGACAGACCACACGACCTTACTCAACGGCAGCTCAGGGTGGACTCCAACTACCCTTGTATTTGTACGTGAAGAGGCCCAGCAGCGCGAGGCTGATGTTCTCTGCCAGCTCCAGGCTGGAGAGTGATTGTGGGCGTGCACGAAGAGCACCTAGTGAGACTGTGTTTTGGCTGGCCCGTGGCCAGGGTAGACTCGTTGGTGTTTCCCAGTACTGGTTGAGGACGGTACTGTGTTGAGGAAACACGGTAGATGACAAGACTGCATCGATTGAGCATCGAATAGCGCTTAGTGTCCTATGAGAGAGACACTTGTGTACATATTAAGTGTAGTAATACTTCTTTTAGGATTATATATGAGGTGATGGGAAAGTGATTATATATGAATATATATAATCACTTTCTATATGAATATATATAATCTATAATAATATATATATATAAGTGATTATATATGAATATATATAATCACCCAGGAGGTCACAGGGACCTCCTGGGTTGGAGGTCCCTGTGCCCTTCTTCATCACCTTCGAGGTCAACCCCGGAACTCACAGTTCCTGCGACGGCGCTGGAACCAATCGTATTGGCTTATGCCTTTCCATTGGAGACTTTCAGCACCGTGGAGAGGGGGGACCTGCTGCATGGGTAACAGCATCTCCCCCGATTCAACCTACCCTGGCTTTGCGCCCTGGTGAGGCCACTCCAGACCGACAACCAGAGCGCAACTCCATAGTCTCCTGAGACTGATGGATGCCTACTACTATGAATATATTGATAATTATTGAATTGCAGTATTCAATGCACCTCCCCCAGTGTGTTTTACTTGCATTACTGAGCCCACTCCTTGAAAGCCACTACTAACTTGTGGTTGGACACCAGAACTTTAGTACCACCAGAAAAGAACCCGGTTGCGACCCATTGAGGCCGTAACAGTTGTACACAAAAATACTACGGATGGTTGTACACAAAGATACTATGGATGGTTGTACACATATCTAATGCGGACAGTTATACAGATAGCAACTGCAGAGAGTTGTACACATAGCTACTTTGGATGTTTGCACACATAGCTACTTCGGATTATGTACACATAGCTTCTACGGATTGTAGTGCACATACCTAATTCGTATTGTTGCACACAAAGACACTATGGATGTTGTATAAAAAGATACTACAGATGGTTGTACACTTATCTAATGCGGATGGTTTTACAGATAGCTACTAAAGAGTGTTGTACACATAGCTGCTACGGATGGTTGTACAAAATGATACTACGGATGGTTGTACAAAAAGATACTACAGATGGTTATGCACTTATCTAATGCGGATGGTTTTACAGATAGCTACTACGGATTGTTGAAATCTTAGCTACTTCGGATGGTTGTACACATATCTACTACCAATGCTTGTACATATAGTTACTACGGATTGTTGTACACATAGCGATTACAAATGGTTGTACATATAGTTACTATGGAGGGTTGTAAACATAGCTACTACGGATGGATGTACACACAGCTACAACGGATGGTTGTGCACATATCTACTTCGTATGGTTGAACACAAAGATACTATGGATGGTTGTGCACAAAGATACTACGGATGGTTGTACACAGATACTACGGATGGTTGAACACATACCTACATCGGATGGTTGTTCACATAGCTGTTTCGGATTTTTGAACGCATAGCTACTACGGATGGTTGTACACATAGCTTCTACGGATTGTTGTACTCATATCTACCACGGATGGTTGTACACATAGCTACAACGGGTGGCTGTACATATAGCTACTACGGATGGTTGAACCCATAGCTACTACGGATAGTTTTACATAGCTACTACATATGGTTGAAATAATATCTACTATTGATTTTTGTAGACACAGTTACTACGGATGGTGGTATACATAGCTACTTTGGATGGTTGCACACAGCTACAACGAATGAATGTTCACATAGATATTAAAGAAGGTTGTACACATAGATATTAAGGAAGGTTGTTCACATATCTAATGCGAATTGTTGTACAGACATCTTCTTCGGATGGTTATACATATCTATTTCAGATGGTTGAACACATAGCTGCTACTGATTATTGTACACATATCTTCTACCGATGGATGAACACACAGCTACTATTAATTGACGTACACACAGCTACTACAGATAGTTGGGCACATAGTTACTGAGGATGGTTGTACATATATTAACTACGGATGGTTGAACACATAGCTACCACGGATGGTTGAACAAATAGCTACCAAGGATGGTTGAACAAATAGCTACCAAGGATGGTTGAACAAATAGCTACCAAGGATGGTTGAACACCTAGCTACCAAGGATGGTTGAACACCTAGCTACCACGGATGGCTGTACACATAACTACTTCAGATGGTTGTGCATATTGTTACTACTGATAGTTGTACACATATTTTCTACGAATGAATGTACTCAAAGCTTCTTCGGATGGTTGTACACATAGCTAATTCGGATGGTTTTACATATAGCTACTACGGATTTTTGTACATATAGCTAATTTGGATGGTTGTACACATAGCTACTACCGATGGTTGTACACATAGTTACTACGGATGGTTGAACCCATAGCTACTTCGGATGGTTGTACACATAGCTACTTCGGATGGTTGTACATATAGCTAATACAGATGGGTGAACTTATAGCTACTACGGATGGTTGTACACATAGCTATTACGGATGGTTATTTAAATATATACTACGGATGGATGTACACATAGCTACCACAGATGGTTGTACATATAGCTACTTCGAATGGTTATTCACGTAGCTACGTCGGATGGATGTACACATAGCTACTTCGGATGGTTGTACCCATATCTATCACGGAGTATTTTACACATATCTATTATGGATGGTTTTACACATAGCTACTACGGATGCTTGCACATATAACTATTTCGGATGGTTGACCACATGACTAATACGTATGGTTGTACATATAGCTACTACAGATGGTTGTGCACATATCTACAACGAATGATTGTGCACATAGGTAACACGGATAATTGACACATAGCTACTACGGATTGGTGTGCACATAGCCACTATAGATAGTGGTACATGTATCTACTACGGATGGTTGTAGATATAGGTAATACGGATGGTGATTGATATAGCTACTGTGAATGGTTGAACACATAGCTACTCCGGATGGTTGTGCGCATAGCTTCTACAAATGGCTATATACATATCTCCTACGGATGATTGTGTGGGAAAATCTGGCTCAGGATTTTAATAATATTGAGAACAAATGTCGATAACTATGAAGGACCATCCTTTAATAAAAAGGGAAATAAAATAAATGATATAATGTTGAAAATAAATCCAGGTATCAGTGCCTATGGATCTTTCAATAATTAATAAATAATACGAAAGCATTAAGTGAACTGTAGATTGAAATTAAATATAGAGCCGACTCCCACCACACTCTTTGGGGGGTTGATATTGTACTAAGAAACTAATGTGTTATCTGCACAATAAATTAGATACTAATACGTATAAATAAATAAGATTTCAATGCATAGCAATAATAATCAATGATAAAGAATATATTGAATGTTAGTGAAACATATGATCTTATATTGAAGATCAACCAATAAATGTTAATTAGTGTTCTACTTAATCAACAAACTAAACAACAGCTTTGCTGTGTGTTGAAATAGTAGTAAGCATCTGGGCAGTAGCGTCAAGAAAACTTGTTGAAACTGGATGTCCCAGAACACGCGATTGAGGTACAGGCTTATCTCCCTTCTTGTCACTAGGTCACAAGCTGAAATACAGCTTGTAACACTGTAAGCTGTATTGGGGAATTGACAGGGTGGACAAAGACAAACTCTTTAGCGCGGGTGGAACACGAACAAGGGGACACAGGTGGAAACTTAGTACCCAGATGAGCCACAGAGACGTTAGAAAGAATTTTTTCAGTGTCAGGGTAGTTAACAAATGGAATGCGTTAGTAGAGTTGTGGTGGAGGCAGACTCCATACACAGTTTAAAATATAGATATGATAGAGCCCAATAGGCTTCGGTATCTGTACACCAGTTGATTGACAGTTGAGAGGCGGGACCAAAGAGCTAGAGCTCAACCCCCGCAAACACAACTAGGTGAGTACAGGTAGATTGTAAAATTGGCCTATACGAATATTAACTTACACTTATTTCTAAGTGAAAATTTTGAGGCGACCTGATATAAGACACACCTATTGATATTTAGTTCATGCGGCCTGACGACAAACATCCTACCTGTTAAATATTTGTGATCACAAAATATAACAGAAAGTAAGGACTTAGCGTCATATTTGTTTGCCGAACCGAGTGTCTGAGTAATAACGAAGCTGCTCCAGCCCTCTAGCATCCGCTGCTGCTAGGATGACGTAATTACGTGCTGGTAAAATTTGCACGCTTCAGGCACTTCCTTGGCAGAAAAAAGGCTGCCATCCTCTCCTCAGCTCCTGTCTTGCTCGCGCATGCGCAATAGTACGGAGTGTTGGAACGAAGAATTATAATTCTATAATTTATTCAACTATGCGAGATAATAAAGATAAGGTTTATTATAAGAGATCTAATTTTAATTAACTTTTCATCATATAACAATTAATATGAAACGAAGTTTATATAGACGAAAAAGTTATAGAGGGAATTCTTTCCTCCATGTATATCTGGGATAACAGTATATACTGTATATAGTGATCTCAGCAAATAATGCTATATCACTCGATCAATGATAAATATATTATCAATCAATAATTCTTACGGAAGAAGGCTGATACTAGGAGAGAATGTAACACAATTCCCTGAAATGTAGACATTTTTTCCTCAGTCGGGCTGGCTGACATAACTTCGCCATAGGTAGTAGGAAAAACTTGGCGTAGTATTTACGCAGTAGGAAATGTATTAAAATTATTACTCTACTTATAATTAAGGCACAGTGCCTTAGTAGTGTTAGTAAAATATAATTGTTAGTACAAGAATTATCTATCGAAGTACTAAAAATGAGAAATAAGTGTTGGATATTTCCAACATTACTCTGGGGGTTGGGGGGGGGGGGAAGAACTCGGGTCGCAGTTCATGTCTTAGTACTGACGTACCTGTTTCTCTACCTTG
This sequence comes from Procambarus virginalis, assembly GCA_020271785.1. Classification (NCBI taxonomy): domain Eukaryota; kingdom Metazoa; phylum Arthropoda; class Malacostraca; order Decapoda; family Cambaridae; genus Procambarus; species Procambarus virginalis. The sequence continues at coordinate 24,902 of WNGS01167087.1, read as the reverse complement.
AAATTATATTCATGGGTTAGTATACACATAACAGATGTCCCGTATTTGTAGAACAGAAGTGACTATAAGTCATTAAGGGAACATATCAAAATTTTAACATTAAATTGGCTAAAGTTAAGTTGTCGCCAGATCTACCACAAAATTCAATAACTGATGTCACAATGACATGTACTGATTAAGTTACTGGGTCATTCAATCGTCATTACAGATGTCAGAAATCATCTCAACATGAGATGATGGTTATCTGTAACTAGACAGACTCAAAATATTGTTTGAGTCTGAGCTTACATTGTTGAGCTGCCACTCTAGATGGACGTTTGCTCATGTGGAGAGTATCACTGTCTTCTGAAACTTGTGGTGAAGTTACCTCTGTAAAACACTCATATTCTACTAGTTTTAGAGGTACTAGTTTTTCTAGAGTTTTTAGAGTGGTTATGCCTCGACACTGAACCTAAATTATTCTTAATACACCTTAGTGATCAGGAGGAACATCAACAATTTTGCCTATAGGCCTATCTGACCTGGGTCCATCACTATCAACTAGGACTAGATCACCTGGTTTTAGTTGAACTTTATTATATGGGCTTGTGGTTCCATAATGATACTCTCTTAGAGCAGTTAGATATTCATGTGTCCACACTTCATTCCACTTTCCTATCACTCGCGAAAGATGTTTGTAACTTTCCATTAAGTCACTTCTTCCAACACATGAAGGGTTTTCCGGATCCTCATCCTCTAGAAATATTTTGGGACTCAGAAGGCTACCATGAATCAGATGAGTGGGACTCAGAGATTCTCTCTGGGTGAAATCATGTGAAAGATAGGTTAAAGGTCTGTTGTTGACTCGTGCTTCTATTTCAGTGACAAGGGTTTGCAACTCAGTTAGGCTAATTTTCTGTCTGTGTAGAGCTTTCTTCAAGCATTTCTTCACAGTGCCTACCATGCGCTTGCAAAATCCTCCTTGCTACGGTGCTCGTGGAGGTACAAATTTCCTGTGGCACTGTCTTTATTTGAGCACTGAACGTACCTCTGGATGGTTCCGTATTTCTCTTAAGTAAGCTTCTCCTGCCACCAAATTAGATCCATTATCAGAGATCATCAGCTCGTGACAGGATCGACGTGCTGCAAACCTACGAAAGGCTTGTAGGAACGCTTCTGTACTCATGTCAGAAGTTACTTCTATGTGTACGCCTCATGTGGTTGCACATGTGAAGAGGCATATATATAGGCTTTCATCGGAATTTTATCTGGAGTGCCTGTTAAAATAAGTGCTCCTGTGTAATCAACACCTATGGTCTCGAACGGACGAAGGTCAACAACTCGTTCTTTTGGAAGACGTGGAGGTCCTGGATAAGAACACACTCGAGCATCATACCGCCTGCAGATTACACAAGATTTAAAAACGGATTTGACAGTTGGAGATTACTATGTTGGAGTTCCGTAAGTTACAGGGGGAGGATCCTTCATTAACACCATTATTCTTCCAGGCCGAGACTCAATCTGACAGTATTCCTGGGTTCTTCCTAGAGAACCAGTTGCTCTACCGCAGGTACAGATCCAGTAAACTAACGGAGGATGACGATTGGGCTAATGTCGACCAATTAGTAGTTCCACCAGCCTTCGGCCTGATATTCTACACCTGGCCCATGGAGCACTTTCTCACTATGGTTTTAATAAAACCTATCACGGAATCAGACAAGACTACTACTGGCCAGGTATGATTAAGGATGTAAAAACTTATGTACAACAGTGTCATACATGTCAGATGGCAGGAAAACCTAACATCTCTATTCCCCAGGCTCCTTTGATTCCTATCCCGGTGCCTTCGGAACCCTTTCACAGACTCATCATAGTCTGTGTTGGTCCTTTACCCCGGACCAGTTCTGGCAACGCTTATATAATAACCATCCTGTGTCCAACCACCAGATTCCCCATAGCAGTTCCAGTAAAGAACATTACGGCTGCTAAGGTGGTGAAACAACTAATGAAGATCTTTACCCAATATGGATTTCCTCGGGAGATTCAAAGTGACTGTGGCACCAACTACTCCAGAAATCTCTTCAAGAAGACACTGGAAGAATTCAACATCACTCAGGTATTGTCCAGCCCCTATCATCCTGCTTCACAGGGTTCTCTTGAACGTAGTCACCAAACGATAAAATCACTCCTTAAGAAATTTTGCAATGAAACCATGAAAGACTGGGATAAACAACTTGACATCACCATGTGCATTTTCAGAAGTCTCCCAAATGAGTCTCTAGGAGTATCTCCTTATGAGATGCTCTACGGACGTAAGTGCCGTACTCCTCCTAAAGCTTTTAAAGACTCTCTTCGTAATGCCACCTTCAGTGACCCTCAGCATGTGCCCCAGTTTCTTCAAAACTTAAAGCACATTCTAGAGTGAGTACGTAAATTTGCTAATGATAATTTATTGAAAGCTCAAGAAAGGATGAAGACTCATTTTGACAAATGCAGCAAAATCAGGATATTTAAAACAGGAGATTCGTGTTGGCATCTTTTCCGATCCCTGGTTCTCCATTGCAAAATAAGTTTTCAGGACCCTACCGCATTAAGGAGTGCTGAAACAACCACAACTACGTTCTTGAGACTCCAGATAGGCGGCGGAGGACCCAGTTGTGCCACGTCAATCTTCTGAAGGAGTATAAAGGTCATCCACCCACAGTGCTAATATCTCTCTCCACTTTTAAAGATCCTTACCTCCACAGTGAGACCTTCCCTGCTTCTCCTCCTGAAAGCACTAGTTTTGAGTCAGTGCCTTCCAACTCGGAAATCCTTACTGATCTTCCTAAATATTTACAGGACTGTAATAGTGCTCCTCTCATCAAAGTTACTCAAGAACATCAGAAGTTGTTCAGCGATGATCCCCAGGAGTGTAATGTGGTTCAGCACGACATCCAGCTGCTTCCCGATACCCGGCTGATTCGTCAACCCTTCTACTGTATCAGCCCGTACAAAAAGGAAGTTATGCGTGCTGAAGTACAGTACCTTCTGGATCATGGGCTGGCCACCCCTTGTGAGTCCCCTTGGGCCTCACCCTGCATCTTGGTGCCGAAACCGCACGGTAAAGTACGACTGGGTACCGACTATCGGAAACTGAACCTTGTGACCGTCAAGGATGCTTACCCTTTACCTCGTATAGATGATATCCTTGATGCAATAGGTAATGCTAGTTATTTGTCCCAACTTGATTTGTTAAAAGGCTATTACCAAATAAGCCTGACAGAGAGAGCTAAGGAAATATCTGCCTTCACCACTCCTTTTGGCCTGTACAGATATGAACACCTTCCTTTTGGATTGTGTAACGCCCCGGCCACCTTCCAGCGAGCTGTCAACCGCGTCATCTACGGCCTAGATCACACCTACGCCTACTTGGATGACATCGTTGTGGCAACTAACACCTGGAACGAACATCTGTTCCAGCTGCAATGATTGTTCTCCAAGCTCCTGACAGCTGGCCTTACCATCAACTTGGGCAAGTCCACCTTTGCTAAAGGTAAAGTGCGTTGTCTTGGTCATGTGATAGGGAGTGGCAGCATAGCTCCTTTAACCATTCACACTCAAGCCATTCAGCATTACCCACAACCTACAACCAGGAAGCAGCTCCTGCGCTTCCTTGGCCTTGCATCTTACTATCGTAGGTTTGTGAAAAATTTTAGTACGGTAGCGACACCATTGATTAATCTGACCAGCCCCAAGCAACGGTATCATTGGACCATTGAACAGACCGTTGCCTTTGAACAACTTAAATTTCTGCTATTTTCCGATCCTATTCTTGCCTCTCCAGATATTACGAAGCCCTTCATCATCAGTGTCGACGCAAGTGGCACCGGCATCGGGGCCATCCTAATGCAACAACGTGGCGAAGAGGTTCTCCCTGTCAGCTACTACAGCTACAAGTTAAAGCCTCACCAGAAGAACTACAGCACCATAGAAAAGGAACTCCTTTCCATCGTCCTGAACCTGCAACGTTTTGAACCTTACCTACAGGGTAATCGGTCTATTACCATCTACCATGGGAGCCGGTCGGCCGAGCGGACAGCACGCTGGACTTGTGTTCCTGTGGTCCTGGGTTCGATCCCAGGCGCCGGCGAGAAACAATGGGCAGAGTTTCTTTCACCCTATGCACCTGTTACCTAGCAGTAAAATAGGTACCTGGGTGTTAGGCTGCTTCCTGGGGGTGGAGGCCTGGTCGAGGACCGGGCCGCGGGGACACTAAAGCCCCGAAATCATCTCAAGATAACCTCAAGAAGAAGATACTCAGACCACAATCCTCTGCGGTTCCTGCAACAGGCCCAGTTCAGCAATCAATGTCTTCTACGCTGGGCTCTGTATTTGCAGAACTTTAATCTGGAGATCTTCTACATCAAGGGCTCAGACAACATCATAGCCGATGCCCTCTCCAGAGTCTACGAGGTAGAGACAGCTACTCCTACCTCTCTACCATCTACTGAAGTAACTTAACCCGTAAGAGCAGGCTTCAGGGGTGGGGGGGAGCTGTTACGATAAACTCCTTCAAGGGAGATTTGGCCTGCTCTTTCCTATCATCATGTTACTTCAGTACATCTACAACATCTGATACTACAATCAAGAGTAGTACATATTTAGTAGAATACGTTTCTACAGGGAGTATACGTACCATATACGTATCGCTCACTCCACTCCCCCCTCATCGCTATCACTACTTCAACCCCTTCAATCACCAAACTGCCACTTCAAGCCAGCACGCAGATGCCAGCACCAATTCCCATTGGTGATTCGGCGTCTGCACTCGACTTCAGTGCCATCTGCATAGCCAATGACTGAGCATGCACAGCCATTGGATTTAGAATATTCTGTGCTCTCAAAGCTGATACAACCAGCTAGTATACGCTTGTGTAATAGTGGATGTTATCAGCCAGCACCTTATTCTCAGGACCTTTTAATTCATTTTTGTCTTGTTCATTGTAGAGTAACGTAACCATTGTTTTATTTTATATTATTTTTTTGACTTTGTAATCTTGTTTATTTGCACTGTACATAGCCAAGGGATTATCTTTGTTTATATTTATTTTCAAGTTAATTAAACTTTCATTGTTCATAAGATTTGTTTTTCATGTTTTACCCTTATACTTGACCACAGGAGGCAACAGCCACGCAGTCATCTTTTTTTTCTCTTTTTTTTGTAAATGTGATTGGCATTGACACCAGCCATTGGAAGGACTGCCGAACACCTACACGTACTTTTTTTCCATCACAATATATATATATATATATATATATATATATATATATATATATATATATATATATATATATATATATATATATATGCAAACAAGCCTGAATGGTCCCCAGGACTAGATACAACTGAAAACTCACACCCCAGAAGTGACTCGAACCCATACTCCCAGGAGCAACGCAACTGGTATGTACAGGGATGCTTTAAACCACTTGACCATCACGACCGGACATAAGGAAGTGATAGCCTGAGCTATATGAACCACTTCCCCGCCGGCACCTGGATGGTTATCTTGGGCATAGCATTTTATCAAATCACCTCATTTTTTGGGGCAACACGTGAGGAACACAAATGCAAACAAGCCTGAATGGTCCCCAGGACTAGATACAACTGAAAACTCACACCCCAGAAGTGACTCGAACCCATACTCCCAGGAGCAACGCAACTGGTATGTACAGGGATGCCTTAAACCACTTGACCATCACGACCGGACATAAGGAAGTGATAGCCTGAGCTATATGAACCACTTCCCCGCCGGCACCTGGATGGTTATCTTGGGCATAGCATTTTATCAAATCACCTCATTTTTTGCCCAGGAGCAACCCAGGAGCAACGCAACATACCAGTTGCGTTGCTCCTGGGAGTATGGGTTCGAGTCACTTCTGGGTGTGAGTTTTCAGTTGTATCTAGTCCTGGGGACCATTCAGGCTTGTTTGCATTTGTGTTCCTCACGTGTTGCCCCAAAAATGAGGTGATTTGATAAAATGCTATGCCCAAGATAACCATCCAGGTGCCGGCGGGGAAGTGGTTCATATAGCTCAGGCTATCACTTCCTTATGTCTGGTCGTGATGGTCAAGTGGTTTAAGGCATCCCTGTACATACCAGTTGCGTTGCTCCTGGGAGTATGGGTTCGAGTCACTTCTGGGGTGTGAGTTTTCAGATATATATATATATATATATATATATATATATATATATATATATATATATATATATATATATATATATATATATATATATATATGCGAACAAGCCTGAATGGTCCCCAGGACTATATGCAACTGAAAACTCACACTCCAGAAGATGGGCAAATGGCCTCGGCTACCATCAGCTTTTGTCCGGTTGCGATGGTCGAGTGGATAAGGTGTCCTGTACACACAGGAGCAACGCAACTGGTATGTACAGGTGTCACGGGGGGTGGGCCGGGGCTCTGCTAGCACTCGGCTGCTAGGGGCTCGAAAGGCCGAATACTCAGCCCCTCCGACTCCTGGGATTCACCGGAGTCTCCTTGGTCCCACAGGAGAGGACCAGCAATGCCCACCTCCGCAGGTCTTTGCTACCACCACTGAAGGGGTGCCACTGACTCACCCTGGAAGCCCTTCAGTCAACCACGGGGAAACTGCTATCAGCAATTCCGGCCTAGACCCATGGAGGAGTGAAGGAAGACTCGGGCTTACTTTGTAACAATGACCTTGCCTGCCGGACAAAGAGGTTGCAGGAACTCCTTTCCCGCCTGTCTTCTCTATCTTTTCTTCAACAAGGTCGCCAGCTGGGTTATTATATCTGCACCCCAGCAATGCAGTCCAGTGGGTGTATTATTATATTGTTTGTTGCCAGTGTTGCTACTCCCAAGATCTACTATTGGACTGTCGGCCCAGGGTACTCTCCCTTGAAGGTCCGTGTGGCTTTACCCCTCTCTGGCCAACACGTTATTAGTTACCACCATTCAGGCACTAGTACTGCTCGAATGGCTAAGGATACACTCTTATATCAGTCTGTGCTGTTTGCCACTCCCTAGGCAATACGAAATTCTATAGGGAACGTAATGTTCCCTAGATGGTACTATGGTAACCCTCGTGTATGCTCAAAGGGGAAATTTTGCAATGGAGGCACACTTAAACACAATAGTAAAATGTGTGAATTTACTGACACGAATTACATGATCACACAATGATTACAAGTGATACAAGGAAATGAAAATAATAATAATAACTCTGGAGATTGTCAGCAACTCTTCTCTCACGTTCTCCAGGCTCCTTCAACTGGGCAGATAGACAGGAGTCACACACTCTCTCTCACAGAAGGGCCTCTTCACCACGTCGGCTCCTCTTCTTCACTGTCCTGCCATCCACACATACTGTCCTCTCTGACAGTCCTGGACATAAGCTGCCCTGCAGCCTATTCTGCTACTAAAGCATTAATATCCTATTTCCACATATATAAGTGAATATAATGGCCTATCTAGCCTACTCTCACAAAGGGGTAATGGGAGGGAAAATGATCTACCTTAACAATCCTTGGCTCACGATGCCTGTCCCTCGATGGTGTGAGGGTCCTGTGCTTCCTGAGTCGATCCTCGGTGATCCAGGAACGTTCCCACAGATCCTCAGGTGTCGTGAAGCCTTCACGTCTTCGCCGTTCCAATCCCTGGGATTCAGCTATCCCAATCCTGGTCCATCGATGGGCGCTGACCTGATCGCTATATTCACACACACGTTCCTTCCACGAGGCGTTGCTCCTCGCCCTAGGAACGGTGTCGTCCCTCTAACAACCTCAGTGGATGTGACCCGGTCACAGCTATGCCTGCCCGCCGCACCTTTCAGGCCCTCAACGTCACGCGTCGTCACCAACAATTCTCCAAGTTTGGCACTTCTCTGCCCACTCAACTTGGTCCCTTTTTGCTTCCCAGAAGCGCGGGGCCTCCTATGTATCAGGTGGGCTGCGATGGCTAGCTCTAATCCACTGAGAAAGGCCTGTTTAGCCTCCAATCCTTGAGAGCTGACAGAGGAGCGTCCTCTCCCCTTCGCTGTCAGGTCCAATCTGACGTTGGCACCGCCCGGATACTCGGTGACGTCACGGCGGGCTCTAATTGGTCGCCCGTGACCCGAGTCATCCAATCCGCACGCGGCTAGCGTCCATTCCAAAACGTCATATCTGCAGTAGGGGATACTCTTTCATTTCTATCGGGGCACCAATTTCCCTTTACTTTCAACTTTAATGTAAGTTTCTCCCTGTAGAGAGAGTCGATATGACTCTTATAGCAGGCAACGAAAGAGATAGGAGAGGGCACCTTTAACATACCCCTCCCCTTAAAATAAAGGTCATATCGGTTAGTGAATCCAGGAGAGGGCATCTGCTACCACATTCTCCCTTCCTTTAATGTGCCGGATTTCTAGCCAGTACTCTTGTAACAGTAGGGCCCATCTTGTCAGCCTTTGGTTCGTGTTCTTCATCCTGTGCACGAACGTCAAGGGGTTATGATCGGTGAACACTTGCACCGGTCTAGTACCTCCACCCACATAGACGTCGAAATGTTTCAGTGCCAGGATCAGGGCTAGGGCTTCCTTTTCCACTGTACTATATGCCTTCTGGTACTTTTTGAATTTCTTCGAGTAGAATGCTACTGGACGGTGAACTCCGTCCTTCTCTTGAGCTAACATGGCTCCAATCCCCACGTCGCTAGCGTCGACGTACAAGATAAAGTTCGACTCGAAGTCGGGCGAAATCAGCACTGGCGCTTCGGTTAATAACTGCTTGGTCTTCTCGAAGGACTCCTGGCATGCTTCCCCCCACCTCCATCTAACGTTCTTAGATAGCAATTCAGTCAGAGGGTGTGCCACTGTCGAGAAGTTCTTGCAAAATCCTCTGTAGTATCCGATCATCCCTAAATATCGTAACAATTCTTTTCTCGTCCTGGGATTCGGATATTCTCTGATTGCCTTCACTTTATGGTCTACCGGAGTCACCTTCCCTTGACCCACGATGAAACCTAAGTATTCTAATCGGGCCTTACCGAATTCGCTCTTGGCCAGATTTACCGTCAGGTTCGCTTCTTCCAACCGTTGGAATAACTCCGTCAGTCGACTCATGTGTTGTTTCCAGCTATCGGCGTACACCACAATATCGTCTATATACACGGCACAACCGTCCATCCCTCTTAGCACTTCGTTCATCATCCTCTGAAAACAACTTCCGCTGTTCTTCATACCAAACGGAAGTACCTTATACTGGTACAATCCGTCTGGAGTAGCAAACGCTGAGATCTTTCTCGCACTCGGAGACAAAGGGATTTGATAGTATCCTTTCAGCAGATCGACCTTGGTAACAAACCTTGCGTTTCCCACTTGGTCGACGCAATCACTTATTCGGGGCATCGGGTGAGAATCCGACACGGTTATGGAATTCACTTTGCGATAGTCGGTGCAAAAACGATAGGATCCATCACTCTTCTTGACCAGCACACAGGGCGAGCTCCACTCACCATTGCTGGGCTCAGCGAGATCATTCGCTAGCAAATATTCCACCTCCTGTCGCATGATCCTCCTCTTTTCAGGACTCACCCGATAAGCGCTCTGCTTGATTGGCTTTTCTCCGCGCACGTCCACCTCGTGCACCACACTCTTGTGCCGTCGGGGCACATCCGTGAAGAGCGACTTGTTCCCTCGTATCAGCGTCACTAGATCTCTCCTTTTCCTTTATCCAGATGACGCAGCCTCTCTTCTAAATGTACCAAACTCTCTGTGTTTGACAGGCGTGTACCATCAGCACGGGCCCACTTTCTTTCCTCTGCTGGCAACACTTGGCTCATCTCCATACACAGAGCCAATTTCCCTTCCTGGGACGGTGTTGCTCCCTTCACTCCTGAACTCTCTTGCTCCTCTGGGAAGTATGGCTTCAAACGATTGATATGACATACCTATGTCTTGTTAGGGCGATTCGCCTTACTGATCTCATAACTTAACAGGACCCACACGGCGAACAACCGAGTATGGACCACCAAAGCGTGATTCCGTCACTCTACCTCTTCCAGGTAGCACATCATCACTCTGGCTCCTGCCTCGAACTCCCTCGGGACAGCCTTCTTGG
>WNGS01167087.1:2099-13796 GCA_020271785.1 Procambarus virginalis | reverse complement strand
TATATATTGGTAGCAGTCTTTCCTGTAGACATATATTATTAAATATGACCGAAAAAGTAAGATTAATAATTCTAACACAGTTTTCTCAATTTTCTTATGTTTCTTTTCACTGTTGATGGTAATTGAAAAATCAATTCTCCGAAACTCATTTCTATTTCTAGTCTGACTATTTCTAGCAGGACCCTTTCCTCCGTTTCATGAGCTGTGGAAAAGAAGTTCCTGTAAAATAGTCTAATAGGGGCTACAGGTGTTGTGTTAGTTGTCTCTTCAGAGGTTGCATGGGATTTCACGTTCTTCTTATGTTTTTCAACGAAACCATTGGAGAAGCCGTTGTTGACTAGGACCTGCCTTACCCTACAGAGTTCTTCATCGACTTGCTTCCATCCTGAGCTGTGGCTGAGAGCACGGTCGACATAAGCATTAACGACACTCCTCTTGTACCTGTCTGGGCAGTCACTGTTGGCATTGAGGCCTGCTTCAGCTCCTGCAGATGTCTAACATCAGGTACCTGCGTAAAAATGTCGTCAACATACCTGCAGTATATGGCCGGTTTCAAGTTCATGTCGACTAAGACCTGCTTGATGGTAATCATGTAGAAATTCGCAAACAGGACACCTAGAGGAGAACCCATGGCGACCCTATCTACTTGCTTATACATGTGCCCATACGGGCTCAAGAAGGGTGCCTCTTTAGTACAAGCTTGGAGTAGTTTCCTTAGAATGTTTTCTGGTATGTCAAGAGGAGTACAGGCCGGATCACGATACACTCTGTCCGCTATCATCCCGATTGTTTCATCCACAGGTACGTTGGTAAACAGTGATTCTACGTCCAACGAGGCTCTTATCCCTGTGGCCCGTGTTCCCCGCAGTAAGTCAACAAATTCCTTTGGAGACTTCAGGCTGAAGGCGCAAGGGACATAAGGAGTCAGCAAGCCGTTGAGTCGTTTCGCCAGTCTGTACGTGGGTGTGGGTATCTGGCTGATGATTGGCCGAAGTGGGTTCCCAGGCTTATGAGTCTTGACATTTCCATACGCATATCCAGGTTTATATTCCCAATAATCTTTGGCAGGTGGAGTCCGGATTTCTTGGCGTTCACAGTTTCAATCAATTTGTTGACCTTTGCTTTCAATTCGGCTGTAGTGTCCTTCGTTACCCTTTGGAATTTAGTTTGGTCAGAGAGTATGAGGTTCATTTTCGCCAGATATTCGTCTTTCTTAAGAATGACGTATATTGGCGACTTGTCGCCTCTCCTGACAACTATCTAGGAAGCTTTTAAGGTCAGGATTGACATTACAGTTCAGCGTTTTATATATATATATAAAATACACATGAAAGGATGTGCAGTGACTTAATATTTAACATAATCAGAGATTTGAGTAAAGGTACGGAGTGATATCTTAGGCCAGAGTTAGATATTGTCCTAATAGCTGTTTTGTGTTGAGTAATTAGAGGACGTAAATGATTTTGGGTAGTAGAACCCCAAGCACAAATACCATAGTTGAGATAAGGATAGAAGAGAGAGTAATAGAGTGTCACCAGGGAGGGCGAGGTACATAATATCTGATCTTAGAAAAAATGCCAACAGTTTAAAAAAAAATTATGTATTTAGAATGTGTCCCTGAAAATTCAACTTCCTACAGCTTCAATGAGAACGCCAAGAAATTTGCCATCTACTTTGTTACAAATTTAGGTATTGTTTATCCTGAGACTTATTTGATTTGAGGATTTTTGCCAAACAAAATAAAGAAAGTTTTGTCAATATTGAGGGTGTGTTTGTTGGCAGTTAGCCAGTGACGGACTTTTTTTTAGCTCGGTATTCACTGTGACATTTAGAGCAAGGGGGTCAGGACTGGAGTAAACGAAGGTCGTGTCGTCAGCAAATAGAATTGGTTTGAGATGCTGGGAGGCATTTGGAAGGTCATTAATATAGATGAGAAAGAGGAGAGGGCCAAGTATGCTTCCCTGGGGAACACCAGTGTTGATGGGTAGGGTGGGAGAAATTGAATTATTCACAGAAACATACTGGAGCCTGTCAGTAAGGTAAGACTTAAGGTAATGCAGGGAGTGACCTCTGACTTCATAATGCTGTAATTTAAGAAGAAGGTTTTGGTGTTGATGTTGCGTATCTCTAGTAGGATACGTATATAAATTCATGATAATGATTTGGCAACAGTGGGGACAACAGCGGGGCTTGATAGTCACAGGTATTAGACCTGTGATATTCGAGTCAACTTCCTGCTAGAGTACAGAAAGCTTGTATTGTGTAGTTGCCAGCAGTTTCCTCTTTATTATTTTCCATAAATAATTATGTTTATTATAAACTACATTACCTCTGTTTATGCATATAAATTTAATCATTCTTAATTAAGTTATTTTAATGTTTGTTTTTGCACAGTATTGTTTCTCATTAAGCAAGTTAATTTTATATAATTTACCATTCGTTATGTTGTGAGGGAGCGAAATGTGGGCGTCCTGACGCCACGTTAGTCAGTAGCTGGTTGACTGGCCTCGGGTCAACTGGTCTGATTACGGATAAGTCTGTTCTGAGTACCTTTTCTGATTTTGTTTTAGTAGGTATATTTATCTGAGTAGCTAACCTTGGTTATACTTACTACATAATAGGCCATCTGATTACTATTATATAAAAGTGAAATATCAAGTTGACATTAATCCACATTTTCTTATTTAATATAATTTTTATATACATGTGTGATATTTTTTTTTCCTGGTGATTTTCCTTCTAATATATTGTATGATACGTAATGAGGAGGGACACTGGTTGCACGTGTGTAGATACAGATCACATACATATCCCTAGCACGTTAATTTCTTGTCTGTAAGTGCAAGGAGCCGTACGTACAGTACGTAACATATTTTGGGGGCTAGGTCCGGGATGTTGTTTTCCCACATATATTATTAAATCTTTGCTAATCTAACCTTGCCTTCCTAGGAACAAGTGTGCTTTAAGAAATTTTTGCAGTATATCATGCAGAGTCGTCCTGTGTAACTAGTAACCTACGCTTCACGATTTTGGAGGTAAGTCATCCTATTTTTTGTTTGTGCAGTGAGGCAAGCAAATTTTCAGTGTCGTGTCAATTTAAAGTGAAGTGTGTAATGCCGTGCCATTCTGTTTAATTATTTTAGTTAGTTAGTGCCAAGTGTTAGTTAACAATGAGGTCATTGAGTCGTTGTTGGCTAATCCAGACTTTGAGGAATTAAAAGCCTAAAAAATCTGCCTTAATAAATATGGCAAATAGTTATAATTAACTGGCAACAATAAAATGAATCAGGCACAAATTCTGAGAGTAATAGTACCCATTTAGTAGAAAATGGTGAGTTAGGAAGAATTTCTGGATAAAGTTCGAGAGGAGACAAGCGAGCAGATTGCTTTAAGGCGTCTTGAGTTGGAAGCGCAAGTAGCATATGCTAAGCTGAGGTTCGAGAGAAAGAATGTGAATTTAGAGCCAACAGAAAATATTAGAGACTGAAGCTCAACAGAGAGAGCTTGATGCTCATGTTAGAAATTGAAACTAAGGCTAGCCAACTACAGTTAGAAATTGACGCTAAGGCTATGCAGCAACAGCTAGAAAATGAGGCACAAATCATACTTATAGCTCAATTACAGCTAGAAGCAATAAAGAAACAACACAGAAGACAACTAGGCAGTTAGAAATTAAAAACAAATGCTGAGGCTAACAACAGAATGTGAAACACAACGATTGGCAGCTGGCATGGTAATACTAGCAATGTTCCTAATAGTAATGATAGTAATCCAATTAGAGTAAATAAGTAACCTAAGTTCAATGAGGAGGACCCTGAGTTTCTTTTCACATTTCTCTAAAATTGCAGTCAGTATGAACTGGCAATGGAACAATGGGTTGCAATCATGCAAAGTCAATTAAAAGGGAGGTCAGGAAGTTTTTGCATCCTTGCCTGAAAAATAGTTTTGATTACGAGTTTGTAATCAAAAACTGATTCAAAACTGATTCAACTGAAAAGCATCTTAAATGCTTACCATTGAATCCTGAAGCACACAGACAAAGTTTTAGGAATTTAAAGAGGGCAAGTGAACACAATTGCAGATTTGACCAGGTTAAAAAAACTACTGTAACAGATGGGCTTAAATCACTTTCAATAAATGAGTATGATGCTCTTAAAATATTGTATAACAGAAGAAGTGTTGTCATGTCTCCTAGATAAATTGTCTACTTTTATGGCAGAACCGATGAATATAACAGACATTTATGAGCTGTCTAAGCTCGCTGATGAGCATGAGTTGTAACTAAAGCACATTTTAAAGCCCAATCACCTAGGTTTAACCATAAAGTAAATTATAATGCTCACAGAACTCCTTATCAGAACCAATCCAGTACTAGAGCTCCAGATACTCATATGAACTCTTCTCTTACAAAACCTAATCCTGCTACTTCTTGGTCAGGAATATCAAATATTAGTAATGTTAATTCTAATCTACAGTTGGTTCCACAGGTGTGTCCACTGTAAGGTACTGTACCCATTGTAAGAGAAAAGGCCATGTGATTAATTCGTTTTATTCTGCACCGTGAGTAATGACCAACTGGGCTCATTTATTGTAGAGGTGTGCAGAATAAATTAACTAATGAACCTGTCACTGTAAACCCCAATTGGATGAAACAGTATTCTCCATATATGTCTTCAGGTGAAGTTTTGTGTGTTAATGGGAAATGGAAGCCAGTGGTTCTTCTTCGTGATACTGGTGCTTTCCAAACCTTAATTTCTGCCAGTATACTTTCTAATGTTGCAAAGAGAGATACTGAGAAGTCTGTAGTTCTTCAGAGTGTTGTAGGATGTAAAACTGTACCTCTGATAGATGTTAATTTGAGATCCACCATTACACCAAGTGTATGCACTGTGGGTGTTAGTACACAGTTGCCCATCCCAGGTGTGGATGTTATATTGGGTAATGATGTGGCTATAAATCATGTTGTGGGTGAGAGTGATCCCAGTTTGTGTAAACAGCCAGTTGCAGACCCTGTTGTTTATTCTGCCTGTGCTGAAGTTAGTTCTATGAATGAACAATCTGTTGTAGTAGATGGTTTTGTTCACTCTACCTGTGCTGATGTCAGTACTATTATTAATCCAGTTGTCATTTCTGATGTTACTCAAGTAATTGTTCCAGTAACCAGTACCCCTTCAGAGGAAAAGTGGGATGTGGTTTCCAGATTCATATGTGGCCAACCTAGTTGTTGAGAGTAAGCCTGGTACTATGAATCTGCTTTATTCCAATCCAGTAGATGATTTGGGAAAGGATGTCCATGTACAATTGTCTTGCCCGCTCACTATGAACGTTGTGCCAGGAGTTGAGAGAAACTTAAAAGCCTCGACTCTATTGTATTCTCAACCCGTCCTCTTAAAAATAACGTCACTTTTCGCTCGTATGCGCGCTATGGCCAAATCTGGACGTAATTTGAAATGAAATCGACTCACAAAAGTGACGTACTGTCCCGTTTTCTTTGAGTCGTCCGGCTTACTCTGCCAGCTTAGAAAAGGAAACTTTCCATTAACGTTTTTCATACCGTTTTGAAACTTTATGAGAATTTCCTGCCCACCTACCTATCAGAGGACCCTTAACTTACTGTTGTTGAAAAAAAAATCCCAATTTTTTTTTTTTTTTTTTTAATTTTCAAATTACGTCCATATTCGGCCATACGGGCAAACGGCCAAAAGCGACGTTCTTTTTAAGAGGATAGGTTGGTATTCTAGCCAAGTAAATGGTTTAGGACAAGATGTCGGGTTGGCAGAAGTATTCCCGCTCACTCCAAGTTTAGAATCAGTTGACAAGTTAGGATCAGTTGTCGAGAGTAAGTCTGTTGTAGAGGCCCCGCCTCACCCTAGTCAAGGTGATAGTAAAGGGAGGAGGTCAAACTACCTGTTACTTGCCCGCTCGCTTCAGATTCAGTCAGTCATTTAATTTATGTAAGTTGAGTAGAACTGACCCCAAGATTTCAGAGAGTAGCAAGGAGACAGTCTGTACGGTAGATCCTGTCTTGGAGAGTGTGGGAAAGCAGCCAGAGGATCAGCTTCTGTCGAGTAGATGGAGACCTATTGAGCCTCCCTCTTCAGTTGTCTGTGAGGATGTAACCCAACTTGGTAGCGTTATGATTGTGAACAGACAGTACTCCAAGCGGCTCCAGATGTCATGGAGGAAATTTTGGTAAATCATGTAGAACTATTAAGGGTGGTAAAGTTTCTTTTGGATCTAAGCTGCAGAGTTTTGTGGACTGTGATTCTTATTCCATGGGGAGTAAGTATTTGTCATTGTGTAAATTGAGTCAGAGTGTGTGTACGATGTTGTTGCAATCTATTTTTATTCCGCAGGAGCCATTCTCTCTTGAAAAAATGGACTATGGGACATCTTTGTCCAGCCTTGTTGTTGAGCAGAGAGAGTTTACTCAAGTAGGTTGTGCATCCAGTTGTTCTGAGAAAGTGGTGAGTCATACTAGAGCAGTGTCTCTATTTTCAGATCCAGTTTATTTTGATGAACGAGTAGTGAACAACATGTATGTTCCATTTCAAGTGTGGTGTTGACTTTCAGAATCAAATTGGTGTTGGAGGAGTTAATCATACTTGGGAGCAGATGGTTGAGGCTCCAGGTGTGTGTTTCAAGTTGGGGGATAAGGTTATCGTACCTTGTTTTAATAATTGTGAAGGGTTACAGATTATCCTTGGGAGGTTCCCATGTAATCTGCTGTGCATCTTCAAGATGGTAAGACCCTTAAACCTCTTGTTTGATTGTTTGTCACCAGAAGGAAATCACTTGGGAAGTGAAATCCATGGTAAGGGTTGCCAAGGTTTCAGCATGTTTTTATTAGTTTTTTGGAAGACTAGAATGCTTATGAAGGTGTGTGTTGTGTTCAAGTCAACCATCAGTGGGTGTGAACTTGTTTTTGGAGTTGTGGTTGAGATATGGTGCCTAGGCATAAGCCTGTTTTCTTTCGCTGATCGTCATGACAGAGTTATGAGGAAATTGACTTACGTGTTCCTGAAGGATCATCTGAGTCAGTTCGATGAGGTAGTCTTTGCACTTATCTTGGGTTGTATTTATTGGTTTGGAGATCAAAGGTTTGCTAAGTCATTGTGTTGTGCTCGTGAAGGTTCTATAAGTGAAGAAGATTAATATGTAATTGTGAGGTTTAACGCTAATCTCTCTAATTTTAGTATCCATTGAGCGAGAGTATGTGTTCCACAGAGGATCAATTGTGATGGGAAGCAGATGTCTTTGTCAGGGAATACTCAGGAGAAGTCCCTAATCTACTTTACATCCAGTCAGCTTCAATTAAGTAGTTCAGCTCCAGAAAAAAGGAGTAATGGAAAATGGAGTCTGTCTTGGAAAATTTTACCATATAGAAAATGGATAATCTGGAATCATGGGACTGATTTCAGATCAATATTAGAAACAGATGGAAAGATAAATTGCAGAATTGACTGTGTGAAAGCAGTTACATTTATTGACAATTCTATTCATGCTAATAATAATAATGTTGTTGATGGGAATGTGAAATGTGATCTGAAACTAAGTGAAATAAATGAGATAGTACCCTGGAGAGATAAATTTGCATACTCCAGAGAAACTTATATGAAATTCCTGAAATGTAGAAACAGTGATGTAGAAGATTATAAAACTGAACTTTTTTATTTTCATGATTCAATAAATCTCAAGTGTCACACATTTTTACTTTTAGAAAAAATGCCATTGATCTTCAATCATTTGCATTTTTTTTTCTTGGAGGTGGAAGTGTTACGTATCTCTAGTAGGATACGTATATAAATTCATGATAATGAGTTGGCAACAGTGAGGATAGCAGAGGGGCTTGATAGTCACAGGTGTTAGACCTGTGATATTCGAGTCAACTTCCTGCTAGAGTACAGAAAGCTTGTATTGTGTAGTTGCCAGCAGTTTCCTCTTTAATATTTTCCAAAAATAATTATGTTTATTATAAACTACATTACCTCTGTTTATGCATATAAATTTAATGGTCTCCGTGAGGAATGGTCTCCATGAGGAAAACATTCGTCTGAAATCTGATGAAGCCATAAAAAAACAAGAGGAAGCTCTCAGCAAAATGACTGCATGTATCAATACATTATCCGCCCAACGTTCCATCACCCAGGATGAACAAGATCAGCAAAAGCTGATTGACTCTGCAGTTGTGTCGTCCCAAGCTATTCCAGTGGAAAGCGAAGGTGAAAAGTGTATTGGAATTGTTCAGGATCTCTTAAAAAATGAATTGCAGCTCTCTCTAAACAAAACAGACATTATAGCCGCCTACAGAGTAGGCAAAACGAACCCATCAGGTAAAAACCAGCAGAAAATTCGCCTGAAATTGGCCTCTCATTCCACGAAATCGCATCTTGTCCGGACAGCTGCATCCCAACGAAAGGGAATCTACATCAACGAGTGCTTGACTAGAAAAAGATAGCACCTCCTCTACCGCCTGCGTCAAATCCGTCATCAAATCCCAAACGCGATTCATCAGTGCTTCGTTAGAGATGGCTTGATCAAAGTGAGAAAGACATCAGTAGGTAAAATGTTTACAATTGCTAATGAGGATAACCTCAACACTTTCCTCAACCAATGTGGTTTGTCTCACTTTATTATCACTCCCAATGAGTCAACATAATTAACCTCCTTGTCACCTAGTGCAGGCTAGGTATCCTAATGTCTCTCACTTTTTAAATTAATTTTTAATTTACTTTTTACTAGTCATTTATTGGACTTAATTAACTGAGTGCTTTAATATTTCTTTAGGTCTTATTAATTATATGATCATAACTAAACTACTTATAGTTAATAATCTTTAGCTTAAATTTGCCTATGTTTATTATTCAACTTTTTTCTTGGATTTCATTTACTACCTAGGTTGCCTAGCCCCACCATACTCCCTTACTCCATTGTACCCCTGGCTTTGCCTGTGTCTAGCCCCTTGTAAGCTACCTCATTTTTTCTTTTTTTGTTCATTTTGTGTTTGTTTTGTATAGTCTTGTTTATATATTTTCCCCCTTTTATATCAAAATTCTATTTTGTAATTTGCCATTCTTGCCTTGTTTTCCTGCAACCAGCCTTTTTATGCAGGCAAGTATAGACCCAGAACTTAACCTCTTATTCACTATCTATGACAATTATCACTTTAATGATCAAAATTGCAGATATTTTACAGCACATTATGTAAACAATGTATTAACACATAATCACAATATCTCTGTAATCAACTTGAACGTTAGATCCCTAGGTAAACACTTCGATGATGTTAGTGCCTTGATTGAAACTATTGACAACAAATTCTCTTTTATTATACTTACTGAAACATGGTTGAAAGAGGATACTACTCAACTCTTTAACATGCCTAACTACTCGGCAATTCACAACTGTCGTCAAATTCAGAGAGGTGGTGGTACTGCTCTTTACTACCACCAAGAACTAACATGCTTAAAAGTAATTAGAACTAGAGACTGCTGTGGGGAGTATATCTTCGCCAGTTTCAGAGTCAAGGGTGCCGAGTCTGTCCTGTCTGTGGGTGCAGTCTATAGAATTCCTAACACTGATGTGTCCGAATTCAACTCAAACCTTAGAAATCTAATACTAGATAACAGACTGAACAAAAACCATCTAATTATCGCAGGGGACTTTAATATTGACCTCTGCGAGCCTGAACACCCTACTGCTGTTAGCTTCCTCAACTGTATGAATTCCTGCTTCCTCATACCCTTAATCACTAGACCTACTAGAATCACTGATAGTACTGCCACGACTCTAGATCACATCTGGACCAACATAACCTCTCCGCTTACTTCAGGTATAATCACCGATAGCACTACAGACCATTACCCCACATTTCTCTTAACTAACATTAACAAACCACCTTAGAGTCAAGGGAGTTAAGCTTTAGGCTGCACAATGAAACTGCTATAGACAATTTTATAACTGCTGCTGATAATGTCAACTGGGAGTCCGAGTTAGGTAACATAGGGGACATCAACCTAGCAGTGCAATCTTTTCTTCAAAAAACTCTTAGCCTTTATAACACCCACTGTCCTATGCTTACAAAACAAGTCACAACCAAAAGGCTTAACAATCCTTGGCTTACAAAGGGAATACTTAAATCCATTAATAAAAAACATGACCTTGAGAAGAAGTATAGGTTAGGAACCGTCTCCAAAGAATTCTCAAAGAATTACTCGTTATTGCTATCTAAATAATTAGACGAGCCAAAACTAAATACTACGAAGATAAATTTACCCAAATAAAGAGCAACATTAAAAAACTTGGAGCACAATTTCACAAATATTGGGATCAAAGAAGATTTTAAATAACAAACCAACACTCCTGTCCAATAACGATGGTCAGCTTTCAGCCTCTGATTCTGCTATTGAGTTCAATAGGTTCTTCTCTTCCATTGGGTCATCCCTTGCAAATGATATTCCATCTTCCAGTACTGATGTTAAGGACTATCTTACAGGTAACTATCCACAGTCTCTGTACCTAAAGCCTACTAATTCCACTGACGTCAATGAGATAATCCTTTCCCTTAAAACCAAGTCTAGTGCCCTTGAGGAGATACCAACTTTAATTTACAAAAAGCCTCCAGATCTTTAGCCCCTGCTATTGCATGCTCTTCAACAAGTCACTTGAACTCCAAACCTTTCCAGATATTCTAAAAAAAGCGAGAGTAACCCCTGTCCACAAATGTGGTGATCTCACAGATGTTAACAACTACAGACCATATCAATCCTGCCTAACTTGTCAAAAATATTTGAAAAACTAATCTACAAGCAGCTTTACTCTTATCTAGCCAACACAATATACTTAGCTCTTGTCAATATGGCTTCAGACCAAAAAAAGCACTAACGATGCACTTATTAGTATGATTAACTTGATTCATGCAGCTCTTGATAAAAATGAGTTCCCTGTTGGTTATTTGTGGACCTGCGTAAGCTTTTGACACTGTCAACCACCAAAACCTTCTTCTTAAATTACATCATTATGGAGTCAGAGGACACTCCCTGCAATACCTCAAATCTTACCTTACTGACAGGCTCCAGTATGTTTCTGTGAATATAATTCAATTTCTCCCACCCTACCCATCAACATTGGTGTTCCTCAGGGCAGCATACTTGGCCCTCTCCTCTTTCTCATCTACATTAATGACCTTCCAAATGCCTCCCACACCTCAAACCAATTCTATTTGCTGACGACACAACCTTCATTTACTCCAGTCCTGACCCCCTTGCTCTAAATGCCACAGTAATACTGAGCTAAATAAAGTCCATCTTTGGCTAACTGCCAACAAACTCCCTTAACATTGACAAAACTTTCTATATTCTGTTTGGCAATAAATCCTCTAATCAAATAAATCTCAAAATAAACAATACCCAAATTTGTAACAAATTTAGCAAATTGGCACTTCTTGGCGTTCTCATTGACCACAAGCTGAATTTCCAGGGACACATTCTAAATATATCAAAAAAAGTTTCAAAAACTGTTGGCATTCTTTCTAAGATCAGATATTATGTACCCCGCCCTGCCCTGGTGACTCTCTATTACTCCCTCATCTATCCATATCTCAACTATGGTATTTGTGCTTGGGGTTCTACTACCCAAAATCATTTACGTCCTCTAATTACTCAACACAAACTGCTATTAGGACAATATCCAACTCTT
>WNGS01167086.1:18467-32927 GCA_020271785.1 Procambarus virginalis | reverse complement strand
AGTTGAGCGGTGCCACGTTATTTGGCACAACATAGCCGTGTCATAGACTAGTATACGAGCAACTCTAGAGTCAACGTCTTTCAAGCAGCAGCAGGAGGACGAAGAATTGCTCAAGTCTTCACATCAACGACACGAGGCTCGGCTGCTAAGTTTACCCTTTTTGTTATTATGTGGCCACTATTAACATTTAGGTTGGCAGTCGTTAGGCCGAATGCAAACCAACAAAATATAGTACGTGTCTTAATTAAATTTGCCATCTAATTATATGATTATCAGTTTATTTCTATGATACAAATTGTTCAGACATTAGCTGATAATTTACTACCGTCATCCTCATGATTTAGGATGTAAATGTAATTACCTATTGTGTAGAAGATTTCTACAATGTAATTGCCTTTCAGTACCAAGGCGACTTCAACCGAGGTGCTAGGCTTCCCCACCGTTCTGTGCAACAATTTGCCCTATGCAACACGTCGTCGGTGGAGTGTAGCAACCGATTACACCTCACTAGCTCCACAGCTAAGCTGTCCATTTTTCCATCAGTAGCAATAACTTCATAGTTACAGTAGTGATCTCTTAAAGAGATCAATTATACTAACCCTTTGATTTACTGATGCTGTTCAACATTTCAGTAGTATATTGAGGTGCATTTACCTCCATCAATATTATATTCTATATTTTTACTCACACATTTGATTTACTCTGGTGAAGAACTAGCACCAGAATAATGCTAGGGATGTATTAATCTTTTAGCATGTAACCCCCAATTTTGTGTAGTAATTTGACTCCATTCATATAAGCATTACAGTTTTACCAAGATCCATAGGACACTAGTTCCTAGGATCAGTTTTTTCCATTGTCTCTTTGTTTTCCACTTTTTCTCAAAAAGTGGTGGTCCTTCATAGCTATCGAAGTATAAATATATATTCATTTAATTATTAGTTACTGGGTCTCAGAGCCCAAAACAAGTTATTAGTTATTGGAGTCAGGTTTTCCCCACATGCTCAAGCTGCACGACCACAGCCAGCTGCCTCTACTGCTACCGCTGTCCCTCAGGACCCTTCGAAACTACCCCCTAACCTGACCGCGGTGGAGTTCCGTAAGTTACAGAGAGATGATCTTACCTTGACACCATTATTCTTTCAGGCTGAAACCCAATCCGACAGTGTTCCTGGGTTCTTTATGGAGAACGAAATACTCTATCGCAGGTATAGACCCAGTAAACTGAAGGACGAGGACGATTGGGCAGACGTTGAACAACTAGTGATTCCTACCAGCCTGCGGCCCACGATTCTACACCTGGCCCACGGCGCTTTGTCACACTACGGGTTCAACAAGACTTACCATGGAATTCGACAAGACTACTACTGGCCAGGTATGGTAAACGACGTCAAATCTCATGTCAAATTATGCCACGTGTGTCAGTTAGCCGGGAAACCGAACGTTTCCATTCCCAGAGCACCACTGATACCCATCCAGATGCCTGAGGAACCGTTCCACAAGCTCATTATCGACTGCGTTGGTCCTTTGCCTCGGACCAGTGCAGGCAATGCATATATCTTAACCATCCTGTGTCCTACCACCAGATTTCCGATAGCAGTTCCAGTGAAAAATATTACAGCTGCTACAGTGGTGAAGAATCTACTGAAAATCTTCACCCAGTATGGATTTCCGAGGGAGATTCAGAGCGACTGTGGCACCAACTTCACCAGTGATCTCTTCAAACGGACTCTGGAGGAGTTCAACATCAAACAGGTACTGTCCAGCCCCTATCATCCTGCTTCACAGGGTTCTCTCGAGCGTAGTCATCAAACCATCAAGGCACTCTTAAAAAAGTTCTGTAATGAGACCTCAAAGGATTGGGATAGGCAAATTGATCTCATCATGTGTATTTTCAGAAGTCTTCCCAACGAGTCACTAGGAGTATCTCCTTATGAGATGCTCTACGGACGTAAGTGCCGTACACCTCTCAAGGCTTTCAAGGATTCTCTACGTGATGCCACCTTCAGTGAGCATCAGAATGTGCCCCAGTATCTTCAAAATCTCCGACACATTCTAGAGAGGGTCCATTCCTTTGCCAGCAACAACCTACAGAAAGCCCAGGAGAGGATGAAGACTCGTTACGACCAGCACTGTAAAGTAAGGAAGTTTACACCAGGAGACTTAGTGCTTGCCTATTTCCCTATCCCAGGTTCTCCTTTACAGAACAGGTTCTCTGGACCCTACCGTGTTAAGGAGTGCCGAAACAACTTCAACTACGTTCTCGAGACCCCCGATAGGCGGCGGAAGACCCAGCTGTGCCACATCAATTTACTCAAGCCCTACCATGGGGTTCCTCCCACTGTGTTAACCAATTTCACCTCATTTACAGGTCCATACAGCCACAGTGAGACCTTCCCTGCTTCTCCTTCCAAAAGCACTGACACTGAGACAGCGCTCTCTAATTCAGAAATCCTTACTCACTTTCACCATCATTTTCAACACCATAATTGTGCTCCTTTATCATATTCTAATACTTCTCTCCCATCGCCAGATATCAAGTCTCCCATCCTCCATAGCGACGCCAGTGGTACTGTCAACGTGGGTGACCTAGTACAACAAGGCGACGAGACAATACATACCAACTACCATAAACGACACCACGAGCAACAAGGAGCTACTCGTCGTCCTGAACGAGCACCACTTTGCTCCATACTAGCAAAGTACTCAGTCCACCACCATCTACATGGACCACAACCATCTTCATTTCCTACAGACAGCCCAACTCAACCATCGACTACTTCTATAATGGGCTTACCAGCTACATCATCTCAGCCTGGAGATTGCTACACCCAGGAGTCTGACTACATCATATCAGACACCCTTTCCAGTGTCACTGAGGTAGAGGCAGCTCCACCTCCCATGAACGTGACTCAACCAGAACCGCAGGCTTCGGGGGAGAGTTGTGACGATAATCTCTTCCCAGAGATTGAGCCTGCTATCTCTTCAATTCATCACGTTCTCAACAATATGCAAGATACGTTTTGTAGTGGCTTAACGTATATATCAAGACAGCCACACGCACCTCAACTCCCTCCTTCCCCCCACTCCAGCACCTGCTGCACACCTGGTCGACGCGCCGAACCCTTCAACTGCCTAACTAGCGACTTGCGGCCGTCCAGCGTTCTCATTGGCCGCCAACCAACACACCACTCCCGTTCCTCGCCAATCACAATCATCGCCAGTTATTGTTGGAGTCCCTTGCATTTCTGCCAGCCAGAATATATCTCGTGCTCCTGCTATGAACACCTGAATTTGACCCACCTCGTGTGATCAAATAAGAGGTTCTTAGCTAGCGCATATATTCCCAGCACCATTTTATTTTGTTAACGTAACCAGTTCCCCCCTTTTCACTTTGTTATATTTTATATATTTTTCTTTTACATTATATTATATATATGCCAAGGTATCGTCTTTATTTTATTTTGTGTTTTCTATATTAAAGTAAAGTATTTTGTTATATTTTGTGTTTTCGTGTTTCTTGCCTTACCACAGATTATCAGACAAGCAGTCACTCTTTTTTTCTTTTTTTTTATTTTAATTTAAGTATATGTGGCCCAGCACTGACACCTGCTAGTTGGAAGACTGCCGACCACCATTTCCAACACGTTTCCGTCACAACAGCGAGTGTGCGTATGTGTGATTTACTTTTTAATGTTCATTCGTTGCATAGAACATTGTGTTAAAATTTCAAGTTAATATGACGCTCGGTGACAAAGTTACAAATATTGTGTTATTTTGTGAACTTGTATCTTTATTGGCAATTTGTTTGATTTTATATGTCCACTCAGATGTTATCAGAATGGAGGGGTTCTCAATAGGGGTGCAATCCTCCTCTATTCCCTCTCAGTTCCCACCTCAAGTTCCCTACACCTCCCCCACCCAGTTCCCACCCACCCTACCCGCCCATTTTCTCTCCACCCACCCTGCACCACTTCTTTCCACCGTCCCCACTATCCCCATTCACGGTCACTTCACCCACCCCTTGCTTGTTCAGCCCCTCCCCTCTCAGCATTGTCCCACTCCACCCATCCACCCTCACACTCCTCCCACTCAGTTTCCACCCCTCCTGCCCTACCCCGAGTCGGTGTCACTCATCCACACGCCCTCCACTCTCCCTCCACTTTCATCCTCCCTGCCCTGCGCCCAGCCCCTCAACCCCCCACCAGCCCTCCCTGCCTCCCTCATTCCTCCTGTCATATCTTCCCCCTCCAACATTCCCCACCCCCACCCTGCTTCCCCCACCCTTCCCAACCCCAGTGTTGCTTCCCCGAGGTCAGTTTGTTCTTGTGGTAAGATTTCTTACACATTAAGTAGTATTAGTAAGGAGAAATGTTGGACCTGTCATGGAAAAGGTCATTTTCGGAAAGCGTGTACGAGTGTACGGCTTAAGGAAGTGCAGTCAGCAGATTATTTTCAGGATGGTAGGCCTACGTTTGAAGTCAAAGTTGAGGGTGAGATTTTGATTGCTTTCATGGATACTGGTAGCCAAGCAACACTCATTAAGAGTTCAGCCTTCAGCAAATTCAAACAAGCACGCCTTAAAAGTTGTAGTAAACAGCTCACAGCAGTTAATGGGGGACAAATTGACATCTTGGGTCAGGCCACTATTAATTTTGAAATTGGTCATGATGGGTCGTACCCTCACACTTGTACCGTGGTTCAGAATCTTGCTTTTCCGGGTGATATCTTGATTGGCATGGATTTCTTACACAGGTTCTCTTATTCTCTGTCTGCTGAGAAAGGGGCGAGACATTGCCGGTTGAAATTAGGCACTGTATCTTACCCAGTGACATTGACTGACCATCCCCCTGTTGTAGCTTCCATCCAGCGGAAGCAGAAACATCATGCTAATTATGCAAGGTTGTTGTTTAAGTCTCTTCCAGACACAGATAAGAAATCATGTGGGTTACATGCCTTGGTGAAACAATGTTGCCCACCACATTCAGTAAAATCCCTTAAAGTATCAGTGGGACGTCACATTGCACCAGGTACCATCCTTCAGGTGGCTGGGAGATGTGACAGGTTGTTGATCCCTCATCATTTGATCACAGTGCTTGATAAAGGTGCCCTTATTCCAGTTGTCAATCTCTCGCACAAAACCTATCATTTCAGGGCAGGTGACTGGGTGTCTCAGGCTATAATTGTAGAGAAGACAGGAATTTTTCAGTATCAAAGCTGGGAGGAGATGCCAGCCACCACAGCACAATGTAGTGCGTTGAATGTTACAGATAGTAGTACACAGGGTAAACACAAGACCGAGACAGGAAAAAGTAGTAATACTCAGGAAGTTGATAAGTTAATCTCGGCTCTGGATTTGCAACATGTGCAACAGTCAGATAGGAAACTTTTGAGAGGGATTTTACGTAAATTCCCTAGACTGTTTGCAACAGAAGACGATCAAATCGGGCTTCTGGATAGGATCGAGCATGTGATTCCTACAGGTGATCATCCTCCTATTTACACCCGTCAATGGAGGCTTCCGGAACGGGCAAAAGAAGTAATTAGGGATGAGTGTCAGAGGATGTTGAGACAGAATGTGATAGAGCCTAGTACATCACCATGGTTGTCGCCAGTAGTGTTGGTACGTAAACCGGATGGTAGTTATAGGTTTTGTGTTGACTACCGAAAGATAAATGAAATTACTAAAGGTGATGTATATCCTTTGCCACGGATACAAAAAATAATAGATCAGTTTGGGGCAGCCAAATACTTTTCCACTCTGGATGCGAAATCTGCGTATTGGGCCATCCCAGTCGCTGAGAAAGATAGAGAGAAGACCGCCTTCTCTGATGGGGTTCATACTTATCAATTCAAGCGGATGCCTTTCGGTTTAAAGACAGCGCCTTCATCATTTCAGAGGGCTATTAATTATATCCTCAGTCCAGTCTTGGGAAGGCACTCATTAGCGTACCTGGATGATGTGGTTATCTACTCCAGGACGTTCGATGAGCACTTACGAGATTTGACTGAGACGTTGACACTGTTAGATAAGGCGGGCTTCAAACTTAACGTGAGTAAGTGCACTCTGGCGTCTCAGAAATTCAAGTTTCTGGGCTTCCAGGTAAGCACAGATGGTATCCGACCTGACCCCGACTCCAGTCGTGCCATTGCTGATATGCCAACACCTAAGACAGCAAAGGATGTTCGAAGGTTTCTGGGGGCAGCCGGATATTTCCGTCGCCACATAGAGGGGTTTGCAAGTACAACAGCACCATTAACTGAGCTTACTAAGAAAAATGCTAAATTCGTTTGGAAACCTGAGCATGATAACGCTTATGCAAAATTAAAAAGTCAACTCATTACAACCCCAGTATTGGCAGTACCTGATTTTGATAAGGAGTGGGAAGTACACACTGACGCCAGTGGTATAGCTATTGGTGGGTGCTTAATGCAACGTGATAATGACAATCTTCCTCACCCAGTAGCATTTTTCAGCAGGAAGGTAAAGGGTCCGGAGGTCTGCTATTCTGCAACGGATAGAGAGGCTTTGGCTGTGGTAGAAAGTGTCAGGTACTTTGAACCGTATCTTTTCCAACGACACTTTGTCATTTATACAGATCACAGGGCGTTGACTCATATTTTTAAGAAAAGAACTAAGTGCCCTCGCATGTCCCGTTGGTCTCATGAACTAGCTGCTCACTCGTTCCAAATATTTTACAAGCCTGGCCCATCACATGTTGTACCAGACACTTTGAGTAGAAACATTGCTACTATTAATGTAAATCTTAATATTGAAAATATTTCCAGCGAGAAAATGCGAGAATTCCAGATGAACGAACCAAGGTGGAAAGAAATTATTGAACTTTTAGAGGGAGGAAAATATCCGTCAAAGAAAGGTAATTTAGCAATTCATGATTTTGAAATGAAGGATGGGGTCTTATTTTATGTAAAGGGACAGAAGGATCGTGCAGTATTTCAGCTGGTTATCCCAGAGGTATTGAAGAAGTCAGCGTTGAAACTCGCGCATGCGTCTAAGATTGCAGGTCATCCGGGGATTTTTAAAACTCATATGAAAGCCAAGTCACTCTTTTTCTTCCCCGGTATGTTAACAGAGGTCATTAACTTCGTTAAGTCCTGTGGTCATTGTCAAAGGAGGAAAGGTACCCTTAAGGTACAAGCTCCATTGCAAGAATTCCCAGAAATTTTGGAACCTCTAGATCGGGTGGGGGCTGATCTGATTGATCTGCATCACAGTCATTCAGGTAAACGTTATGTATTGGTGTTGGTAGACCACCTTTCCAGGTACACCACACTGATTGCATTGCCTCAGAAAGATTCACGAACCGTTGCAAAGGCGTTCTTAGATAGGTTTGTCACTGTATTCGGTCCCCCTAAAGTGTTAGTTTCTGACCGAGGTCAGGAATTTAATGGGAATATTTTCAGGGAAGTATGTAAAATTGTAGAAACCACTTCAGCATTCACTACGGCTTATCACCCTCAGGCTAACGGTATGACAGAACGGACGAATCGATCAGTTAAAGATATGCTTGCAATTCTTGCAGAACATGATTTCAGTTCGTGGGACGAACACCTCCCCTATGTCCAGTTTGCTCTGAACACTGCCATCCATCAGTCCATTAACACCCAACCCCTTTTGTTGTTCACAGGTCATTCATGTAATTTCCCATCAGGTCTGCTTAACAGACATAACATTGCATATGGGGAAGACTACCCATCCGAAGTTTTAAATAAGATGAAAAATGCATGGAGAATTGCAGCTAGGGCTTCCAAGACAGCACGAGATCGCTATGCTCAGCATTATGACAAAAAGGTACGACCCCTTGAATTGAAAGTCGGGAGTCTTGTGTTGAGAGTTAATGAGGCGGCTCCCGCCAATCAGAGTAGGAAACTTGCACCTAGATGGCGGGGCCCCTACCGAGTAATTGAAAGAAAAGGTCCGGTTAATTTGCAGGCGATGAGTCACAATAACGTGGCTGAAGTATGTTGACCAGACCACACACTAGAAGTTGAAGGGACGACGACGTTTCGGTCCGTCCTGGACCATTCTCAAGTCTTGAGAATGGTCCAGCGACTTGAGAATGGTCCAGGACGGACCGAACGTCGTCGTCCCTTCAACTTCTAGTGTGTGGTCTGGTCAACATACTTCAGTCCGGTTAATTTTGTTATTAAAGGTATTTTTGAAGACCAAGTTGAGAGAACAATTCATATTAATAAATTAAAACCTTATCACGCGAGGGAGGAACTAGAGCTGCCTTTAGCAAGTCTAATTCCTGACCTGTCTAATGATCCAAGTGCCGAGTCAGAGGATGAGGATGACCTCCTGTCAACTCTCATCAGTAGTGAAGTTCAATCTTGTCACCCTATGGTAACAAGGTCGCGAGCTGTACAGTAAGTGTAATGATCTTCCCTAGTCAGGTTAATAAAAGTTCATATAATCCTGTAGAGGCAATGGTGTGTAGTTACTGATGTGCATGACTCAGGTAGCATACTTGCCTTTGCTCTGGGGTTGCCAACTTCCTATACCTCAGAGTAATATCCATGCTTCCGCCATTTGTTGTTGACTATTTTTCTCAGGTCTGACGGTACACCAGTTCCAGCCTCCCTGAGAGAGTTGACCCTGAGCAGCCGTGGAGTGCGGACGTGTCCCTCCGTGACTGCTAGGGTAGTCTGCCGTTTGATCGCCAGGTGGCGGGGCGCTGCTGCCCCCCCCACCCCCCAGTGTTGTTGCCTGCCGGGCGGTGTGCAGACGTGGCAGGTGTTGGGTTCACCATGGGTGGTCCCCTACCTGCAATCAAGCGTGTGAACTCGGTAGGACTGGAATTCTCTGGCCGTGCTGGGTATCCAGAGGTAGCGGAGGTCCTGTGCGACTTGCTGCATATCCCGGTGCTGGATATTGACGGGATTGAGCTGGTGACTGCGCGTCGCGTTGTCATCAAGCTGGCGACGGAGGAGGTATATCGTGCCTTCCTCAGTCGTTACGAGGGGCGCTCGCTGCCTTGCCAGGAGGTACCGGCTCAGTCGCCATATCAGACCGGAGTGGTGCGCTGACCTATGTCAGCGTGCATGGGGCGCCCTTGGAGTTTCCCGAAGAGCTTCTGCGGCGTTATTTCCAGCGATTTGGGCCCGTCGTCAGTGTGAGGGTAAATACGTTATCCTCCGGGAAGTACGCCGGGAGGCGGACGAATATTCGCACCTTGGGCATGCGTCTGCGGTCGGACATTCCGTCTTCGGTCCGGCTTCTGGGATGCTACATCCGGGTGTACTATGCCCGGCAGCCTCGGACCTGTTTCCGGTGTGGCTTGATGGGGCATCAGGCTGCAGGGTGCGAGGCGGATCCGGTTGCACCTGTCAACCTCTTTCGGGAAGAGGATTTCCCGCCGCTTCCACTGGACGAGGACTTCGGGGATGTGGAGCCCGCCCGGCTCGTTGCTGCGGCTCCCCCGGCGTCTCCTGACGTTTCCCCGGATGTCGCTGGCCCTCCTCCGGCTGTTGCGATGAGATCAGTGGATTCCCCTGATCCTGTTCGTATCCCTGTCCCTGCTGCTCCAGTGGCCCGTGGTCCTGCGCCCTCCTCTACGCCTGCTCCCTGTCTTCCGGTGCTGCGCCTGGCCCTATCTCCTCGACTCGGATCCCGGATGCTGAAGTGGCTGAGGGGTCCCTGGTTGTGTGTGGTCCGGTTCCCCCTGCGGTTGAAGCTGCTGCAGTCGTCAGACGCGTACGAGCGGCTTGTGATGCCCGTGGGTCTGGGTCCACTTCCGGTTCCGAGGATGTGCGCCCGGTGCCCAAGAGTCCAGGCGCTCATCTACTGCATGGGCTGATGAGGTGGATTCTGGCGCTGATGGTTTATCAGGGCTTGAGGTAGTGGCCGCTGACGTCCATATATCTGCTGATGCCGAGGGCTGTGTCTATGATTCGCCTCCTGTGGCTTCTGTCGGCAGTTCCCCGCAGTGGGGGGTGGTTGCACCTCCAGTGGTTGGTGAAGAGGGTGCTGGTGCAAGTCGGGACCTCGTGTTGGTTCTGCGGAAGGATGTTCGGGGTGAGGAGCCCCCACGAGTGTCCCGTCCGGTGGTTGATGAGCAGCCCTGTGAGGCTGCCGCGGTTACAAGTGCGCTGCCCGTTGCCTGCGCCGGTAAGAAGAAGCCTATCCCGTTCATCTTAGCCGACGGCACGGAGTATCATGCGACATCCAACCCNACTTAAAAGACAAGAGAAATATATATGCATCAATGTATCAGGAATAATATATGACAACTGCTCCATTCATAGCATAATATTCTGGAGCGCACCAATATGATAACACCGGCAGCGCCCTGCGTCACCTGTCAGATGTCAGCTGACCGGGACCCTCGCGATCGTGGGAACAGACTAGTACTTGTTTTCTAATTCTGTCACGATCCCCGTTTCTTTAACTTTTTCCAAAACACTGTATTCAACATTCACATGGCTTACTTATGATTTCACTGGCCTCACGATCAACATCTTATTCACATTACTCTCACAGTGACTTTCCATCGTACCAAAAGATTACTCTGTTCTTAATAATATTTACTGTGAATGCACTCGCTTGATCACTGAACTTTTATTTATATCTATACTTTCTCTCACAGAGATATCACTGGCAATCACTTCACGTATATGATATTATTCAGTACACAGTCATGTCATATATAAATCAGTAATCAAATTTCAGGCATATATATATAAATCATGAAGATCAATACACAGGCATTTATATCAATAGATCATAGAGATCAACACACAGGCATTTATATCGATAGATTATAGAGATCAACACACGGGCACTTATATCAATAGATTATAGAGATCAATCCACAGGCATTTATATCAATAGATTATAGAGATCAATCCACAGGCATTTATATCAATAGATCATAGAGATCAATCCACAGGCATTTATATTAATAGTTTATTAAGATCAACACACCAATATCTGGTTTATTACCAATATATATAATAATAATACTCACTGGAAATTAATAATAGTCACAGCAAATTCTTTGATGAATCCTGGTGCTTGCACACACCCGCACAGATATATATGTAAACTGATACTGTGAGCGCTCTGGGTAGGCTCACCACACACTGTGCTCTCTCTGTGACTTAGACTCAAGTGAGACTTGCTCACGACATATAAAATATCCTGACAAGAAAATATATAGCTAACTAAAGGGGAAATGGGAGGGTAACTGTAAACACCTACTTCACCTATCCTAGGATGACAGTTGGGTTGTAGCTCCTGGTCCAGGCTCTCGCCTCGTTCACCATCCAGAAACACAAGCCCATGCCTTAGGATGTCGCGTCTCGCCGCTTCTGTACAGAGCAGGTCCGTGCTTCCCCTACAGTACGTCGCCGGGTTGAAGTCGGTCTCCTGGCCGTCAACTTTCCTCCCAACTACGGCAGCCAGCTTACGTCTCGGCGGTCGTCGCACGTTTCCCAAATAGTCTTGTCACTGTACTCCCAGAGGAACTGCCTCTCACCACTACGAAGTCACTGTGAAGTTATCAGCCGTCCCAGACGATACTGCTTAAGCTCCACACGCACAGCACCCGACTTCAGAGCACTTGAAGCTCACTTCACTGTCAATTCCCTCGTCGTCTAGATATATCGCTAGGTATTTGGGAAGACTTCTCGACGTGCTTGCATCCAACTGTTGACTCGTAGGGTTCCACGAAGGTGGGGTTACTGTCAAACTTGACAGGATCGTCGATCACACGTTCAACCTGGTTGACAAGGCGGTCAACCCTTTTCACTCACGGTGGATTGGCCCGGCCACTAAGCTGTCTCTTATACTGGTGAACTGCCAAGGACGACACACGTCGATGCCCGGCCCACTTCTTGCAACGCACCTGTCCCTGAGCACTTGTTGCTCAATATTCTGTCAATTCCTTATCTGAGCCACATCTGGGTTGCAGGAAGACCTCACAGAGTGCGCGCCAACAACTGGAGACGCTTATATCCACCGGAGTTCGGTAAATCCGTCACTCTGACAGGATGACCGATCGCGCGTCCTACCTCTCGGATGTGTCGTGAAAGACTGATATCGCCAAGGCGTCACCACGGCTAGACCCCCATGCCTATGTGACGTCACTTTTTCCAAAGTCGGTTTTCATTGGCTCCCAGTGCCACGTCGCTGACGGTGACCAATCTGGCGACACTGACGTCACACAGTTTTGGCGGGAGAACAGACTCGCCAGCGCCATATTGGCTCCCTAAAGGGCCTATCCCACAGGCCAAAATGTTCTTATTTCACAAATTTCTCGGCTCTTCGAGAATACTGTTCTCTCCCACACATGTTCAATTGATGCCTGCAATGTAGAGAACGCTCGGGAATAGTGGACATGACTCTTACAGCAGGCGTGGGAGAATTAGAAGGGGGGAACACCGTCACAATATATATATATATATATATATATATATATATATATATATATATATATATATATATATATATATAATGTAACTAAGCTTATGGTTGTAACACTAGAAACATCAGTATAAATATTCCTCAACACAAAGAAATGGTCAATCACCCCCTTCCACTGCTTCTTTCATGCCAGTGACATTCAAGCACTCTCCCAACATTCTGTAAGTAACCAATATGAACCTCCTCTCTGCATCTAGAGGCTCACTACCCTGAGCATCTTCATGTTCTTCCAGAACTGCTTACAAGGGTCTTCTGCAGCTCTTTCAGACTGCTACACCATGAAGTTTTCCTTGAACACCAGCGATGCTCCACCACTGATTCCAAAGAAGAACGTGAAACTTCAATTCACTGGTCCTCTTCACACAGCTTGAGGTCCCGCTCCTCACTATGGGGCTCTGTTCTTCCACAGAGTTCCGTATTCCTTCTACAACCTTGGAGTTCCATCCACTAAACTTCTTGTCTGGCTTCGAAGTTCTCTCATCAACTCCTTCCCCAGATAAACCTGTAACCCACTGAATCGCCAATAAAAATGTTTCCCTACTAACATATAACTAAAATATTCACCTAACATAAATATCTTCACCCGACATCTCTCTGACTTCGCACGGTGTGAGGGGACTCCTCCACGTTTGGACGAGGCCATCCTCTGCTTCCACTGGGAGGTCCCTCTGCCCTGAAGGCTGCCTGCCGCCGCCCTCCTCAGTTGCCCCCAGGTACTCAGCGAGGGAGGATGCACTGCTCCTCTCTCTAGGATGTTCCTCTATTTTTACTCTCTTATTTAAGCTTTCTACCTTAATAAAATATGCCTAATGCAACTACAAACACTTGCCACGATCGCTGGACACACGATCAACTACAGGCAACTGGTCAAAATGACTTGCCACAGAATTTGTTTCATTTGCGGGTGCTTACTCGCTGACACTTGATCAGGGTGCTCAGATATACCACCCACGAAAATGCTTCAGGACTGCTTCAAAACTCTTCCTGCAGTCCATAACTTGAGCCCACTCGTTTCCAGACTGATTCCACAAACAAAACGTCTGCTCACTTCATTCCTCTTAAAGGTATAGCAACTAGGGGAGTTCTACTCTAATAGGAGCTCAACGGAGCGCAGCTTCCTCTCACGATTTCTGGTGCTCAAGTGGCCAGCGATCCTCACACCTTCAGCACTCTCTCCACATCTCATGTCAAGCCATTTATTTACATATTTATCCACTGCCCATGCTTTTAACTATTCATCAATATTAGCCAAGTATTTAATACTTACTTATGTGTCTATATTTCCCTTGACCGCTTAGTTGGGTTTCGTTTGCTGAATACCTCTCACAGGGGGCAGACTCGTTTTTAAGTTACCTGGTATCATTACACCTCTCAGTCAGGTCAGGTTTGGTGAATAACTCTCACAGGGGTAGACTCGTTTTTCAATCTACCTGGGATCATAACAGTGTATGGGTGTCGAAAAATTTGTTAGTAGTTAATAACAGTTGATTGATTGACAGTTGAGAGGCGGGCCAAAAGAACAGAACAACCCCTGCAAGCACAACTAGGTGAATACAACCAGGTGAACACAGACACACACACACACACACACACACACACACACACCACCCTCCTCTGCATAGAAAACCCCCCTACCCCAAACCCTCCCTGCCCCCACTCAAATGCTCAGCCAAATCTCCCTCCCCCCCACACCCAATCCCCACCCTTCTACCCCTCCCCTCCTCCCGCCAAGTCCCCCTCTCCCCTTTTCCTTCCTGTCCTACCTCCCCTTTCACCCCATACCCTCCTTGTCCCTCCCCTTCCCCCTTCACATGACCCCCCACCCCTCATCCCAGTATCCTCTGAGACCCTGTTATCCACTTCACAGATCCTCACACCCATGGAACAGCTTTCCCCACCAGCAGAACACTCACCCAAGAGACGATTTGAGAAGGGACAGAAGAAAGTGAGCCTCAAGGCAATGTACACTAACATAGATGGAATTACAAATAAAGCAAATGAGCTTGGAGAAC
>WNGS01167086.1:3063-17467 GCA_020271785.1 Procambarus virginalis | reverse complement strand
GGGTACTAGAGGAAGACACAGACATAATAGCTCTCACAAAAACAAAGCTAACAAAACCCATAACAAATGCAGTGTTCCCACAGGACTATTATGTTATGAGGAAAGAGAGGGAAGGAAGAGGTGGTGGTGGGGTAGCTCTGCTGGTAAAAAAAGGCTGGGATTTTGAGGGGATGGTTATTCAGGGCTGTGAAGGTTTCAGTGACTACATAACAGGTACCATAACAACTGGAGGGCAAAAATTTATAGTCGTATTCATATATAATCCACCACCAAATGACAAAAGACCCAGACAGGAATATGATAGACACAACATGTCCACCAATAACATAATAGAGAGAGCAGCTTCTGTTGCTAGCAGGAATGGATCTGGACTACTAAATATGGGAGACATCAACCATGGGAAGATAGACTGGGAGAACAGAGACCCGCATAGAGGACCAGAAACATGGAGAGCTAAGCTGCTGGACGTGGCAACAAGAAATTTTCTAAGCCAGCACATCAAGGAACCAACAAGAATGAGAGGAGAAGATGAACCAGCAATGCTTGATTTGATATTTACCCTAAATGAGTGGGATATAAGGGAAGTTAAGATGGAAGCACCCTTGGGAATGAGTGATCACAGTGTATTGAACTTTGAATACCTGGTAGAACTAGGAATTATCTCCCCCCAAAAAGAACTAGGAAACAAAAGGCTGGCATACCGAAAGGGGAATTATGAACAGATGAGAAGTTTCCTAAGGGAAATACCTTGGGACACAGACCTCAGAGATAAATCTGTACAAGATATGATGGAGTATGTTACCCAAAAGTGTCAGGAGGCAGTAAACGGGTTCATCCCGGTCCAAAGAGAAAAATTCGAGAAGCAACAGAAGAATCCATGGTATAATAGAGCATGTATGGAAGCAAAGAAACTGAACAAAAGCGTGTGGAGGAACTACCGGAATAACAGAACACCAGAAAGCAGAGAGATATACCAGAGAACCAGGAATGAGTATGTCAGGGTGAGAAGAGAAGCAGAGAAAAGTTATGAAAATGATATAGCAAACAAAGCCAAGACCGAACCAAGCTACTCCTGTTGCGGCGGTGGTTTGGGTGGTATTACTGCTGACGGACCACCCAACCCACAACTCGACAAATGCTTCTATTTCACTAGGAGATCACACTAAGCACTTCTGGCTCTTGGAGAGGGGCTCAACGTCACACGTTTAGGGGATGCAGCTCCAACATGCAGCCTTGTTGTCACGTGCACACACCCACTCGAGTCGCTGTGACTCCCCACTCTCTTCTTATGGGATATGATCTCCTCAATCCCCTTTGACTCACTAGATTTCCGTCTTACCCTGTCCACCACAGTGGTTCCTGCTTCTCTCTTTCACTCTCGTTCTGTATTATTTCCTGGGAAGCCTCACTAGGACAAGGGCAAACACCAGCAAATTTGAATACATTTACTGGACGAAGTACATATACAATACACGCATACATATAATAATAATGAATCCTATACTCTATACTATTATAATCAGGTTGCACTCCAACACCATCAGAACTCTATCCTCAGCATGCTAAGTGGTATCCTATCTCTTGGTATTACCACCTAATATTATAAACCTCCTCAAGTAGATTAAGTCTCACAAAATAATGTTACACTACCAGCAAGAGAATGTACACATGTATATATACCTATAAACATGTACAAGGTAAATCAACATATGAATGCAATAACATACATGTATGTATCAGTATACATGATCCGTGCCACTCAACGAATCAATCGATCATTCTATCAGTCTTAGAATACATATTGTGACGATAATCTCTTCCCAGAGATTGAGCCTGCTATCTCTTCAATTCATCACGTTCTCAACAATATGCAAGATACGTTTTGTATTGGCTTAACGTATATATCAAGACAGCCACACACACCTCAATTCCCTCCTTCCCCCCACTCCAGCACCTGCTGCACACCTGGTCGTCGAGCCGAACCCTTCAACTGCCTAACTAGCGACTTGCGGCCGTCCAGCGTTCTCATTGGCCGCCAACCAACACACCACTCCCGTTCCTCGCCAATCACAATCATCGCCAGTTATTGTTGGAGTCCCTTGCATTTCTACCAGCCAGAATATATCTCGTGCTCCTGCTATGAACACCTGAATTTGACCCACCTCGTGTGATCAAATAAGAGGTTCTTAGCTAGCGCATATATTCCCAGCACCATTTTATTTTGTTAACATAACCAGTTCCCCCCATTTCACTTTGTTATAATTTTATATATTTTTCTTTTACATTATATTATTTATATGCCAAGGTATCGTCTTTATTTTATTTTGTGTTTTCTATATTAAAGTAAAGTATTTTGTTATATTTTGTGTTTTTGTGTTTCTTGCCTTACCACAGATTATCAGACAAGCAGTCACTCTTTTTTTTTCTCTTTTTTTTATTTAAATTTAGTATATGTGGCCCAGCACTGACACCTGCTAGTTGGAAGACTGCCGACCACCATTTCCAACACGTTTCCGTCACATATAAATGGGGGCCTGTCCACGGAGCTTCACTCAGGTATTGGTAATTGTGGTAAGCATACTTGGCTTTCATTTCCCTTGCTTCCATTATTTACATTAATCATTTTTTATTTTCTATGGTGCTGTGTATATTGTGCATTACGGGAATAGCATATGGTGAGAGTGAGACAACTTTGGATTACGTGGTGACTGTAGGCCGCAGTCATACTCTTAATTGGTCGTCTCCCCCTTCCGTGTTATTATCCGTGTTTAACATCTTTTGTCCCCAGATATTTCTCACTTTTTGACAGATTATCACATAGGTACCCTGGTACTGTGGTCTGTCTCCGGGTCAATAGCACCCAAGTCCTGCAATCCGACTCTAGGAGGAAAAAGAGGGCTTTAGATCCTCTAGCACGAACTATTATTGGCGAATTGGGACCTCGCCGATAGTTCTCGTCACCAGTTGACACTCGCACCCCTACTCGTCGGTCAGACTGATGGTATTTACCTAAGGTAGGGAATTGGCGTTCTTTCTTTTGAGCACAAAGTTCGCTAATTCTGTAAATACCATATTCAATTTCAGTGGGTACCTTTGCTTATGTTCTATAGTGACTTGGCAAGGTATGACTACATTTTTGGACTACCTCATTTATTTTGAAGCCATTTAGTGTTTCACTTGTATTTTAAACTCAGTTTTCACTAATTAGTAGGATTTTCTTGCCTTTATCCTCCCACAGTGAGTACCAGGTACAAGATTTCCTGCGACCTTATTCATTTACCATCTTGAATTAACTTTAATTATTAATAATTCCCCACAGGATAGGTATCAGTTGCCACGTTTCCTGTTTCTGACATTCACCATATTCTCACTGTATATTCGTGTC
This sequence comes from Procambarus virginalis, assembly GCA_020271785.1. NCBI lineage: Eukaryota > Metazoa > Arthropoda > Malacostraca > Decapoda > Cambaridae > Procambarus > Procambarus virginalis. The sequence continues at coordinate 14,082 of WNGS01167086.1, read as the reverse complement.
TCCTATATTTTGCTATATTTTCACAATGTTCCGCCTACAAGCATTCAAAACAGATCCAGAAGGTGAAATAGGGACCTTACGTCACGCTAAGAGGGTCGATTTGTTAACTCTTGCACATGAGTATCACTTGGAAGTTCCTGATGGAGCCAACAAATTTGCCATTAATAATATGATACTGGATCACCTTGTGGATGAAGGTATTATAGATTCTCCTACTCATGAACAATACATTATTTCAGATAAAGATGACTTGAGAGCCATGAAGCTCAAATTGGAACTTGCCAAGATCGAGCGAGAGCAACAAAAGGAAGCAGCTGCAATCAGAGAACGTGAAGCTGCCCTCAGAAAGGAAGAACAAGAACGTGAAGCTGCCCTCAGAAAGGAAGAACAAGAACGTGAAGCTGCCCTCAGAAAGGAAGAACAAGAAAGAGAAATCCGCCTCAAGGAAAGGGAGGCCGCACTGAAGAAAGAAGAAAGTGACAGAGAGGCCGCACTGAAGAAGGAAGAAAGTGAACGTGAGTTGGCCTTATACCAACAGCGACTCGAGATGCAACGTGACCACGACAAACGACAGGCAGAAGCAATGCTAGAATGTCGTAACCGAGAACTCACGAGGGACGCTGCACACCAAGCTCAACTCCAACAAGCGGCAGCTAGTCTTCCTCCCAGTTTCAATATCTCCCATGCAAGTAAGTTAATGCCCCCGTTCATCGAAACGGAGGTTGATGTGTTTTTTACCACTTTTGAGACCCTTGCTGATCAACTTAATTGGCCTGACGACCAATGGGCTACCCTTCTCCGAGTACATTTAACAGGTAGAGCAGCAGTCACACTCAGCACTTTGGCTTCGGAAAACGACTACACCACCCTGAAACAAGCTGTGTTGGACGCCTACCTTCTCTCCACCGAAAGCTATCGACGAAAGTTTCGTGACTACGTCAAGGCAAGTACCACCACCTTCTTAGAATTTGCTAACACCAAACGAAGATATTTCATGAAATGGCTGGAGGCAGCACATGTCTCTACTTTTTCAGAGCTTGTCAACCTCATACTGGTTGAAGAATTTTTGAGACGTGTACCTCCTCCTGTCCGCCTATACTTAGCAGACAAGGAAGAGACGGATTTAGTGAAGTGCGCGAAGTCAGCTGACACTTACAGCCTCATCCACCGGCTGACTCCAGAACCTACCAGCAAGAAGTCTTGGTACAGTTACGAGAAAGCGAGCCCAGATCAAGGTACCTCTCAACTGTACTGCAGGTATTGTCGACTATATGGACACACCATTGACAAATGTGGTAAGTCCCAATCTAAAGGTAACATCGAACCCCCTAAGTCTAAACCTACTCACCCTAAGTCCGGTAAGCCTGTAATGAATGTTGGTGTTCATGCTAATGATCTCTCTCTCTTTACCAAGCATCTATATCCAGGAACTATCTCTACCCACGGTTCAGATTCAGAGGGACGTTTCGGACTTAAGATCCTACGGGACACAGCGGCTCTACAATCGATCGTCTTGAAATCAGCTGTGCCCAACGTCGCCTACACAGGAGAGACTGTGTTCATCACTGACCTTACTGCTACAACTCCTTATCCACTTGCCCGAGTTTACCTGGATTGTCCCTTCGTGACCGGTGAAGTCCAAGTCGCCGTCAGGGAAAAGCCTTTTCCCATGCCTGGAGTGCAACTTCTCCTGGGCAACGACTTGGCAGAAGACCAACAACCAAACAACCTGATCGTCAAGGACATATCCGAGGTAAGCAACTCTGTGGTGGATAACCCGATTTTTGAACATGTTCCAGCAAAGGTTCAAGAGAGTGATGAAGGTTCTCCTCCTGTTATGGTGACCACCCGTGCTCAAGCTGCACGACCACAGCCAGCTGACTCTACTGCTACCGCTGTCCCTCAGGACCCTTCGAAACTACCCCCTAACCTGACCGCGGTGGAGTTCCGTAAGTTACAGAGAGATGATCTTACCTTGACACCATTATTCTTTCAGGCTGAAACCCAATCCGACAGTGTTCCTGGGTTCTTTATGGAGAACGAAATACTCTATCGCAGGTATAGACCCAGTAAACTGAAGGACGAGGACGATTGGGCAGACGTTGAACAACTAGTGATTCCTACCAGCCTGCGGCCCACGATTCTACACCTGGCCCACGGCGCTTTGTCACACTACGGGTTCAACAAGACTTACCATGGAATTCGACAAGACTACTACTGGCCAGGTATGGTAAACGACGTCAAAACTCATGTCAAATTATGCCACGTGTGTCAGTTAGCCGGGAAACCGAACGTTTCCATTCCCAGAGCACCACTGATACCCATCCAGGTGCCTGAGGAACCGTTCCACAAGCTCATTATCGACTGCGTTGGTCCTTTGCCTCGGACCAGTGCAGGCAATGCATATATCTTAACCATCCTGTGTCCTACCACCAGATTTCCGATAGCAGTTCCAGTGAAAAATATTACAGCTGCTACAGTGGTGAAGAATCTACTGAAAATCTTCACCCAGTATGGATTTCCGAGGGAGATTCAGAGCGACTGTGGCACCAACTTCACCAGTGATCTCTTCAAACGGACTCTGGAGGAGTTCAACATCAAACAGGTACTGTCCAGCCCCTATCATCCTGCTTCACAGGGTTCTCTCGAGCGTAGTCATCAAACCATCAAGGCACTCTTAAAAAAGTTTTGTAATGAGACCTCAAAGGATTGGGATAGGCAAATTGATCTCATCATGTGTATTTTCAGAAGTCTTCCCAACGAGTCACTAGGAGTATCTCCTTATGAGATGCTCTACGGACGTAAGTGCCGTACACCTCTCAAGGCTTTCAAGGATTCTCTACGTGATGCCACCTTCAGTGAGCATCAGAATGTGCCCCAGTATCTTCAAAATCTCCGACACATTCTAGAGAGGGTCCATTCCTTTGCCAGCAACAACCTACAGAAAGCCCAGGAGAGGATGAAGACTCGTTACGACCAGCACTGTAAAGTAAGGAAGTTTACACCAGGAGACTTAGTGCTTGCCTATTTCCCTATCCCAGGTTCTCCTTTACAGAACAGGTTCTCAGGACCCTACCGTGTTAAGGAGTGCCGGAACAACTTCAACTACGTTCTCGAGACCCCCGATAGGCGGCGGAAGACCCAGCTGTGCCACATCAATTTACTCAAGCCCTACCATGGGGTTCCTCCCACTGTGTTAACCAATTTCACCTCATTTACAGGTCCATACAGCCACAGTGAGACCTTCCCTGCTTCTCCTTCCGAAAGCACTGACACTGAGACAGCGCTCTCTAATTCAGAAATCCTTACTAACTTTCACCATCATTTTCAACACCATAATTGTGCTCCTTTATCATATTCTAATACTTCTCTCGCATCGCCAGATATCAAGTCTCCCATCCTCCATAGCGACGCCAGTGGTACCGTCAACGTGGGTGACCTAGTACAACAAGGCGACGAGACTATACATACCAACTACCATAAACGACACCACGAGCAACAAGGAGCTACTCGTCGTCCTGAACGAGCAACACTTTGCTCCATACCAGCAAAGTACTCAGTCCACCACCATCTACATGGACCACAACCATCTTCATTTCCTACAGACAGCCCAACTCAACCATCGACTACTTCTATAATGGGCTTGCCAGCTACATCATCTCAGCCTGGAGATTGCTACACCCAGAAGTCTGACTACATCATATCAGACGCCCTCTCCAGCACCACTGAGGTAGAGGCAGCTCCACCTCCCACTCTACCTCCCGTGAACGTGACTCAACCAGAACCGCAGGCTTCGGGGGAGAGTTGTGACGATAATCTCTTCCCAGAGATTGAGCCTGCTATCTCTTAATTCATCACGTTCTCAACAATATGCAAGATACGTTTTGTAGTGGCTTAACGTATATATCAAGACAGCCACACGCACCTCAACTCCCTCCTTCCCCCCACTCCAGCACCTGCTGCACACCTGGTCGACGCGCCGAACCCTTCAACTGCCTAACTAGCGACTTGCGGCCGTCCAGCGTTCTCATTGGCCGCCAACCAACACACCACTCCCGTTCCTCGCCAATCACAATCATCGCCAGTTATTGTTGGAGTCCCTTGCATTTCTGCCAGCCAGAATATATCTCGTGCTCCTGCTATGAACACCTGAATTTGACCCACCTCGTGTGATCAAATAAGAGGTTCTTAGCTAGCGCATATATTCCCAGCACCATTTTATTTTGTTAACGTAACCAGTTCCCCCCTTTTCACTTTGTTATAATTTTATATATTTTTCTTTTACATTATATTATTTATATGCCAAGGTATCGTCTTTATTTTATTTTGTGTTTTCTATATTAAAGTAAAGTATTTTGTTATATTTTGTGTTTTCGTGTTTCTTGCCTTACCACAGATTATCAGACAAGCAGTCACTCTTTTTTTTTCTTCTTTTTTTTATTTAAATTTAGTATATGTGGCCCAGCACTGACACCTGCTAGTTGGAAGACTGCCGACCACCATTTCCAACACGTTTCCATCACATATATATATCTGTAGGTATTCTTGCCTACGTCTGTAACTCAAAACTTCAGTATAAACACTTTGTGGTACAAAAATGGCAAACGATCACTCACCTCTCACTGCGTCTTTCACGCTAATGACAAACACTCTATCGCCTCCCTACAAGTGATCATTTAGAACTATTTCACTACCCTGATAACTTCAGGTTCCTCAGGGCTTAACCACCAGGATCCTCTGCAGCTCCTCCAGGCTGCTACCATGAAGTTTCCTTGAACAATTATGGTGCTTCTCTACTCCCACTAGGGTCATCCACAGCTCTCCTGGCTGCTGCACCATAAAGTTTCCTCGAATAACTGTGGTACTTCACCACCTCTGCAGAAGCACGTGACACTCCTCCTCACTGCTTGGGGTCCTCTCCTCCACTGCCTTGGAGTCTCATCAACTACTCCCTCTGTGCTGGCTTCGAAGTCCTCAGCAACTTCTTCCCCAAAGACAAACCTGCAACCCATTTGCACTCCAATAAATTGTTTCCCCCTTAACTCATAAACAAAATTAATCACACAATATCTTTGCCTCCAATCTCTATCTGTCTTCTACAAATAGTGAGAGTGGACCCCCCCGTCGGGTCGGGTCCATGCGCCACCTCGCCTGGCAGTTCTCACTCACTCTGGGAGGGGCCTCTGCCGTCAGGACCTCAGTCACCTGCCAGCGCCCAGAGGAGACGGATGTCGCTCCGCGCTCCTCCCACTTCACTCCCTTATTTTAGGCTCTCTGCCTTACCAAAACATTTCTAACTTTTAAATAAACATTGCTACTGTCGCTGGGCACACGACCAACTACAAGCAAACACTATGAACTGGCTTAAATCGGACTTACCACAGATTATCAGGTCGAGGGCGCTCCTCCCTCTGACAGGTCTGACCAGGGAGCTTCCCACAGCACACAAAACTGTCACTGGGCGGCTTAAATACTCTCTCCTTACCGTCCAGGACTTGAGACCATACGTCCTCAGCTCGATTCTGCAGCTGGCACGTTTGTACCTTCTCTTCTCTTGGAGATAATATCGCTAGGGGTCTCCTTCTGACTGGAGCACAACGAAGCGAGTCCTCCCCCTACGATGTCTGGCCTCAAGTGAGGTCATCGCCCTCCACAAGCGAGCCTCACGCCTCCAGCAACTTGTCCACATCTTCTAACCAGTCATTTATCTGTTTCCTCGTTCATTGCCCATAATCTCAAATTTTTATTTAAAATCGACCAAACTATCTTACCTATGTATTATCGCCTCTATGATTCTTGGACCTTCCAGTTAGGTCAGGTTTGCTGAATAACTCTCAAAGAGAGAGACTCGTTTCTCCTGCAGGCTGAGATCATAACACTCCACAGTCACATCAGAAGAAAAATAACAGTGAAAGAACAGGTATTGAAACTTAGAACGGGCAAAGACAGATATACAGAGAATGACAAAGAGTGAGTGAAGAACTCAACAAGAGATTCTAGGAGGTCTTCACAATAGAACAAGGTGAGGTCACTGTGTTAGGAGAAAGGGAAGTAAACCAGGCGACCTTGGAAGGGCTCGAAATTACGAGAGAGGAGGTCAAGAGGCACCTGCTGGATCTGGATGTTAGAAAGGCTGCTGGTCCAGGCAGAATCTCGCAATGGGTACTGAAAAACTGTGCAGAGGCACTTTGCTTGTCACTCTCCATAGTGTATAGTAGGTCACTGGAAACATGAGACTTGCCAGAAATATGGAAGACGGCTAATGTAGTCCCAATATACAAAAGGGTGACATACAAGAGGCACTGAACTACAGGCCAGTTTCCTTAACTTGTATACCAGGCAAGGTGATGGAGAAGAACGTGACAAAAAACCTAGTAACACATCTGGAGAGAAGGGACTTCGTGACAACCCATTAACATGGGTTCAGGGAGAAAGGATTAATCAAGAAAGAGAAGGATGGGCGGACTGCATTCTTTTGGACTGTCGGAAAGCCTTTGACACAGTACCCCATAAAAGGCTGATGCATAAGCTGGTGATACTGGCAGGAGTAACTGGTAGGGCGCTCCAGTGGATAAGGGAGTACCTAAGCAATAGGAAGCAGAGAGTTTCAGTGAGGGGTGAGACCTCAGACTGGCGTGAAGTCACCAGTGGAGTCCCACAGAGCTCTGTACTCGGACCTATCCTGTTTCTGATATACGTAAATTATCTCTCAGAGGGTATAGACTCAATCCTCTCAATGTTTGCTGACGACACCAAAATTATGAGAAGGATTAGTACAGAGGACAGCTTGAGGCTACAGGAAGACCTGGACAAGCTGCAGATGGGAATTGTCAGGGAAAAGTGCCAAGTCATTACGTCTATATAGCACTGGGAAGGGGTCAGGATAAGGGAAGGGGTCAGGATAAGGATTCGGGATGCGTCGAGGAGGAAAGGAATGGTGCCCAACAAATTGGACGGTCGGAGACTGAACGCCAAACTGCAGGAATCGAGACCGTCGCTCTACCGTCCAGCCCAACTGGCAAGCTGCAGGAATGGTTGAACAAATGGTTGTTAGAGTTTAACCCAAGCAAATGTACTGTAATGAAGATAGGTGTAGGGAACAGGAGACCAGATACAAGGTATCATTTGGGAGATGAAATACTTCAAGAGTCAGAGAAAGAGAAAGACCTGGGGGTTGATATCACACCAGACCTGTCCCCTGAAGCTCATATCAAGAGGATATCATTAGTGGCATATGCCAGGTTGGCTAACATAAGAACGGCATTTAGAAACTTGTGTAAGGAATCTTTCAGAACATTATATACCACATATGTCAGACCAATCCTGGAGTATGCGGCTCCAGCATGGAGTTCATATCAAGTCAAGCATAAGACTAAACTGGAAAAGGTTCAAAGGTTTGCCACCAGACTAGTATCCGAACTGAGGGGTATGAGCTACGAGGAGAGACTACGGGAATTAAACCTCACGTCACTGGTAGACAGAAGAGTTTGAGGGGACATGATCACCACATACAAGATTCTCAGAGTAATGATAGGATTCTCAGGATTCAAGATTCTCAGAGTAATGAATACCCTTGATAGGGTAGATAAAGACAAACTATTTAGCACAAGGGGCACACGCACACAAGGGGACACAGGTGGAAATTGAGTACCCAAATGAGCCATAGAGACGTTAGAAACAATTTTTCAGTGTCAGAGTCGTAGACAAATGGAATGCATTACGAAGAGATGTGGCAGAGGCTGACTCCATATACAGCTTCAAGAGTAGATATGATAGAGTCCAGTAGGCTCAGGAACTTGTACATTAGTTGACTGACAGTTGAGAGGCGGGATCAAAGAGCTAGAGCTCAATCCTCTCAAGCACAACTAGGTAAGTACATCTAGGCAACTATGTAAGTACATGAGGCCCACATCAAAAGGATATCATCAGCGGCATATGCTATTCTGGCCAATATAAGTCCTGCCTTTAAAAACTTGTGTAAGGAATCGTTCAGGACCCTGTATACCACTTGTGTAAGACCAATCCTGGAGTATGCAGCTCCAGCCTGGAGTCTATACGCAATTAAACACAAGACAAAGTTAGAGAAGATTCAGAGGTATGCCACTAGACTGGTCCAGGAACTGAGAGGTATGAGTTACGAGGAAAGTCTAAGGGAGCTGAACCTCACATCACTGAAAAACCGAAGTGTAAGGGGAGACATGATAACCACCTAAAAATTCTCAGAGGAATTGACAGGGTGGACAAAGCCAAACTCTTTAACACGGATAGAACACGAACAAGGGGGCACAGGTGGAAACTTAGTACCCAGATGAGCCACAGAGACATTAGAAAGAATTTTTTCAGTGACAGAGTAGTTAACAAATGGAATGCATTAAGTAGTAATATGGTGGAGGCTGACTCCATACACAATTTTAAATGTAGATATGACAGAGCCCAATAGGCTCAGGAATCTGTACACCAGTTGAGATGCGGGACCAAAGAGCCAGAGCTCAACCCCCGCAAACACAACTAGGTGAGTACACACACACACACACACACACACACACACACACACACACACACACACACACACATGCACACATATATATATACATCTAGGGAGCCAGCCGGCTGGCCGAGCGAACAGCACGCTGGAATCGTGATCCTGTGGTTCGATCCCGGCCGCCAGCGAGAAACGATGGGCAGAGTTTCTTTCACCCTATGCTCCTGTTACATAGCAGTAACCTGGGAGTTAGTTAGCTGTCACAGGCTGCTTCCTGGGGCGTGTGTGTGGGGTGTGGGGGAAAAAAAGTAGTAGTAATAGAAATAGTTGATTGACAGTTGAGAGGTGGGCCGAAAGAGCAGAGCTCATCCCCCGCAAGTACAATTAGGTGAATACATCTCACACATCTAGGGCCCACAAGATGTGTGTACTCACAACTAGGTGAGTACACAGTCGAGTCGAGCCAGCCGTGGAGGGAGGGTCGCGGGGTCACGCGCTACGATAAACGCCAATATTTTTGGGTTAATTAAGGCTACAGTGACAGATCACAGATCTAGGGGTATCACAAAGCGTATAACCGCCGCGAATAGGAAAGACAAAATACAGTGCTATCACTAGAACTTTGTGTTAAACAGTGAATTCACCAGACAGGTCACGTGGGAGGGCCCACGAGGCTTTGTTTACATATTGGGTCAAGTGATCAGTGGTACAGTAAATTGGTGAACTGTAACACAACAGACACACTGATACAGTGACTGACTCCAGAGATTTGTGTTAGATAGAGAAGAACCGCCATTATCAATCTACTGGATTAGTCAATCACCACGTGGGAGGCGACGACGGATCACTTCATCATCCAGCATCTTAATTATTCACCTGGTTGTGTGACGCTGACTGGTGGGTACCCATTTCTGGTTAATTCTTCAGGTGTACAGAGTGAGATAAAATATTATCAAATTCTTGTTCAGTATATCATATACATTTAAAACCTCAAAGTGGCTCATTTTGGGTAGAGGTTGACATTTACGGGACCCCCGTAACACACGCACGCACACATGCATGCACGAACACACACACGCACACGTACGTTTGCAAGCACACACGCACGCACATGCAAAACACGCAACACACACACACGCACACACACACAAACGTCCAGTCAGGCTAAAAAGGATTAACACCTTTCGTGGAAAGGGGATAAGACCTCACTCATAATCCACCCCCTCTCTTACCCCCCCATCTCACTAACCCATTACACTCTCCCCCCACTCCCACTCCCCACACTATCTCCCTCTCCTTCTTTCGTCCTAAAAAATTTAAGGAATATCTTGTTACCGGTTTTCCCAAAGAGTATCCTCTTGATAGAGCTTATACCCTCGAAGGAGTCTACAAGGCAAGACGGATGCATAAGGATGGTCAACCTCTCAACAAGATCATCATTGTTTAGAATGGCAGTGACCCTCCCCCTGAACATTACACCTTCTTTGGACATTTCATCCCATCAAGTCCTATAAAACCTTGGGTATCCCCCCCCCCCTGTTGTTTGTTATAAGTGCTACGGTACTCATCATATCTCTAGGTACTGTGAACGTGGCCCCGTGTGTGGGCTCTGTGCTGAACAGCACAATACAAGGGATTGTCCTCACAAGGACCCCCTTCCCCCTTGAGGTCCGGAAGTGTCCCAGGTGTTTGTGTCAAGGTGTAAATGTTTGGCATCGTGACTGCCCTCGACGCCCCGCCCACCCTAGCATGAGCAGGACGCCAGAGGCGTCTGGTTCAGCAGCAGGAGGCACCCAGCAGGCAGCTCTTGATGTCACCTCTAGTAAGCAGTTTCCAACCCTCGACGGACTACAGCAAACAAAGCAAGATACAGAAGACAGAAGACATTGACTGGTTAAAACAGAAAATTACTGAATTGGAAACTAAAATACAAACATTAGAGAAGAATCTGCCCGGTGATAGTAGTGTAGTGAATCATGCTAGCGATAGTGATCAAGTAAACTCTCCAGCACCAGTAGTGATGCGAGTGGTAATGTTGCAGCTGCTGAGGCTACTTCACCTATCTCTACGGAACGTGAGTGTCAAACCCCACGGGGAATGGTGTTTAGAGTAGTCATTGACCCTTCACTGGCACCCCTACTAGATCGTCAAGACACCCTTGATTTGGTTTCAGGTAAAGAGTTTAAGAGAGCACTAACTCCTATCCAGGTTAACGCCTCCTAGACAAAAGTACTGAGGACACACGGAACAAAGTTACTTGTGCTCTCCAAGTGATTAACGACCTTAAATGTTACCTTCATTCCCTTGACATTTAACCATGGCTCATCAAACAAAAAAACAATTAAGTTCTTTCTTGGAATATTCGAAGAAGTGTTTATTTTCGGATAAATGACGTAATATTGTATGCTAAAATGAGAGACGTGGATGTGATCTGTTACAGGAACCATATACGTCCAAACTATCAAGAAGGTCCCACCCAGGATACCTGGGTATATAGCATACAACAACGATATTGGAACTGGTTTACTAACGTATAT
>WNGS01167085.1:11357-25138 GCA_020271785.1 Procambarus virginalis | reverse complement strand
AGCACACACAAACATGCTTTGCTGAATATTTTGTAAACTACCCAGGATGGGACACAGGCAGCCTTTATTGACTAAAGTCAGCTTTTGATGAGCGAATGGCGAAATAATATTAGAGCAACTTGCTGAATTTGGAATCAAAGGTAATCTTATGAGTTGGATAAAGAGTTACCTATCCAACAGGCGTGCTAGTGTCCTATTTAAAGGAGTTAAAAGTACAAGGACAGATGCATCGAACTAGGCACACCTCAAGGTGGTGTCCTAAGCCCTATGCTCTTCAATATACAGCACAACTTATCCATGACATACCTGTACAACCTACGGAAAACTGTTATATGTTATGCTGATGATATTTGTATTATGGCACACAGTAAACCAAGGCTACAAGAGTTACTTGATGCATTCTCAAGAAAGTAGTAGAATGTGGCCTCATAATCTCTGTTGATAAGACAAGGTTCTTATTCCCCATTCTCTTCATGTTAACTATACTATTAATGGAGTGCCCGTGGAGACTTGCGAGTCTTATAAATATCTTGGAGTCGAGGTTAATGATGCAAATCTCGTCAGCAACCTGCGCAAAAAAAACTAGTTGAGCGTCTTAAACCTCTCAAAACTCTTGTTGGCAAAGATTTGGCATTAACATAAAATATGCCCGTAGTTTCTATATTGCCTTTATACGATCTGTTGATTACTATGCCTTGCATCTTCTTAATTTTTCTCCTAAACAATTACAAGGCCTAGATGTAGTACAGAATGATGCCATGCGCAGCATCCTGGGTTGTCCTAGAACTGTCAGAATTGTTAACATGAGAAAGGAACTAAACTTACCTTCCATTTACGAAAGAATAGTTCTACTTAGTACTATGTTTTGCGCCAAACTTTGAAAATAATGGTCCCCCCAGCTCTATTCAAATTAAATTGAGATCCATTCTAAACAATTCTGACTGTTCTCTCAATCCGCCCCAAAAAGCTCCCTACAGTGTGTGGCTCAGTAGTTGTGCCTATAATCTTCAGAAACTGAATGTGTCTCTTAACCTGATAAAACTGTTCACTATATTCCCCCTTGGAAAGATGTGGAGATCTCTCTGCATTATACCCCCATCAGTGTTAAACAAATGTATAACACTGACATTTTGAGATGTATAACATTAGAAGCTATTGACAGTCATCTTCAAATTCTCAAACCGACTGAATCCTATGCTTTACTGATGGCTCTGTGCAGTTAGGCACTGGTAGAACAGGTTGTGCATGTGCAGTGTATAAAGGGAATGAAATGATCATGTCTAGTACACAGAGATTGAACAACTGGGCTAGCACGACACAGACCGAGCTATTGGGCATTTATCTAGCCACTGAATACCTTAAGCTCAATGGTGGTGGAGTTATTTTCTGTGACTCTAAAAGTGCTCTGCAGTCCTTAAATAACCCATCACAATGTATGTCGGAAGTAGCTTGTAATATTAAATGGAATGTAATTTTTGCCAATGATAATAACTCTTGTATAAAATTTGTGTGGATCCCATCCCATGTTGGAGTTGGAAAACATGACTTCGTAGATCGATTGGCCAATGAGGCTTGCAGGAAAGAAAACATTGATTATGACTTTGGACTATCTAATGCAGTTATTAGAAATATACAAATTAAAGAAATTAATTCAGATTTAGAAGAACTAAGAAATGCCCAGAGACCTGAAAGCTGCAGTATTAAAAGTTATGACAAGTTTTGTAATAATAGGTATTTGTATGGTCAGCACAGTAACCGAACCAGGCAATGTGATGTAGTCATTGCACGAATTCGCCTTGGCTATAGACACATCTGGCAGGTTAGTGAGGCTGAGCCACTACCAGAATACTCAGATTGTAAACTCTGTGATAAACCTTTAATGCATTCACTAGAACACTACATTGATGAATGTGAAACCGTAAAGGACTTTAGACTCCTGGCCTCTTGTACCACCAACTGTGTAACTACTTTATTGACTCAGGTGTTCTGGACGACATCCTAACAATTTACCCAAAATTTGCTTGTCCATTTTAAAGAATGAAGAACAATTTTTATCTATTTACTTCTAAGCTGCATCACTTATGAACCCATCCCTGCCCTTGTGTGGCAGTGCACAATAGAAAGTTGTTTTCACATATCCATATATTAAAACATTGATTGTAACCATGATATATATTTGCTTCAGCCTACAGTTTAGACCTATTGTCTTATGTATGACCCTCTGTCCTGCGTGACAGTGAATACTAGCATTATCCTCACCTTAATCAGACTATCAAAATCCTCAGATTAGGCAAAATTGTAATTAATTTTGCCAATAAAGATGTTAATAATAATAAATTCTTCCCGATCTCCCTCTCTCCTCTCTCCCTCTCCCCCCCCCCCCCCCCCACCCCCACACACTGGGGTTAGTGTAGACTAACAAAACGCTAGGGAAAAGAAAAGGGATCAAGCAGGATGGTAAGAAAACAGAACACAGGTGGAGGAGAGGAACAGGACGAGTCATACATGGAGATGACTGTTCGCGCATGAAGGGAAATCATTGAGGAAGTGAAACACATGAGAGGACTCATAAATAAACGGCAAAATGAACTAAAGGCAGCGCAAGAGGAGATAACAAACCTAAAAAAAAGGATCTCCTCAGACTGTGGCCCAGGGGACCAACCCCCAGGTACCAGGAGATGCAGCAATGGCAGGGACCCCTACAATGGGTGCCACCTTTGCTGAATGCTGAAGAGCCCAGGAGCAATGTCCACAGTCAAGAAAGTTGTAATGAAAGCAGTAACCTCACAGGAGGCAGCTAGATGCACGAGCCAGTTACTGGAAAAGAAAAGAGCTGTAGTAGTGGTAGGTGTTAAGGAACAAGAGGGTTCCACAAGGGAAGAATGGAGGTCTAAGAACAAAGCTGCAGTGGCAGGGATACTAAAGAAGATAGGTCTGGAAGGGGCTGAAACAGACATAGAAAAGTTTTTTCCGGATTGGCCAGTACAACAAACACAAAGACAGGGTGATCCAGGTAGTGCTCAAAAACGAGTGCATCAAAGACGACATACTAGCAAAAAAGAGCAAACTGAAATATGTAACGAATTACAGACAGGTATTCCTTCAAAGGGACATGACCAGGACAGAGATAATACAGGCAGCAGATGCAGGAAAAAGGCGCAGGCAGAGGGAAGGAAGCCAGAGAACCTCAACCCCCAACCCAGCAATCCCAGGGGAGAGTGTGGAACCCCAACCCAGCACCTCGGGAACCCCAAAGGGGACTGCACCATCCCAACTCACCACCCTATAGGTGGGGAGTTCCACCATTCCACCCAATTCCACCCTCCCTCCCTACCCTGAGAACCCCCTTCCTTCCCACCCCCTGGTCTTCCATCTGCCCCAAGCCAGGCCAGACAAGAACTAAGTCCTCCATCCCCACCCCAGTTCTAAGCCATCCTCCCCCTTCCCCTCCTTCCCCCCCCCACCCTCACCTTTCTCAGAACCCCTGGTAACTACCCCACATGAGGATGAGCCTACCCAAGCAGTAATGCCCATGGAACAGCTTCCTGCACTAGTGGGGAGGGTGGGTGAAAATGGACATAGGAAAGTGAGCTTCAAGGTAATGTACTCAAACATCGATGGGATTACCAACAAAGCAAGTGAACTGGCAGAAAGGACGCAGGAAGAAAACCCAGATGTAATAGGACTCATAGAAACAAAGTTGTCAGGAGTCATAACAAATGCTGTGTTTCCAAAGGACTTTTTTATAGTAAGGAAAGAGAGAGACGGGAGAGGAGGAGGAGTGGCTCTGCTGATAAGGAAGGACTGGAGCTTTGAAGAGATGGAAATTCCGGGCTGCGACGGATTCAGTGATTACATAACAGGAACTATGACAATGGGTGGACCTAAGATAATAGTGGCAGTCATTTACAACCCTCCATTAAATGACAGAAGACCCAGACATGAGTTCGACAGAAACAACATGGCTACCATTAACATAGAGAGAACAGCTTCAGTTACTTGCAGGAATGGATCCAGACTTTTAATCATGGCCAATTTTCAACCATGGAAAGATAGACTAGGAGAATGGGGACCCACATAGAGGTGAAGACACATGGAGATCTAAACTTTTGGAAGTGAGTACAAGGAACTTTCTGAGCCAACATGTCAAGGGACCCACAAGAATGAGAGGAAATGACGAACCAGCTAGACTCGACCTGATTTTCACCTTAAATGGCTCAGAAATAAGGGAAGTCAAATATGAAGCCCCCATAGGAATGAGTGACCACAGTGTATTGATATTTGAGTATCTGGTAGAAATAGGGATAACCTATCCAAGGATGGGATTGGAAGGTAAAGACTAAATTACAGAAGAGGAAAATATGACGAGATGAGGAACTTCCTAACGGGAATACCATGGGAAACAGAACTCAGAGAAAAGACTGTACAAGATATGATGGATTATGTCACTCAGAAGTGTCAGGAGGCTGCAGACAGGTTTATCCCAGTCCAAAAAGTGAAAAATGAAAAGCAACAGAAGAATCCGTGGTTCAACCAGGAATGTGCAGCAGCATAGCAATTGAGTAAAAGAACATGGCGAAACTACAGGAACAACAGAACACCAGAGAGCAGGGAGAGATACCAGAGGGCCAGAAATGAGTACATCAGAGATAGGAGAGAAGCAGAGAGGCAGTACGAAAATGACATCGCTAGTAAAGCTAAGACCCAACCAAAACTGCCAAATGAAGGTGCAGAAGCATTAAGTGTGCCACTCTCTATGGTGTATAACAGGTCACTGGAAACGGGAGACCTTCCGGAAAGCTGGAAGACAGCTAATGTCCCAATTTACAAAAAGGGTGACAGGCAAGAGGCACTGAACTACAGGCCAGTTTCCCTAACTTGTATACCATGCAAGGTGATGGAGAAGATTGTGAGGAAAAGGCTCGTAGAGCATCTGGAGGGAAACAGCTTTGTAACACACCACCAGCATGGGTTCAGAGATGGTAAATCGTATCTCACAGGCCTAATAGAATTCTATGACCAAGCAACACAAATTAGGCAGGAAAGAGAAGGGTGGGCAGACTGCATTTTCTTGGACTGTCAGAAAGCCTTTGACACAGTATCTCACAAAAGGCTGTTACAAAGGTTGGAGCAGCAGACAGGAGTGAAAGGTAAGGTGCTCCAGTGGATAAGGGAGTATCTAAGCAAAACGAAACAGGAAGTAACGGTGAGGGGGGAGACATCAGAGTGGCGAGATGTCACCAAGGGTGTTCCACAGGGCTCAGTACTTGGACCCATCCTGTTTCTATGTTATGTAAACGACCTTCCAGAGGGTATAGACTTATTCCTCTCAATGTTTGCTGACGATGCAAAAATTATGAGAAGAATCAAAACAGATGAAGATAGAGACTACAGGACGACCTGGACAAACTGGAGGAATGGTCTAGAAAATGGCTGCTAAAGTTCAACTCAGGAAAGTGTAAAGTAATGAAATTAGGCGAAGGGAGCAGAAGGCTGAACACAAGGTACCATCTGGGAGGTGAAATCCTACAAGAGTCAAATAGAGAGAAAGATCTGGGGGTCGATATCACACCGAATCTCTCCCCAGAGGCCCACATCAAAAGGATATCATCAGCGGCATATGCTAGACTGGCCAATAAAAGAACTGCCTTTAGAAACATGTGTAAGGAATCGTTCAGAACGCTGTATACCACTTATGTAAGACCAATCCTGGAGTATGCAGCTCCAGCCTGGAGTCCATACCTAGTTAAACACAAGACAAAGTTAGAGAAGATTCAGAGGTATGCCACCTGACTGGTCCCGGAACTGAGAGGAATGAGTTACGAGGAAAGGCTAAGGGAGCTGAACCTCACAACCCTGGAAAACAGAAGAGTAAGGGGAGACATGATAACCACCTACAAAATTCTCAGGGGAATTGACAGGGTGGACAAAGACAAACTCTTCAGCACGGGTGGGACACGAACAAGGAGACACAGGTGGAAACGTAGTACTCAGATGAGCCACAGAGATATTAGAAAGAATTTTTTCAGTGTCAGGGTAGTTAACAAATGTAATGCATTAAGTAGTGTTGTGGTGGACGCAGACTCCATACACAGTTTCAAATGTAGATATGATAGATCCCAATAGGCTCAGGAATCTGTACACCAGTTGATTGACAGTTGAGAGGCGGGACCAAAGAGCCAGAGCTCAACCCCCGTAAACACAACTAGGTGAGTACAACTAGGTCAGTACACATCTTTGGGGCCTAGCGGCTCAGTAGACAGCGATCTGGGAGTTAGACAGCTGCTACGGGCTGCTTCCTGGGGATGTGTATGTATAAGAGAAATTTTTGTAGTAGACATAATAGAGAAAAAGTAAATTGGTTAGAAAGGCGGGAACCAAGAGCTAATAGCTCGAATCGGCAGGTACAAATAGTAAATACAAATAGCGCACACACACACACACACACACACACACACACACACACACACACACACATGACCTGGACAAGCTGCAGGAATGGTCGAACAAATGGCTGTTAGAGTTTAACCCAAGCAAGTGTAATGTAATGAAGATAGGGGAAGGAAGCAGGAGACCAGATACAAGGTATCATTTGGGAGATGAAATACTTCAAGAGTCAGAGAGAGAGAAAGACCTGGGGGTTGATATCACGCCAGACCTGTCCCCTGAAGCTCATATCAGGAGGATAACATCAGCAGCATATGCCAGGTTGGCTAACATAAGAACGGCCTTTAGAAACTTGTGTAAGGAATCTTTCAGAACATTATATACCACATATGTCAGACCAATCCTGGAGTATGCGGGTCCAGCATGGAGTCCCTATCTAGTCAAGCATAAGACTAAACTGGAAAAGGTTCAAAGGTTTGCCACCAGACTAGTACCTGAGCTGAGAGGTATGAGCTACGAGGAGTGACTGCAGGAATTAAACCTCACTTCGTTGGAAGACAGAAGAGTTAGGGGGGACATGATCACCACATTCAAGATTCTCAGGGGAATCGACAGGGTTGATAAAGATAGGCTGTTTAACACAAGGGGCACACGCACTAGGGGACACAGGTGGAAACTGAGTGCCCAAATGAGCCACAGAGATATTAGAAAGAACTTTTTTAGTGTCAGAGTGGTTGACAAATGGAATGCATTAGGAAGCGATGTGGTGGAGGCTGACTCCATACACAGTTTCAAGTGTAGATATGATAGAGCCCATTAGGCTCAGGAAACTGTACACCTGTTGATTGACAGTTGAGAGGCGGGACCAAAGAGCCAGAGCTCAACCCCCGCAAGCACAACTAGGTGTGTACACACACATACACACACACACACACACACTGGGAGAACAAGGAACCGCATGGAGGCGAGGATACGTGGAGAGCCAAACTACTGGAGGTGGTGACTAGAAACTTTTTAACCCAGCATGTCAGGGAACCCACAAGGATGAGAGGAAATGACGAACCAGTGAGACTCGACCTGGTCTTCACCATGAACGACTCTGACATAAGGGAAATCGGTTTTGAGGCCCCAGTAGGAATGAGCGACCACAGTGTACTGGTGTTTGAGTACTTGATTGAAGAAGGGTTCTTGAACTCGAGGAGGGATACCGAAACCAAAAGATTAGCATACCGAAAGGGAAACTATGAGGAGATAAGAAAATTCCTAACAGATATAGCATGGGAAACAGAGCTCATGAAAAAAAAACGGCCCAAGATATGATGGACTACATCACGCAAAAGTGCCAGGACGCAGCAAAGAAGTTTGTCCCAGCCCAAAAGGAAAACAGTGAAATGAAGATGAGAAACCCATAATTTTAATCAGAGATGTAGGCTAGCTAAGCAGCAAAGTAAAAGGGCATGGAGAAACTATAGGAATAACAGGACACTGGACAGCAGAAAAAGGTACCAGAATGCCAGGAATGAATATGTCAGGATGAGAAGAGAGGCAGAAAGACAATACGAAAATGACATCGCAAGCAAGGCAAAGACTCAGCCTAAATTGTTGCATAGCCACATCAGGAGAAAAACAACAGTAAAGGAACAGGTTATGAAATTAAGGACAGGGGCAGAAGGATTCACTACAAACGACAAGGAAGTGTGTGAGGAACTGAATAAGAAATTCTAGGAGGTCTTCACCTTAGAGCAAGGAGAAATCCCAGAGATAAGAGAGGGAATAGCTAACCAGGAACCACTGGAAGAGTTTGAGATTACCAGCGGGGAAGTAAGGAAGTGTTTACTAGAGTTAGATGTGACAAAGGCTATAGGCCCAGATGGAATCTCCCTTTGGATACTAAAGGAAGGAGCAGAAGAACTGTGCCTCCCACTCTCCATAGTGTACAACAAATCACTGGCAACAGGGGAACTGCCAGAAATTTGGAAAGCAGCTAACATAGTCCCGATATACAAGAAAGGGGATGGACAGGAGGCACTGAATTACAGGCCAGTGTCCCTAACCTGCATACCATGCAAGCTGATGGAGAAGATTGTGCGAAGAAAGCTAGTGGAACACCTGAAGCGAAAGAACTTTGTAACACAGCATCAACATGAATTCAGGGATGGCAGGTCCTGCCTCACAGGGTTACTTGAATTCTACGACCAGGCAACAAAAATAAGGCAAGAAAGAGAAGGGTGGGCATGTAACACGGGACGGGTTCTCACTTCCTTCTTCTACCCTCTTTTTCTCTCTTTACCCGTGTTCTTTACTTTAGTTCTTAACCAAGGGACCCCAAGACTTTTACTCGAGCCGACTCCACGCCACGTGGTCTCAAGACGATTTACCGACTTGAGATTCTACAACCCGTATGACGTGAAAATAGACTTCTAGCAAAGTTCTAGGATCTCCTTTCCGCCGCCACCACCAGATCAGTAACCAAAATGAGCAATGATCGAGATCTGGATCGACCACGCTAACCAATCAACCTTGGGGCTTGATTCCCCACTAGTACAAATAAACCCTGGATCTTACGTGTGTAGTTAATTAAAATCAACAGGGATGATAATCCTGATTGGATGTGAATGATATACTCAGATTCGAGGAGCAAGGCGTCCACCTCAACTCGACCACGTGGGAACCACGTGACAAGGACAATTCACATAAATATAACAAACACATGGAAATAATGAAAATGCAAAATTACTAACTAATTAATTTATTCAAACCTAAAACAGAGTCTAAGAAATTATAATCCTGACTTGAAGACTCCCTGACTGAATATTTAACGGCAATGAGTGGACTATTCCTACAATTACTCACAAAGCAACTCTACCTTCTATGTTGACCCGCTTGGGTAGAGTGCTGGTCTTATGGGAGGTGAGATGGTGACCTCCCCCAGTTGATCCGGATCCACACTGATCGTCCTCTCTGCTCCTCTACCCAGAGGCCTAGATCTGTATTCTTCCGCTAGTATCTAAGTTACTTTGCCAGGCTTAAGTTATAACAATTAACCTCTGTTGTACTGAATGTTCCAGATTGATTGATTTATTGTACTGAAGTTAAATTACACAAACATCTTAAGGAAGAGCTATTCCCAATTACAAAATAGCTATTTGACCTCTGAGAAATAGAGGACATGGAACCTCGTGACCTATGACCTCCGGTCATTCCGCATCACAGCCTAGTTCTTGCTTGTGACGTCACTGATGGTGACTTAAACTCCTTCTAATAATGAGAATACTCTTGATATTATGAACAGTAGTACTATACAATGCAATTTGACTGCAAAATGAATGAAGGCTAATTCCTCTAAATAGTGAATACAACAGAATGATTCATTATATGAACAAAGGCGTCCGGTTATCCTCACCACAATTCCCCCAGGGAGGATGCTCCCATGTGCTTGGGGTCAGGTCTCTACCCGAGCCTTCTAGAACCTTCTTACAACAACCTAGATTGTTACAACCCCCCCGCACAAGCACTTAGTAAACCTTGTTAATTTGTTAAAAATAACGAGGTTTAGTATCCAAACCCACAATTTAACTCATTGCCACAAACAAAAGCTAACCTAACTAAACAAGAATTTTGACAATCATTAGAGTGTCCAACATCATCATAATAAACATGTTCAAATTCATAAAATTTCTCAGCTGTCAACTGACAGCAATCCTCCAACATCAGGAAACATACATCCTACCCTTACTGACATAGCTAAATAACATGTCCCTACTCTAACAGCAACTACTAGCTATTAAAATCTCTTGGTTCTTCTTCAACCAAAGCATAAAAGTTATATCTTCAGACTGAACTTTCAGTCATCCGGGAGCGTACTACTGAACTATCAAGTTCACATCCGTGTACTATCCACTCCCCAATCAATGTCAACCTTGACATACTAAGGAACACACCTAATTTTTATTACATGTATCTAAAAATATAAAAAAAATCCTATAACTATATCACAGGTTTCAGCTGACTGTACAGCTAAGTGTTCGCACTCACTATAAGTGTCAATGTTTATATTGGTCCGCCTCTCCTGTGTTCAAACATTCTGAAAAAAAACACTACATAATTTTCCATAACCGTTTGTTCTGGGCTTAGACAATTACACAGGGGCTTCGATTTTACTTACTGACCAATTTATAGAGTAAAGTTATCATATCTCATTATACCAGAATAATTATTTTAAATCTGTTTTTCAACATTTATAAAAAAATGCTCAGATATTCTTTACACAGATGTTCAGAGCCAACTTTGTTGTTTGTATCAATTGTTCATATTGAGTAATTGAAAAAAAAAATCGATGCTGATAGACGCTGAATGTAGTCGATGACGATGTCGATCTTGCTTCTTTCCATGTGTAGACATCAATACCTGGTCCTCTTGTACTCCAATCCGGTACTTTTTACTGACGACAGAGTGTAGTAGAGCTGAGTGCCAAGTGACAGCTGTAGAATACTGTTACTTCGGCCATTGATCTTGCTCCCGACAGTCCACACGCCTTCAAATCAATCACAGTTCACACGGCAGTCTTGATGTTAACTTGACGTTGCAGATGACCACAGCAGAGCAGGACTGGATGTACCAACGGTGTCTCGTAACAGGAGTGGTGTCAAAGGGTCGTAGAGGCGGGTTTGCTTGTTTGCAGAACAGGTGAATCTCGTCTTCCATCATTGCTCACGACATCTCAGGCGTTTCTTGATATCACCAGGTTACTAGGCCGTAAACACCAACTGTGTATACCCTCGTACCGCCGACTTTAGGCCAAAGGAGGCAATTTTGCGACCTTCTATTGGCGAGTCCCGGAACTCTGTAGGGAAACCGTGCCTTCCACCTGTGACCGCCTTAGTTCCGCGTTCCTGTTGCTTTTAGATGACGTAATCATTAATCTTCCGGCGAAACTCTTGAGTACTGCTACTTGCTTTCCAGTTTCTTGACCTCTCCTCCAACACTGCTGGAATGACTGCAGTCTTGATGACGCAGCAGGTGGGTAGTGGTGATCTCGAGACAGCTACCCTGGCGTTGTATGGCACCTCCGGTGACTGCTAAATGTGGACAGCTTGCTGGCCCTGACAACCTCGTATAGTGACGTGAGGCGTCGGCCGGGTGACTCTTGGATAGTCACTCATCCCCAAAGTAACTGATGTATGGGTTACTGGGTCTGGTGGGGGGAGGGCTTTGTGTAACGTGCCTCCCCCCTCTGTCTTTACAGACAAGGGTTCACGTGTGGCTGGAACAACTGGGTCGGTGTACCAATCAGACCTGGGAACAGACAGACACAACACAGCGGAAGCATAGATATACTCTGGGTTTGGTGGAAGTGGAACCCCAGAGCGCGGTAAAAGTTGCTACCCGAGTTAAGTATAGTAATAGTTCACCTCATTGCCATTACAGGAAAATCTAATGAATACTAAATTATACTAACCAAGGAAGTTACTTTACTGTACAGCGCGAGATCTCGTCACCATAGGGTGGCGAGACTGCACCTGACTACTGATGAGCGATGACAGAGGGTCATCCTCCTCATCCCCTGACTCGTCGGTGAAGCCATGAGTCAGCACTGCAGTCAGGAACTAGACCCGCTGAAGGCAGTTCTAATTCCTCTCTGGCATGATATTGTTTCAATTTATTTACATGAATTGTCCTTTCCACCTGGTCCTCGAATACTCCTTTTATAACAAGATTCACCGGCCCCGCCCTTTTAATTACTCTATACGGCCCTCGCCACCTCGGAGCTAGTTTCCTGCTCTGATTGGCGGGCGCAGCCTCATTCACTCTCAATACGAGGCTTCCTTCCTTCAACTCAAGAGGGCGCACTTTCTTGTCATAAAAATGAGCATACCTGTTCCGTGCTTTCTTGGACGCTTCAGCTGCAATATTCCATGCATTTCTCATTTTTCCAAGGACCTCTGAAGGATAGTCCTCCCCGTATGCAACATTATGTCTGTTAAGCAGACCTGAGGGGAAATTGCATGAATTACCAGTAAACAAATGAAGTGGTTGGGTGTTAATTGATTGGTGGATGGCAGTATTCAAGGCTAACTGAACATAGGGTAGGTGTTCATCCCAGGTGTTTGCGTCATGTTCAGCAAGGATTGCAAGCATATCCTTGACTGAACGATTAGTCCTTTCCGTCATTCCGTTTGCTTGTGGGTGGTAGGCTGTTGTAAAAGCCGAAGTTGTCTCTAAAATCTTACAAACTTCTCTAAATATATTCCCATTGAATTCTTGACCCCGGTCTGAGACTAAAACTTTAGGAGGTCCGAATACAGTAACGAACCTACGCAAGAACGCATCTGCAACCGTACGAGAATCCTTCTGAGGTAATGCAACTAGTGTAGTGTATCTAGACAAATGGTCAACTAGCACCAACACGTATCTATTCCCTGAATGACTATGATGTAAATCAATCAAATCTGCTCCCACCCGGTCTAAAGGTTCACGAATTTCAGGAAATTCCTGAAGTGGGGCTTGTACCTTAAGGGTACCTTTCCTCCTCTGGCAACGATTGCACGACTTCACGAAATTGATTACTTCAGAAAGTAATCCTGGGAAATAAAATAGAGACTTTGCCTTTAAGTGGTTTTAAAGACCCCCGGATGCCCTGCAATTTTCGAAGCATGCGCAAGCTTTAACGCTGATGACCGCAACGCGTCCGGAATAACTAATTGAAATACTGCCCTATCATTCTGGCTATTAACATAATACAGGACGCCCTGTTTCATTTCAAAATCATGAATAGGTAAATTCTTTTTCTTTTTCGGATATTTTCCTCCTTCTAAATACTCAATAATTTCTTTCCATCTAGGCTCGTTCATCTGGTACTCTCTCATTTTATCTGATGGAATGGTTTCAATATTTTCATTAACTTGAACAGCCGCTATGTTTCGACTTAGCGTATCTGGAACAACATGTGCTGGACCAGGCTTGTACAAAATCTGGAATGAGTGGGCAGAAAGTTCGTGAGACCAGCGTGACATTCGTGGGCATTTTGTTCGCTTCTTAAATATGTGTGTTAACGCTCTATGGTCTGTGTAAATTACGAAGTGCCGCTGAAATAGGTAAGGTTCGAAGTACCTAACTGATTCTACTACTGCCAGTGCCTCCCGATCCGTAGCTGAATAACGAACTTCAGGTCCTTTGACCTTTCTACTGAAATAGGCTACTGGATGGGGTAAATTATCCGCATCTCGCTGAATTAAGCACCCGCCAATAGCTATACCGCTGGCGTCAGTGTGCACCTCCCACTCTTTCTCAAAATCAGGAATCGCCAATACCGGTGTCGTGATTAGTTGGTCTTTCAGTTTTGCGATAGGCCTCGTCATGTTCAGATTTCCACACAAACTTCGCATTTTTCTTTT
>WNGS01167084.1:0-13621 GCA_020271785.1 Procambarus virginalis | reverse complement strand
CCTTACCCCGTACTGTCCATCATGATACTGTACAGTTTCTAAGTACTGATTGTATGCACAGACGTCATCAGGACTTGGTTGATCAGGAATTATTCCTATAGCATCAAGTTCCCACAATTGATGTACAGATTCCAATCCATCATCAATCATGTGGGGGATTTTAAGGGGTGATTGATCTTTTGCCTAGTCAGGCCATGATTACAGTTTCTGTATGATGTGATTTTTCAGGAGTTGAAGGTTCAAGATCTAGTATAGGTCCTGTCAACAATATGCCTCCTGCTGATTTGAGTATTTTCATACCCATACATTCTTCTGACAGAATGAATTGATGATAATAGTCAGCTCCAATCAGGATTCCGATATCTCCTATGTAATCAGAATCGAGCCGAGGATCTGCTAATTGAATTCCTTTTTCTTTTAGGAATTTAATAGTGGCTGCCAGACCAGTCACTTCCATTTCAGTAGGAATTTATCAACTACTATGGCTTCGACTGTCCTTTGGGATGTACCCAGGCAGACATGAGTTGTACTACCGGAAAGGTTCTATGACCTGAACTGGTAAAAACCCCTGATATGGATGTAGATACTTGCTTTGAAGATTTAAGTTGTAAATCTTCTGCCATCTTTTACTGATGAAGGTTTTCTGTGACCCTGATCAAAAAGCCTCTAGTTTGAATACAAACTCCTTCATTACACAGTTCTAGCTGTGCTGTAGGCAATATGGCAGTTGTAACAATTTCTGTATCTGAGGCATTGACATTACTCATTACTGTACAGAATTGTGGCTGTGTTGTGGTATCATCTTTTGGCTTTGCCTGGATGAAGATTGATTATTGAAGCAAGTGATCTGGATTGAGTGTTGATATCACCACAGAGTGCTGTGATGTACACTTTTATTACAATTTGGCAGTTCTGCAATTGAGTGTTACACTCACTTGTATCGTGCTTCCGTAGACAACGGATGCACCTGTTCAGAGATTTCAGTCGATTGATTCGACTGGCACGGCCTTCATAAACTGTGCATTGATAAATGCTATGTGCTTCTTGACAGAATAAGCATCTTGGGGCACTTGCTGCTCCTTTTGTCTTATCTGTCTTGGGAGCTTGATTTCCTACAGTTCTGTTAACTGTGGAGGATATAGCATAAGAGCCAACATTACTCTTTTTCCACTTTGCAGAAGAGAGTTTTGTTGCCTTGATTTTGGACTGCCAGTTTGCATTTTTGTTTTGTCCGTGGATTCACTTTTAGTGATTTTCTTGAGATCTAAGTTTTCCTCGGCTTCGTAATCTTTGTACGTAAGCTCGAAGTCCATCAAAGATTTGGCTTTGTGATAAGATGTGTTACAAGTATGTAACACCTGTAGGTAAGTAATTACATGCAAGTAGGTCATACAAGCATGTAACACTTGTACTCCTCCAAGGATTTCCTTAAAGGATGAATTGTATCTGTAATAATGTGTATCTACATTATTCATGATGTGATGAAGCATTTTGCTTTTTATTTTCTCGGCTTTGCCTTTTCTATTAAGTAAGTCTCTTTGAGACGCTTGATTGCCTTCAGATTTTCTGAGGCTGCTTTCACTCCAGTGAAAGCATGAGATTAGTGATCAAGCTATTCTTGGTTAGATAGTTATCTTAGATGATGATATATTTGTATTGACATTGTCATGGGCTGTTAGCCTTAGATTGTAGATTATATGAGGGCTGTTTGAGATTGTCATGTGATGCTGTTAGCCTTTCAGATTGTGGATTAGTGATGAGGGGCTGTTTAGCCATTCAGATTGTGGATTAGTGATGAGGGGCTGTTAGCCATTCAGATTGTGATGTGAGATTAAGATTGGTCTTAATCCCCAATGGTAGACTATTGTAGCCAAGTGATGATGACATTTGTCTATCACCTGATTTAAATGGTCTGTAGGCTGTAGATTCAAGTGATTTTTTAGACACTTTGTGTCCTTTTCTTTTCAGTTTCAGTAGCTGGTGGAATACTGTTAGTCATTTTGACCTTTTCCGAGTTTCGGAGATTCCGAGATATTTTCTTTTTTCTGATAAATATTTGTGATGTTAATGAGTTTTGATAAATGAGCTTTCCTGTCTACTTAGGTAATGATTCCAAAGATCGTCCTTCATTTCCTCCCTGGAATCTGGTTGTAGCAGGTGTTCAATTATCAAAAGTACTGTGATAATTTGATTTGTGACCCGAATGCACCAAGTTGGTAAATCCTGTAATAATTTTTTAAAAAGTAAATGTCACTATTTTTGCAAAGTTATTACAAGATCTGTTACCCTAATAGTTGCTTGATAAAATACAGTAGAATGCCTACTGGTTTTACCTGTAATAGGGTTTGATATAGTTGATTATGGATAATATGTAATGAAATGCTCTCAAGTGATAAAAATTCTTTTTTAAAGAATATTATGTAATGAGCAGCACTGAAAATCAGTTGATTAGAGATAATGTTAGATAATACACTTAAATATGTATGTATGTTACCACAAGTGAGGTGATAATAGTATATATGATTAATATGCAGTTGTCTTTGACACTGATAGATTAAGTACTGTGGTTTCTTAACACAGCACAATAGTAATATATGAATGCTTACTAGTTAATGGATATGGTGGCTTAAGCCACTGCAAACAATTTGTTTACTTAGATATATAGCTATGATAAATATTGGCTGATAGCTAGGTTAGGCTAGAATATGTAAAAATTATTCCAATGCAAAATCAAGAAGTTTCTTATGTATTTGCTGGAATAATATAGTCTAGTTTATAGACTATCTAGGTTCAAAGGACCAATAATTATCTAGTTTCTAGACTATCGTTCGAAGGACCAAAATGTGGGAAAAACCTGCTGTGATTGATATAAGAGGAGACTACCAGAGACTTGTACTGAACTAAATTAAAAAATTACTGTATGCAAATTAATTCAACTAAAATCTCTAGCTAGGGTCGTAAATCCTAGCTCCTCTTTTCCTAATGACAGATAATGGGCTGTAAGGGGCAGGTGGGGTGAGTGAATTAGTTGATAGGTTGATTGCAGTTCCACGTCCACCTGCCAACAGGTATCTCACATCAGCTTGTATTTTATACAAGGATAAGATTTATAAATTCAGTTATATAACTGAACACTGGCTCTGTTTAAATCAGAGATTTAAACATACACAGTCTAGCCTAGCACCTTAGCAATTAACAGCCAATACACTTATACTAAAAAATACAACACTGTAAATTGTAAATTGTAAAGTATGATAAATGACCTAAATATGGTCTAAGTACTGTTACTGAGTACTAAAATTATATTCAATTAAATGAACTTATATGATTACTTAAAAAATAACTAAGCAAGCAATTGTTAACTTAATTTATATATTCAAGTATATGCAATGTATATGATCAATGTATATGATTAAATACAGTCAGCTTGTTGAATCTCTTCCTACACTCTGGACACTCATGATATTTGTTTACTTATTGTGACAATCTTTCTGACACTGGACACTCATGAGGTTCAGAGCTTGGATAAGATTCTGCTGTACCACAATATTAATAATAAACTCACAGAAATATGAGGCGTTGCCTCGCCTTTTTACCGACTATCAGTCTTATAGAATATTAATGTTACACTAGCTTTAATTGGCCAACTAATACGCTACAGTAATAACATTCAATAAACTTAGCTGAAGCCGGGTGCCTGTCTGACAAAGTGTGCCAGACTGAAGAACTCTCTTGGCGAGTTTAGGCACGATATTTTAGATTACAGCGTTGCTGTTTGATCTAGTAGCGTTGCTACGAATATTGGACTGCGTTGCAGAAGATAACAATGAAGATTAGGGATGAGATTAGGGATGAAGGTGGAGACCGCGTCACTAAATGCTCCACTTCACTCTTATTTTACATAAATGTTCTAGGATTTTCCTTGTTGATATATTGTCCAGGTACTCCCCCAGTTCTAGAGAGTGTTCACTGGTGATAATGATATTAGATAAGGTGTCCTAAGCCAAAAATGTTCGCTAAGGGACCGTCACTGTTCACTGTTGTGAAAACATACGCGTTCTGCCCTCGGGCTGTGGTGGGCGCTTCTCTCCCGAGATGCTCTCCCCCCATCCCCCTTGAAAAAGGGGTTAGCTTACAATGAATATCGATAGATTATTTTTACAGTCTAGACTTATGATTGAGATAAGATGTGATTATAATAAAATATGATATAGGATTTAAAGATTATAAGTAGTACTTGATAATACCACTGACTCTTAATAAGGATTCGATTTTATCTCTACCGGATACGACGTCAGTGTTCCAATAAATTTTTAATTAACAAATCCTTCTAGAAGCTTCTGGATCCTTGAGAGATCATGCACAAAGTCACGTAGGCATCTATAGGGCCCTATGGCGTACGTGATCATAGTGGCATCATCTAGGATCAAGCTATATATAATGAATCTATTGTGATTCTGATATGATATAGATTTGATATAGATTTGATATAGATATGATATAGATATGATTTGATATGATATAGAAATAATACATTTCTTAGATGATCATTAGATATGGTGGGTAAAAATTTCCCACAATCAGTAATCTTAAGAGTATATAACACTGTTACAGTAATCACAAGAATTAATTACAATCAATAACAGGAAATAATCAAAGGTTAAATATAAATGCTAGCTTGACAACAGGCCTCACACTGGACACATCCAAATATAGTCATCCCCCACGGAGAAGCCACACTCCCTCCAACAAGAAATAACTTGCACAACCTATCAAAATAATGCAACTCAGGCACACTACAGCATGCTACAATATAAATCATACAATATTAACTGGAACACAAATGGATAGTATACGATTAATGCTACTGAACAGGAAAGTATTAATGCTATGCATAGTTATCACGAATAATGGTAGAATCAATCATAGATTCGTAACAACCACTTTCCGAGATCAAGAGGCGTACAGGGTGGTCTCCTGAGTAAATTTCAAGCACTCTAGAGTCCATTGCTGGTCGACCGACGGTAGCGGGAGTGTGGCTGCCGAGGTCGGTTGTTTGTTCTGGAAGAGAGTGGTTGGGGGACGTTGTCCACCTGTATGCAAGTAACAGTCTGGTGCAACAACCAGAGTTCTCTTTGGAGGTTTAAGTTCCATAAGCCCCCACCCCATCAGGCCAGAACACAACTTACCAATGCTGGTTGTTGACGAGTTGAAAATCGACAGCATTGCAAAGCCTGAAGTTTACTGAAAAGAAATCTGTCGTTCCTGCTGCCAGGATTTTAAATGCCCACAGATCCTTTAAAGAGGAGTGCTGTGAAGAAGGGATTGTTCAGTCTCAAGGTAGGACAAAGACAGGAAATATGAAAGTAAGCAAGCATATTTTGGTTTGTTAGGGACTCACAGGTGAGGTATTTGCACAGGACTCTCAGGTGAGGTATTTGAACAAAACATTTTGTGCTATAGAAAGGTAAATAGGTTAAGAGTTTCTATCTGGGAAAGGCAATTTGGGAAATTTGTAACACTACAAGTGACATTATTATTATCAATGGGAACAAACCTGTTACATGTTTTATTACTGGAAGAATTGAAGTAGGAATAGCAACTAAAATTTAAGTCACACAAAATACATACACTGTTTGACTATAATCATCTAGATTTGTCATATATATATTATAATTTAATTCTCACCAGATTGTTTCTGTGTGTGTAGCTCCATTATGTTCCAATCTCTGACATTGCATAAAAAACTTGTCCTGAAATATTGCCTCTTCCTCTCTCTGTCTGTCTGTGTGAACTAATTTGATATTTAGCTAATAATTTCTTGTTTTCTACATTCATCCCCGTTTCGGGGATAAAACTTATATAGTACATCCTTGTATAGTACTGGTATAGTACATCCTTGTATAGAAGTGTTATAGTACATCCTTGTATAACACTGTTATAGTACATCCTTGTATAGTACTGGTATAGTACATCCTTGTATAGAAGTGTTATAGTACATCCTTGTATAGTACTGTTATAGTACATCCTTGTATAGAAGTGTTATAGTACATCCTTGTATAGAAGTGTTATAGTACATCCTTGTATAGTACTGGTATAGTACATCCTTGTATAGTACTGGTATAGTACATCCTTGTATAGAAGTGTTATAGTACATCCTTGTATAGTACTGTTATAGTACATCCTTGTATAGAAGTGTTATAGTACATCCTTGTATAGTACTGTTATAGTACATCCTTGTATAGTACTGGTATAGTACATCCGTGTATAGTTCTGGTATAGTATGTCCTTGTATAGTACTGGTATAGTATCCTTGTATAGTACTGGTCTAGTATTCCTTGTATATTACTGGTATAGTACATCCTTGTATAGTACTGGTATATTACATCCTTGTATAGAAGTGTTATAGTACATCCTTGTATAGTACTGGTATAGTACATCCGTGTATAGTTCTGGTATAGTATATCCTTGTATAGTACATCCTTGTATAGAACTGGTATAGTACATCCTTGTATAGTACTGGTATAGTATATCCTTGTATGGTACTGGTATAGTATATCCTTGTATAGTACATCTGTATAGTTCTGGTATAGTACATCCTTGTATAGTTCTGGTATAGTACATCCTTGTATAGTTCTGGTATAGTACATCCTTGTATAGTACTCCTTTAGGGACTGATATATTGAGGCCCGTGTCCACTCCAGTTCTTTTTACCCAAAGTTTGTGATAAAACTCTCCCTTATTGAATCCTTCAACAAATTCGTTTCCATACGTTTATCATCTTTTAGTTTAAATAAACTCAGCCAGCTCCCTCCAATCACAGACTCCAACGAATTGATGAAAAAAAATCCCAGAGTTCTTGATAAGCCAACCCCATCCTAAGCATAAATCTTTCTCTCCAAAACAGTATTCCCAGTTATCAATGAATGATATTACATTTATTTGCAATAATTGTCACGTTACGAATCGTCTCAAATTGCCGTAGACTGCTATTCAATTCCAAATCCGCTTCATGGTAGAATATCACTTATTTTCGGAATCTATCAATTGCTCCTTACTTAGGTCTTAAGCCATTGTGTCAGTACTTTAAAACTGATTCTTACTACTTCATTCCGTTACAGGCTCACTATAGCCTACATGGAAATTTTCTTCCAAGTTGCTGAATCTAAAACAACAACACTGCTTCATTTCCTCCAGTTCTAATGCATATAACGAATTTATTCCCATCTATATAAATAAAAATGGAAGGTAAGTTAATTATCAAAAGGAGACACCAAACTGGGAAGGCTATGTAGCACCATCAAAGTGCAAAATAATCAGAGGGTGCTAAATATCACGAAGAATGCCAATACGAGAACAGAAACGCATAAGGAGAACGATATCAAAAGTATCCGATTCACCAAGAATTCCATCGAGGGACAAGTGACCGCGAGGGACGGCCGGTTAGCAAGACATACGCTCGTCCTTGAAGTCAGGACATTCAACAAGGATATGCACAACTGTAAGAGGAACAAGGCAATTTGGACAATAAGGAGCAGGGCGGCGCTCCATTAAGTGACCGTGAGTTAAGTGAGTATGGCCAATCCGCAACCTTGCTAAAGCAGTTTCCCCGCCGGTTACAGTGGAAGGAGGAAGGCCACGGGGACACACTACGTTTGAGAGTACGCACCTTGTTACCAACTACAGAGGACCAACAACCCTGCCAACGGGCAAGGATGGAGGAACGAATAACAGGATAAAAGTAGGAATAAAGAATACCTTTACGGGAGATGGGACAGGAACGGATAGCTTCCCTAGCGGCAGTATCCGCACGCTCATTTAAAGAAACACCAATATGGATGGGAACCCAGCAAAACTCTACTGATTTAAACTTACTAGAAATAAGAAACAGCCAATGTTGAATATCGATGACCACCGGATGGACAGGATTAAAGGACCCTAGAGCCATGAGGGCACTACGAGAGTCAACTACAATCACAAAGGAGGAATGACAATGAGAAAGCAAAAGACGGAGAGCATAGAGAATAGCATAAAGTTCTGCTGTGAAGATGCTAGCCTCCGAAGGGAGGCGACACATATAAGTGCGGTCAGGAAAAACAACAGAGTAGCCCACACCGTCCGCAGACTTTTTTAGGCCCATCGGTGAAGATGGAAATAGATTGGGAGTGCGAAGAAAAGTGCTCAAGGAAAAGGCGTTTCAGAACTGTAGGAGGGGTAAAAGCTTTAGTTGTGAGAGTTTGAAAGTGAAATTATTGGAATGGCTGACGAGTTTAGCTCGGAAAATTTAAACATTTTCTTTAATCCTTTTAACCTTTATTCCTGTCGTGATATTCAATTAGTTCGCCTGAGGAAGGACTTGCTTAGCTAACACACCAGTGTAGTAAGCAGCTCATTCCTTACTCTGGGACCGTTTATGAACAATTGACTAGGCGCGAGCAAACGCCGAGACCCCAAAAAGTTTGAAATCCCCTCCACTAGGCGTCGACCTTCGCAAATCGCCGAAGTTAATCTTACGAGTAGGACTTGGGCTCTCACAACAATAATTTATGTTGTATGGTACCGTATATTTAGTCCAAAACTCATGAATCAGTCTCAATTTAATAGTCGAGTGTGACAGTATACTTGCATAACAATATAAATGTTTGGGATGAAACGAAAAGACAGTGTTAAACATAACAACTTAGTTTGTTCAATAACGTACTATCTACTACAACAAAACAAAAGATATATCAGTGACGTTACCCTAAATCTTTCCTGTGACACTATCAATGACAGCTAGACACCAGCCTCTCGGACTGCATAATGAACTAACTCGAACATAAGGCGTGACCACAGAGGAATCAATCAAGAAAGAAGAACTAACAGTTCTATAATCACAAGTACAACAAATGACACAGTAGGTTCTGAAACACGTCTCCAGTAACCTCCTAACTGTTCTACGGCTCTGTGCAGTCTACACCTGCAATTGTGGTTGCAATGCAATCAAATCAGTTGTAAGGAGACAGATTTTTCTTGCTCTCTCGTGCACTGGATGAGGTACGAAATTGCATAGTGCACCAGTGATGTGCACCGTGACAACTTTCTGAATATAACTTTCCAAATTCGTGATGGGTGTCGTTAGACAGTCCGTGACATATGCTAGCCATTGATGTCATTCTGATCATATCAGGTCTGTGAAGGAAATTACAGGAGGGAGTTGATTTCAGGGAAATTTTCGTACAAGTCAAGTGTAGAGAGGGAGGTTGGGGGGTTAACGGCTGTTGACTACACCCCCCCATCATGTGTCCACCTCGTCAGAGAAGGGGCTGTGTCGTAAGGCAGTTTTGCCATTGGCCAAGGTGCTTGGGCCTCAGGAATGCTGAACCGTGATTGGTCAAGATGCCGAGGGGTACTGCATGGTATTCGTAAGCCGTCTTGGCACTAAATAATTGTTCTTACCAAGAACGTTGCTAGAGAAGAACGTACTTTCTCGTGCTAAGGCCAAGCACCGGGAAATACCACCTGCAATGTTACTAAAGTCACGCTCATCGTCTTGCTATCTTTCCGAGTGCTGTCCATAAGAATCCGGCGTCGCGGGAAGGTGTTTTCAACGATTTAACAGTGTGAACTTTGTCATCTAAGCCGCGTGATCGTGAGACGCCATCTCAGAGCAACTGGACTGAGTGAGGCTGTTATCTTCGTGTGTTAGTGACATCCGCCGACTGTCGTATCTTAGCTTGAAGGTACCGCAGTGAGACGAGCTAGAGAAGGTTTCAGTGTTGAGAGAAACCTTAAATTCATAATTTTGAGGAATTAGCAGTGAACAGTGAAGGACTCTGTCTCGTGTACTGTCGTGCCGTGTAACACGGTGTACCGTCGTATCCTGTTGTACCGTCAAGTGGATGGGCATGATACCACATTCCAGCTGTGTCTGTGTGTGATCTGTTTTGCACGCACCTCTAGGCTGCCTTACGCCGGCGTGTCTGCACCATCTGGTCTCTGTTTGTGGAGCTAATCCTGTGTTCTAGGACCCCGTTTTCCAATGGACCACGTGTACGAAGTGAGGACGCCTATGTCATCATCCAGCAGCAGCAGCAGCAGCAGTGGGAGTGAGGTTGACGTGTATGTATGTATGTGTGTGAGTATGGCGGGCCCACGAGATTGATGTAAGTACACTGTTTCCGTTTTGGGTAATAAAACTCTGAAGCTGGATTCGCAACCAGTGTTCCGTCTGTCCTCTTTCCCTCTCGATCACCTGGTGAGGTGAATGGGAATTGGAGACGTGTGAGTCTACCCTGTTTGACGTCATCAAGTTGAGGTAGAGCCCAACTGTGAGGTTGACGTGTGTGAGGACACCTTGTTGAGTCCTGCTCTGGACCACAAGCCGGTCAAAACAAACCGGTATAATAACTGTCTTAATAACGTACAATAATGCAGTTCCACTCCAATCCCAGGCGGGGCTACATGTATGGGTAAGTATCCCTAGATTCGTTGCCTCTGTTCACCTAGCAGTGATTAGGAACCTGGGTGTTAGTCAACTGTTGTGGGTTGCATATTTGGGAATGGTCAAATGCTGCACATATCCGAGGTACACTAGAATACTCGAATACTATACAAGAAATATGCCGCAAAAGTCGCAAGCCACCGCAACGAGTGGACCGGAAGATTCCAGAGTCCAAAAAAAGGGTTCACGCCCGAAGTCAAAGAGTGGATTTACGCCCAAACAAAGTAACTACAATACCCTACTTTTACAGCATGCAGAACCGGCTGATGGGTTACTACGTCCGGGTGTATTATGCCCGGCAGCCCTGTACCTGTTTCCGGTGTGGGCGGTTGGGGCATCAGGCTGCCGGGCACTCTGAGGCCCCGGCTGCTCCTGTCAACTTGTTCAGGGAAGAGGATTTCCCACCGCTCCTTCAGGGCGAGGATTCCGAGGATGAGGAGGTGCGGGTCCGTTAGCTGCTGCGGCCCCCACTGCGTCGCCCATCGTGCCTCTGGTGGTTGCTGTCCCTCCTCCAGGTATTGCGGTACCGTCAGCTGGTCTACCTGCTACCGTCACTGTCCTCCCTGCTCCCGAGGACCTTCCTGGTGCTCCCTGTGCGGCGGCATCGTCTTCTCCTACGTCTTCGGCTGCTGCGCCTGGCCCTGTGTCTATGCCTCGGGTCCCGGATGTGCTGGGTGCTGGGGTGGATCCAGCGCTTCCTCCTGTCCCTGGCCCAGTGCCCCATGTGGTTGAGGATGCTGCTGTCCTGCGATGTGCGTCGGTTCGGCCGGCTTGTGTTGCGCATGTCTCTGAGTCTGCCTCTGGGTTTGATGATGTGCGGCCAGTGTCTAAGCGTTCTTTTCAGGCTTGGGCCGACGTTGGCGAATTTGACGTGTGTGGCCCTTCCGGCGACGGCGGGGTGGCTCCGGGTGTGGTGCGTACTATGGTGGCGGCGGAGGTGCATTTGCCTGAGGATGCCAGTGTCGGTGTTTTGGCCTCCACTTCTGATATGGTGTCTGCGAGTCCTGCTTCGAGTGCATCACTTGCGTCGGCTGGCTCCGATTCTTTATGGGGGGGGGGTTCCCCCTGCTGAGGTTGGTGGTGAGCGAGGTGGCCTGGTGGTGGTATTGAAAAAGGCTGCTCGCTCTGGGGGTTCTGTTGCCCCTTCCTCGTTCCCCGTTTCGTCAGCGGCGGTCCCGCTGCCTCTTCCGTCTTCGACCGTCTCTTCAGTGTCTCCTGCGGGCTCGGTGGAGGTGTTATCGTCTCGTCGCCCGTCCTCTGATCCTGGGCGAACGGCAGTGCGGCCGTCTCGGCAGCCCTCGTATGCTTCTTCGGTGTCGTCTGCTTCCTCGGAGGGCGTGGTTTGCGCTCCTCGGCCTTGTTATGCGACTTGTGTCAGTGAGCTTCACGAATGGCCGATGCCGCCTGATCTGGTGGTTCCGGAGTTGATGCTGGCTCCACGGCGACAGGGGAATCGTGCCCCCACTGATTTGGAATATTTGATTTGGGAGGCGTATAAGTTGAGGTATCCTTGGAGGTCGTTTCCTGAGAAATATCCTCCTGACTCTGAGACCTGTGTTCCTCGCCTATGATGTATTGTGTGTTGGGGGTTGTTTCCTTTGTGTGCATGATTGTGGGGTGTGGGTGGGTGGGGAGGGTTATGTTTCCCGGTTCCTGTGTGCTCCGGTTTGATTTTGTTGGCTTTCTTTGTGTGGCTTGAGTGTGTATGTGTCCGGTTCCTGTGCGGTCCGGGGTTTGCTTCTGTGTGTGTCTGGTTGTGGATGTCATGTACATTTTTTTTGTTCTGTTTTTTGTGGTTATGTGTTATTATGGGGCTGTTTGTGCACTTGCTTGTGTCATGTTGAGAGTGCCCTCAGGCTGTTGGTGTTCCCCGGTCTGGGTTTCGGCTCTTTGCCGTCATGTGTCTTAGTTTGTTGTGCATTTTATTTTTCCTTTCTTGTTCCTATTAATATTGTTCTTGTCATATATTATTATTATTCTCCTTTTGTGGTATGTTCCCTGATTATCTGTTCCTCTGCTTATGTTGTCCTATGTGCCCCTCTGGCTGTGTTGTTTCCATTATTGTGTTCTGTGCTTGTTCCTCTTTTTTTGTGTATTGAGAGGCTAGTAATTAGTTATGTGTGTTCTTGTTTCATATTTGTTTTTTTTGTGCCCTGGGCAGCGTGTTTTTTTTTCTGGCTTGTAGTGTATATGCTTTTCTTGTTATATTTTATGTTGTTTTTTTTTATGCCTTACCTGTACGTCATGTTAATATTATTTATTTTGTTTCGTGTGTTCTTGTGTTTTGTGTAGTGCTATCCTGTTTACATTGCTTTCTTTTGTATTCTATTTTGTCTTGATGCTTGCAGTTTTTTCTTGTTGTTTGTACTGTGCTGTCGGTCCTTCTGGCTGGTAGCTTTTTGTTTTTGCTTGTTATCATGTTTCTTTTATTATTTTTTATTGTATTTATTGTCCTTACCTTGCATGCTTGCATGTAAAATAATAATAAAAAAAAATACAACAGCTTAATTACAGCGCAATTGACTCCTATCATAAAGACCGGTCAACCCCTTACGTTAATCAACCATTTAACGACAGCTCGTTAAATCGTTAACACTACGTTAGTCTTCACTTGACAATTGCTCCACTGCGTGAACTTCACTGTGAGTGTTGTCGTTACACGTGTCTACGTTAATCACAACGATGTTCAACAAAACGACAATGACCTCGTTAAGTAAATCGTGACCCCCCGGTGAGGTTAAATGACTTTAATTCTCAAGGAATCCTTCACAGTAGACAATGTCACAAAAATACATACACTGTTTACTATAATCATCTAGATTTGTCATCTTATATATATTACAATTTAATTCTCACCAGATTGTTTCTGTGTGTGTCTGTCTCCTTACAACTGATTTGATTGCATTGCAACCGCAATTGCAGATGTAGACTGCACAGAGGCGTAGAACAGTTAGGAGGTTACTGGAGACGTGTTTCAGAACCTACTGTGTCATTTGTTGTACTTGTGATTATAGATCTGTTAGTTCTTCTTTCTTGATTGATTCCTCTGTGGTCACGCCTTATGTTCGAGTTAGCTCATTATGCAGTCCGAGAGGCTGGTGTCTAGCTGTCATTGATAGTGTCACAGGAAAGATTTAG
>WNGS01167083.1:39110-51335 GCA_020271785.1 Procambarus virginalis | reverse complement strand
TTTTCCCACGAATTAAATTTCTTGAGGAAAGTTGGTCCCATTAAAATGTATGAGAAACTTAAAGTTTGCTGCCCAGCCATGTGGGTACGGCACCATATAAGCCACCGCACAACACACAACTTCTAACATTATATACAGGTATAATAATATTACTGTATTACCGTTATTACCATGTGACGATTGAGAGGGTCCTGGCCCTGGGCACTGTCCTGGGGCGGTCCCGCCTGTGAGGGTACTGGGCCCCTGGGAGGGTCCGGGCCCCCTGGGAGGGTCATGGGCCCCAGGGAGGGTCCTGGCCCCCTGGGAGGGTCATGGTCCCCACCATGGGAGGGTCCTGGGCGCCCTGGTGCAGGGTCCAGGGCCCCCTGGGAGGGTCCTGGGGCCCCTGAGAGGGTCCTGGGGCCCCTGATGTCAGTGGTCCTGGGCCCCCTGAGGCAGGGTCCTGGGCCCCCTGAGAGGGTCCTGGGCCCCCCGGGAGGGTCTGGGTCCACGGGCAGGGTATGGGCCCCCCGGGAGGGTCTGGGGCTCCCGAGAGGGTCTTGGGCCCCCTGAGAGGGTCTGGGCCCCCTGAGAGGGGGGGGGTCCTGGGTCCCCCGGGGGCGTCCTGGTCCCACCGGGGTCCTGGGTCCCGAGAGGGTCCTGGGACCCGAGAGGGTCCTGGGCCCCTGGGAGGGTCCTAGATTAATGGGAGGGTCCTGGGCCCCTGGAGGTCTGGACCCCTGGGAGGGTATGGCCTGGGGGCTGCCCTGGGAGGGTCCTGGGCCCCCTGGGGAGGGTCCTGGGCCCCCTGGGGAGGGTCCTGGGCCCCCTTGGAGGGTCCTGGGCCCCCTTGGGAGGGGTCCTGGGCCCCCTTGGAAGGGTCCTGGGCCCCCTGGGAGGGTCCTGGGCCCTGGGGCCTTGGGAGGGTCCTGGGCCCTGATGGCTGGAGGGTCCTGGGCCCCCTGGGAGGGTCCTGGGCCCCCTAAGGGAGGGTACCCGGGCCCCCTGGGAGGGTCCGGGACCCCCTGGGAGGCTCTGGGCCCTCGGAGGTTCTGGGCCCCTTGGGAGGGTTGGGCCCCCTGGGAGGTCCTGGGCCCCACTGGTGGGGTCCTGGCCCCCATGGGTGGGTCCTGGGGGGTTCTGGGCCCCCTGGAGGGTCATGGGCCACTCATGGGGGGTCCGGCCCCCCGGGGTGGGTCTGGGGGGGTTCTGGGCCCTGGGGGAGGGTCTGGGCCCCCGGGGAGGGTCCTGGGCCCCCTGGGAGGATCCTGGGCCCACTGGGAGGGTCCTGGGCCCCTGGGAGGGTCCTGGGCCCTTGGAGGGTCCTGGGCCCCTGGGAGGGTCCTGGGCCCCCTGGGAGGGTGAGGGCCCTCTGGGAGATCCTGGGCCCCTGGGACAGTCCTGGGCATCCTGAGAGGGTCGTGGGTTCTGGGATAATCGGGGCCCTGGGAGGGTCCTGGGCCCCTTGGAGGGTCCTGGGCCCTTGGGAGGGTCCTGGGCCCCCTTGGAGGTTCCTGGGCCCCTCGGAGGGTCCTGGACCCCCTGAGAGGGTCCAGGACCCTCCCAGGGGGCCCAGGACCAGTTCCAGTTCAGTTTGTTTCAAGATCAT
This sequence comes from Procambarus virginalis, assembly GCA_020271785.1. Taxonomy (NCBI): domain Eukaryota; kingdom Metazoa; phylum Arthropoda; class Malacostraca; order Decapoda; family Cambaridae; genus Procambarus; species Procambarus virginalis. Next base: position 49,747 of record WNGS01167083.1, on the reverse strand, counting down.
TTCAAATATCAACAAGTTGACAGCACAATTGTCAACTTGTTGACAGATAACGACAGCAGCGTACTCTACACTGGCAAAAGTTAGAAATCATTCAGAAACCTAAGTAAGGAGGCATTTAGGGCGCTTTACACTGCTACGTGAGGCCAGTCTTAGAGTATGCCGCCTCATCATGGAGTCCCCATCTGAAGAAGCATATAAAGAAACTGGAAAAGGTTTAGAGGTTTGCAACGAGACTCGTCCCAGAGCTACGAGGGATGGGGTATGAGGAGCGCCTGAGGGAAACTGTGCTTACGACACTAGAAAGAAGAAGGGAGAGGGGGGGACATGATAGGAACGTATAAAATACTCAGAGGATTGACAGAGTGGACATAGACGAATGTTCACACGGAATAGTAACAGAACGAGGGGACATGGATGGAAGTTGGAAACTCAGATGAGTCACAGAGATGTTAGGAAGTTTTCTTTAGCGTGAGAGTAGTGGGAAAATGGAATGCATAAGGAACAGGTTGTGGAAGCAAATGCTATTCATAATTTAAAACTAGATATGATAGGGAAATAGGACCGGAGTCATGGCTGTAAACAACCGATGCTCGAAAGGCGAGATCCAAGAGTCAATGCTCGATCCTGCAGACACAACTAGGTGAGTACAACTTCCTCATTACAAAGGAGTCGGACAGCGCGAGGTATAATTGTGTGACATTTTGTATGCACTAAAAAATAAGCTCATGAGTAGAATTTTATTGTTTCTTTCGCACGCCAATGGCTGCCAGCGCCCCGGTGATGTGTGGCGCCGCGCTTCTGACGGACCGAATAATTTGTGCAACTTTTTTTTGTTTCAAGCGTCCAGTGATGTATATTTTTGTTTGTCGTCAAAGGACTTTGTATCTGTCTCCGAACAAACTTTTTGTGAAAGCAATGTGAATGAAAGGTGAGGCAGCAAGTTGAAATGTACTCATTTAACAGCTGTGAAATATGTATTAGTGCAAATAATACAAGAATAAACCAGTTTCTCCTCAGCCAAGGGCAAGGGGATATTCCCTGTGGCTAGTCTGACGCTATATAAAAGTATGTTGCAATGGATGAATGTTTGTATCGTTGTGTGAATGTCTAGTGATGAGTGAATGTCTATGATGATGGGGGAAGGTCTGTGGTGATGAGGGAAGGTCTGCGGTGATGAGGGAAGGTCTGCGGTGATGAGGGAAGGTCTGCGGTGATGAGGGAAGGTCTGCGGTGATGAGGAAGGTCTGTGGTGATGAGGGAAGGTCTGCGGTGATGAGGGAAGGTCTGCGGTGATGAGGGAAGGTCTGCGGTGATGAGGGAAGGTCTGTGGTGATGAGGGAAGGTCTGCGGTGATGAGGGAAGGTCTGCGGTGATGAGGGAAGGTCTGCGGTGATGAGGGAAGGTCTGCGGTGATGAGGGAAGGTCTGCGGTGATGAGGGAAGGTCTGTGGTGATGAGGAAGGTGTGGTGATGAGGGAAGGTCTGTGGTGATGAGGGAAGGTCTGCGGTGATGAGGGAAGGTCTGCGGTGATGAGGGAAGGTCTGCGGTGATGAGGGAAGGTCTGCGGTGTTTAGTCATGGTCTGTCGTTTTGGTGGATTGGTAACAACATGTATATTGACTTTCCAATATGAGTGATATTTTGTCATATAAATGGCTGCATTTTCGTGTACTGGTTTTGTAGCCTGTGTAGCACAAGTCCTCGTACCAGGAGCATCTAAGGAGGGAGTGTCCACTGTGTGTAATGTATTCACAAAGATAACTCCACATTTTAGACTACTGGAATCATGAAAGGCATACAAAAACTAAAATGTACTAACTTGGCTTAACATATACAACTTTAGACTAAAGTTATTACATATATGTACTGTATTAGGCCGAATACAATTGTTTTGGTTGTTGCCCCAGATCTTTTGTCCTGTATAAAATTAAAAAGTACAATCAGTACAAAAGTACAATACCATCATTCTGATGCAGATCAGAATGATGGCAGTTATGGAACCCGGAACGAGAGAAAAACCACAAAATCTCGGAGCGTTACGAATATATCAGTAAAATCCACATTTTATTGTATTTTATAAAATCCTCAAAATCCGCTAGAAAAGTCCTCCCACTCCCTTAATGGCTATTTTGGAGAGTAAGCGCGGGTACTGAAATGGTTTATTAAAATCCGTATATTAAGGTTGATTTGTGAGCTGTACATTCCCTCACCCCTGGCACTCCCCTCACCCTGGCACTCCTTCCTTACTGGCACTCCCCCTCACCTGGCTTCCCCTCACCATGGGCACTCCTTTATCACCCTGCACTCCTCCTACCCTGGCTCTCCCCTCACCCTGGCTCTCCCCCTCACCCCTGCTCTTCCCCCTCACCCTGGCACTCCCCCTCACCCTGGTACTCCCCTCACCCCTGGCTCCCCCCTCACCCCTGGCTCTCCCCCTCACCCTGGCACTCCCCCTCACCCTGGCACTCCCCTCACCCTGGCTCTCCCCTCACCTGGCAACCCCTCACCCTCCTGCACTCAACTCACCTGGCACTCCCCTCACCCTGGCACTCCCCCTCAACTGGCTCTCCCCTCACCTGGCACTCCCTTCACCCTGTCACTCCTTCCCTGGCTCTCCCCCCTCACCCTGGCAATCCTTCCTCGCCCTGGCACTCCCCTCACCTTGGCACTCCCCCTCACCATGGCACTCCCCCTCACCATGGCATCCCCCCTCACCATGGCACTCCCCTCACCATGGCACTCCCCCTCACCATGGCATGCCCCTAAGGGTGGCACACACCCTTAGACTGGTGACACATGTTACGAATCGTACCTCCTGTGGAGGTCAGTCTTTATTATAAACTAGCAGTACCCGGCCACGCGTTGCTGTGGCTCAGCAATGCACTCCCCTCATTGCTGAGCCACAGCAACTTTCGTGTCCCCCAGTCCTCCCCACCATTTCCCCCCCTCACCCATCTCCTTGGCCTCCCAACCATTCCCCACTCTACCGTCCCCTCGTCCTCCCCACCATTCCCCACTCCACTATCCTCTCTTCCTTCCCACCATGCCCCACTCTTTTGTCCCTTTGTCCTCCCCACCATTCTCCATTCCCCCATCCCCTCGTCCCCGCCATCCCAAACTCTCCCATCCCCTCGTCCTTCCCCACCATTACCCTCACCCTTCTCCCCTCGACCTCCCCACCATCTCTCACTTCCGTCCCCTCGTCATCCCTGTTACAACTACACTGGCTTCCAGGTTCCACTAGTACATAATAAGGTACCCTAATGTAGGTATGGTTCAACATTAGTCATCCACTTGGGCATGACTGGAGCAAGATGGGCATTAAAGGCTTGCAAACCCCTACTCATAATCAGACCAGTTGGTCTCAACTCAGGGTGCAAGGCATAACAGGAAGTTACCACATGACCTCTTCTCCTGCAATGCGTGCAATATCTGCCAGTGGTCGCAACAACCGAACCAACTGCAGGTTTAATCACTACATTACTTGAGGTTGACAACCTGTCTGTTTTTTCTCAGTTTTAGGCTTTACAGGAGAAGAGTTTAGAGGAGAAGGTGAGGTAGCTGGTCGGGCCTGGAAAACAGATTTTTAGGAGCATAATAATTAGTCTTAGCATTATAATGATTAACTGGTGCTCGAAAAGGCACCTTAGTGAGTAATTCATGCTCATCAGCTAGTTTGGCTAGTTTCATAAGATCAGTGGTTTGTTTATTTTCTGCCATAAACAAAGCTAATTTCTCTGGTAGACATCCCAAAATTCCTCAGTTACTATGAGTTTTTCAAAGTCTCAAACTGTGTAATATTAAGTGCTTTAACCCATCTGTCAAAATGATTTAGTTTAACTCGTACAAAGTCAGAAATTGTCTGGTCATGTGCTTTTTTAAACCTCTGAACTTTTGTCTATGTGCCTCTGGGATCTGCTGGTATGTATTCAAGATGCTCTGTTGAACAAATTTAAATCGAAAGAATTCTCAGCAGGAATAGATGCAAAAAACTTCCTGAGCTTTACCCTTAAATTGTCCCTGCATAATGGCAACCCATTGATCCACAGGCCAATTCATGCTGACTGCTAACTTCTTAAAATGTAAAAAGAATATTTCTGGATCTTCCTCATTGAATTTAGGTAAATCTACATGTTTACTATTCTTGGAAGAAATATTAGTACTCTCTGGATTATTACTAGTGTTACCTTGCCCTGCTGCAATTCTCTGTTCCTCCAACCTGTTATTATTTTCAGCCATACTCTGCTGAATTTCTAATTGTTTAGTTTGCTGCTCTGCTAGTTGCACCTGAGCCTCCAACTCAAGTTGTTTTTGCTGGTTCTGCAACTCCAACCTCTATTTGTCTGCTTGCAGTCTAGCCATTTCTAATTTAGTTTCCATCTCCAACTTTAAGATTGCCACCTGGTCACTTGACTCTTTTCTAATTCTCCTAAATGTGAGATTTTTCTCTACGCCTACCTCCCTTAGGAGGTGGACTACAAGTTTAAAGGCTGCTCTTGGCAGTTAAGCATGAGTCCAGTAGAAAAAGGAGAAGCGGGAGCAAACCGCCAGGCTTCCACCAGCAGGGGTGAAAACCTGTCCACAATAGGCCGCTGGTTCCTCCTAGTTAAACATGACGTTAAAACCAATAAAGGGTAACCGACGGGTTCTCACAATCAAATTTTATATTTGTTGTGGCGCTATGAATTGGAATTCGAATTCCCAAGAGCACAGCCGTCATATCAAAGATCAAAACAACAATATCAAATATATCAGAACATGGGAGTGGCACAGAATAGTTGAAGGTTGACATTAAAGACCGTTAACACAAATAACAATTTATTTATAACAAGAGACTAGACTACTACATCAAAACAAAAGAATGTCAATGACGTTACTCGAAGTCCTTCCTGTGACACTATCAATGACAGCTAGACACCAGCCCCTCGGACTGCATAATGAACTAACTCGAACATAAGCGTGCCCACAGAGGAATCAACAAGCAAGCAAGAACTAAGATCTATAATCACAATTACAACAAATGACACAGTGAGTTCTGAAACACGTCTCCAGTAACCTCCTAACTGTTCTACGCCTCAGTGCAGTCTACACCTGCAATAGCGGTTGCAATGCAATCAAATCAGTAGCCTTTCAATGACATCAATAACTAATGGGTTCACTGGCAACCCCAGCACCCTTCCTCAAATTATCTTTACGTTAATGTCCATCTCCATGGCACCATAACCAACAGCTAAACAGCAACCCTTGCTGTGTGGCTGCATACTGAACTAACCTGAACACAGGTGTGCCCACTGATGACGCAATATTGCAAATCAAAGAAAAATATCACAGACTAAGTTACACCACAGCGAGTGATTTAATTACGTTAAGTCCAACCAGTGGCATTTGCAACACAGCTATTCAACAGCCCCTCGAGAAATGACAGCAGGCTCCATCCTGCTGACACTTCGGGCTGACAACATGAACTAACTGACCAAAGTTATCCACTGATGACACAAGCAAGCAATCAATAGTGACACGACTTCCTAGTGGCAGCTACTCTAATCACAAGCTTAAGGTCCTCCCGCCCAACAGGAGCGACCCCCGTAATCAGGTGGGTAGTCTAACAGTGACTCCCCCTATCACAACTAAAGTGAACAAAGTCAGGCAAGGTGGGATTCTGGGACACAGCTCCACTCATCCCTAAGTTACTTTACCCTCGTCACTAGACGATAACCAAAAGAAATTGCCTTAATCAATTACAACATTGATTATGTGAATAATGATGGAAATTGACTGATCACAGCAGTCAGCAACAAGTACTACTTTAATCACAACAAGTGTCTCACGCTAGACACAACATGATAGTACTCTACGTTAACACAAGTCCTCTTGTCACAATAACTCAAACTCTTAAATTACATCACACTTGACTCCTTGCAAGTATTCAGTGAGTAATTCTTAATTAAGGTCAAACGGACCACTAATTACATCCCAATTGAGTTACGTTAACTAAGCCTACCCCAAGTGGGTGGCTTCTCAACAGTCTGTGTATCATAATTACTTTTACTTACTAATGAGTGCTAATTACCCTAATTAACCTCGAGCAATTAATTAACTGTCACCAGGACCGATAATTAATCATACATAAATACGTCTCACTCCGCACTGCCTAAGCAGGTCTCATCAAACACTGTGAATTCACGGAAGAGGAGTTAATTACTAATTAACAATGAGTGCAACTTAATCCACTGTCACCAGACAGAATATGATTAATATAACGTATTATGCTAACCCCATGACCTCGCTTTACCGAGTCATCTGAGTCCTCAAGACTCCAGACGTTAATTACTCCACTAATTATCATGAGCCACTAATTGCCCCAACCCTGAAAGGCAGTTAGTCTCGAGCAACTGACGTTAACACTATCACTGACAGACTCTGACAGATCCTCTCCCACTACGTGAATTCATGATGAGAATGCTAATTACATAATTAGCTAGAGTGGTCAATTAATTGTCACACGGACAATTAATTGCACCGGAAACGTATTCCCACAAGCTCAAGTTCAACACTGTTCTCCCATAACAGCCCTCACTCATTCAACAACTTCAAATGTGCACCCCCTTATCCAGTTAATTACCCCTAATTAACTCACTGAATCCTCAAGTTCTCAACACAACTTAAAGAAACAAAGTAACCCTAAGGTTACATAGGTCACACATATAATGGCATGCAAAACAACAAAAATAGCACTGCCCACATACGGTTGCGACTACTGCAACTCGTTAATTACTATGCCCACACAGTAATGACACACGGTTTGCAACACTCAAGGTATCCAATATTACTGCCCCACTAATCTTGCAAACGTTGCAAAAGATCGCCCGATCCCGGTGGCTTCAGCAAGACAATTTACGTTAATATAAGGCACCGTCGCTCTACGCGGACAGCTGGCACTAATTCTCCCATAATTAGGCAAATTAACAAATTGCTCGCTCCCATTAAGTGACTGAGAATTTCCCTGAATACTCAAAGGGTCCCTTTAAATCCTCAACACAGTTCCTAGGACAGTAATAACGTATACCTGATACCACTGCACAAACCTGCACATAATGATACCGTCAGCATGCCCCCCATGCTAATGACATCATTAGGCAATCAGTCAGCGATCACATCTACTGACTCACCACACAACATCATACATGCAACATGCAAATGAAACATATGGAAATGGCCTCCATAAACAATGCAAATTAATCACCAGGACAATATACAGACCTCAGGATATCCACTAATAACCCTGCCCCACGGGCCTGCTTAATTAACTCTAACCTGGCCTAATTACATAATGAGGTACCATGGCACTAACCAAGGCTGGACGATTATACAGAATCGACAGACTGGATCATTTATATGATGATTTACTACACTGACTGGTCCCAAACTCGAGTCAGTCTACACACAACATATATCTACAGATATATATTATATCACTACATGATTTACTGTGACAATTTCCCTCTCCAGGTACTGCCCACAGTCACCTGGGCGTGCCACAGACCGGTGCTCAGCTGCTTCCCTAGCCTGGCCGGGCTAGGGGCCCACACAACTTTTTCTCTTATTTCCCTTAATACTGAGACACTGTTACACTGTANTTCCCCCTGTATAGTGTCAACACCACACACACACCTCAGCTTCCCCTGGTATAGTGTCAACACCACACACACACCAGCTTCCCCTGGTATAGTGTCAACACCACACACACACCTCACTTCCCCTGGTATAGTGTCAACACCACACACACACCAGCTTCCCCTGGTATAGTGTCAACACCACACACACACCTCAGCTTCCCCTGGTATAGTGTCAACACCACTTACACACAAGCTTCCCCCTGGTATAGTGTCAACACCACACACACCTCAGCTTCCCCTGGTATAGTGTCAACACACACACCTCAGCTTCCCCCTGGTATAGTGTCAACACCACACACACCTCAGCTTCCCCTGGTATAGTGTCAACACCACACACACCTCAGCTTCCCCTGGTATAGTGTCAACACCACACACACACCTCAGCTTCCCCCTGGTATAGTGTCAACACCACACACACACCTCAGCTTCCCCCTGGTATAGTGTCAACACCACACACACACCTCAGCTTCTCCCTGGTATAGTGTCAACACCACACACACCTCAGCTTCCCCTGGTATAGTGTCAACACCACACACACCTCAGCTTCCCCCTGGTATAGTGTCAACACCACACACACCTCAGCTTCTCCCTGGTATAGTGTCAACACCACACACACCTCAGCTTCCCCCTGGTATAGTGTCAACACCACACACACCTCAGCTTCCCCTGGTATAGTGTCAACACCACACACACCTCAGCTTCCCCTGGTATAGTGTCAACACCACACACCTCAGCTTCCCCTGGTATAGTGTCAACACCACACACACCTCAGCTTCCCCTGGTATAGTGTCAACACCACACACACCTCAGCTTCCCCTGGTATAGTGTCAACACCACACACACACCAGCTTCCCCCTGGTATAGTGTCAACACCACACACACCTCAGCTTCCCCTGGTATAGTGTCAACACCACACACACACCTCAGCTTCCCCCTGGTATAGTGTCAACACCACACACACCTCAGCTTCCCCTGGTATAGTGTCAACACCACACACACCTCAGCTTCCCCTGGTATAGTGTCAACACCACACACACACACCTCAGCTTCCCCTGGTATAGTGTCAACACCACACACACACACCTCAGCTTCCCCCTGGTATAGTGTCAACACCACACACACACACCTCAGCTTCCCCTGGTATAGTGTCAACACCACACACACACCAGCTTCCCCTGGTATAGTGTCAACACCACACACACACCTCAGCTTCCCTGGTATAGTGTCAACACCACACACACACACCTCAGCTTCCCCTGGTATAGTGTCAACACCACACACACCTCAGCTTCCCCCTGGTATAGTGTCAACACCACACACACACCTCAGCTTCCCCTGGTATAGTGTCAACACCACACACACACCAGCTTCCCCTGGTATAGTGTCAACACCACACACACACCTCAGCTTCCCCTGGTATAGTGTCAACACCACACACACCAGCTTCCCCTGGTATAGTGTCAACACCACACACACACCTCAGCTTCCCCTGGTATAGTGTCAACACCACTTACACACAAGCTTCCCCCTGGTATAGTGTCAACACCACACACACCTCAGCTTCCCCTGGTATAGTGTCAACACACACACCTCAGCTTCCCCCTGGTATAGTGTCAACACCACACACACTCAGCTTCCCCCTGGTATAGTGTCAACACCACACACACCTCAGCTTCCCCTGGTATAGTGTCAACACCACACACACACCTCAGCTTCCCCCTGGTATAGTGTCAACACCACACACACACCTCAGCTTCCCCCTGGTATAGTGTCAACACCACACACACCTCAGCTTCTCCCTGGTATAGTGTCAACACCACACACACCTCAGCTTCCCCCTGGTATAGTGTCAACACCACACACACCTCAGCTTCCCCCTGGTATAGTGTCAACACCACACACACCTCAGCTTCTCCCTGGTATAGTGTCAACACCACACACACCTCAGCTTCCCCCTGGTATAGTGTCAACACCACACACACCTCAGCTTCCCCTGGTATAGTGTCAACACCACACACACCTCAGCTTCCCCTGGTATAGTGTCAACACCACACACACCTCAGCTTCCCCTGGTATAGTGTCAACACCACACACACCTCAGCTTCCCCTGGTATAGTGTCAACACCACACACACCTCAGCTTCCCCTGGTATAGTGTCAACACCACACACACACCTCAGCTTCCCCCTGGTATAGTGTCAACACCACACACACCTCAGCTTCCCCCTGGTATAGTGTCAACACCACACACACCTCAGCTTCCCCCTGGTATAGTGTCAACACCACACACACACACCTCAGCTTCCCCCTGGTATAGTGTCAACACCACACACACCTCAGCTTCCCCTGGTATAGTGTCAACACCACACACACCTCAGCTTCCCCTGGTATAGTGTCAACACCACACACACCTCAGCTTCCCCTGGTATAGTGTCAACACCACACACACACCTCAGCTTCCCCCTGGTATAGTGTCAACACACCAGCTTCCCCCTGGTATAGTGTCAACACACCAGCTTCCCCCTGGTATAGTGTCAACACCACACACACCTCAGCTTCTCCCTGGTATAGTGTCAACACCACACACACACCTCAGCTTCCCCCTGGTATAGTGTCAACACACCAGCTTCCCCCTGGTATAGTGTCAACACACCAGCTTCCCCCTGGTATAGTGTCAACACCACACACTGGGGAGGAATAAAAGTCACATTTGCATGTTTGCATATTTTTATTTTCCCACGAATTAAATTTCTTGAGGAAAGTTGGTCCCATTAAAATGATATGAGAAAACTTAAAGTTTCCTGCCCAGGCATGTGGGTACGGCACCAACTACGCCCCGCACACACACAACTTCTACCATTAGACTACAGGTGATAATAATATTACTGTATTACCGTATTACCATGTGCGATTGAGAGGGTCCTGGGCCCCCTGGGGACGGTCCTGGGCCCCCTGGGGACGGT
>WNGS01167083.1:23936-38110 GCA_020271785.1 Procambarus virginalis | reverse complement strand
ATCAGTGTAGATTTGATCTAATTCATCTCCGGCTTCTTTAAATTTCCTGAAGATACCTATGCCTCATTTCTTGTGGTATCATGTGGACTTCTTCGTTGTCATTGGTTGATAATAATTCTACATGGGTTAGCTCCCAGGGAGGGAACCTCTACAGGCATGTGCTCACGGGCATGCTCAAGCAGGGGAAGTTTTCGAGGTAACAGAATGATCTGTTATGGTATGTTTTGCTTTCCTGTTTCCTCCTGTAAGTAGCACAGAACTCAGTTTTTTCTTGGTAATATCATTGTAATGGGATCTCTGGCTATCTTAATTGCAAGCTTAGCATTCAGTTCCTTAATTCTGCTTTTACCACTGGGGAGGGACAACTCTCGTAGATTAGACGTTTTGGCAGTTCTTGGAACTCCAAGAATGATTGCCATGGATTCATTTTGGATGCTTTCAAGTTTTTTCATACTGTTTTGGGAATAAGTGCACAAAACTGGTGCGGCATAATCTAGGACGGCGCGCACATAGGCTGTGTACATCATTTTAAGCACGGCAATAGAGGCTCCATGTCCATTCCAGGTCATAGCTTTCAGTGCCCTGAGTCGAATTTTGCAAGTTCCTATGAGTTGGTTGAGATCCTCCTCCTTCCCCTTGTTAGAGCCGACTAGGACGCCAAGGTACCGATAGTGGTCAACCTATTCAAGTGTTACACCATTAACTTGTAGTTCTTCATTTCTCCCCGCTTGTGATCAGAGTATGCTTTTGTCTTGATTGTGGAGAGAGTGAAACAGAGTTCAACACATTTCATTCCAGGGAGTTCAATGGACTGTTTAATTTTCCCAAGGAGGGAGCCTGTATTAGAACATCATCTGCATATCCCACTTGTTGTGTTCCTTCCGGAAATTCAATATTTGCAATGGCGTTCATAAGTATGTTGAATAGTGTGGGCTTAAGACTCCGCCTTGGTGGGTCCCGAGTTCCATACTCATTGTTCTGGAGACTGCTCCACTGAAGCAGACCTTGGCTTTCCTCCCTGTGAGGTAGTCTGCAATCCCTTTCATGAGTCATCCCCTTGACACCCATGCATGCAAGCTCGTCCAGGATTGCAATCCCCTGTGCTTTGTCGAAGGCTCCTTTGATGTCCACAAATACAGACTACCTAGCCGTGTCATTAGCCAAGTACTTAACTATACAATTTGCAGTGCTCCGTCCTTTAACCCTTTAACCCATTAACCCATTCCCCTAACCCGCCTATTTTGTGCAACAGTCGGTTTAAAATTATCCTTTCCAGCATCTTGCGTGTGAATGACACGAGACTGATAGGTCTGTAATTGCCAGGGTCATTGAGCTTTGGTATGAGAACAATTATTGCATGTTTCCATTGTGTGGGCAACACTCCACTTAGGAATGACTTGTTAAACAGGTGGAACAGTGGATTCCCAGACACTTCACACAGTGCATTGAGTATGTCGTAGGTGACGCCATCTTCACCAGGTGCTGTACTTTTACCCTTTTTCATAGCCCCCTTTACTTCCTGGGCTGTGATTGGTTCCCCGTACTCATCACTAGACAGTGCTCTTGTTATCCTAATTCTTCTGTCATGTCGCAGGTGCTGTTCCCTGCTTACTTCTGCAGGGAGGGAGAAGGAGGATGCTGCATCACTCCACTTGTGAATTAGTTCCTCACCCTGAACTCAGCTCAACAAGGTGAACACACACACACACACACCACACACACACACACAACACACACACACCACACACACACCACACCACACACACACACACGCGCGCGCGCTCGCGCCAGATCTGACATCTGATAGGACTTGCTGATGATAAGTCGTTGATAGTAGACAATCTAGAGATAATCACACTAATTACCATAGTAATTAAGAGCTGTCAGAGGGAGCCCCGACTCTAAGCCAAGACTAAGTGATAACATCTAGCACAAGATACACCTTCAGTGTTGAAGTTTATGTACAGGTGTGTGGCCATACTTGTGTGTGTGTGTGGCCATACTTGTGTGTGTGTGTGGCCATACTTGTGTGTGAGTGTGGCCATACTTGTGTGTGTGTGTGGCCATACTTGTGTGTGAGTGGCCATACTTGTGTGTGTGTGTGGCCATACTTGTGTGTGTGTGTGGCCATACTTGTGTGTGTGTGTGGCCATACTTGTGTGTGTGTGTGTGGTCATACTTGTGTGTGAGTGTGGCCATACTTGTGTGTGTGTGTGGCCATACTTGTGTGTGTGTGTGGCCATACTTGTGTGTGTGTGGCCATACTTGTGTGTGTGTGTGGCCATACTTGTGTGTGTGTGGCCATACTTGTGTGTGTGTGGCCATACTTGTGTGTGTGTGTGGCCATACTTGTGTGTGTGTGGCCATACTTGTGTGTGTGTGGCCATACTTGTGTGTGTGTGGCCATACTTGTGTGTGTGTGGCCATACTTGTGTGTTTGTGTGGCCATACTTGTGTGTTTGTGTGGCCATACTTGTGTGTGTGTGGCCATACTTGTGTGTGTGTGGCTATACTTGTGTGTGTGTGGCCATACTTGTGTGTGTGTGGCCATACTTGTGTGTGAATGGCCATACTTGTGTGTGTGTGTGTGTGTGGCCATACTTGTGTGTGTGTGTGTGTGGCCATACTTGTGTGTGTGTGTGGCCATACTTGTGTGTGTGTGTGGCCATACTTGTGTGTGTGTGTGGCCATACTTGTGTGTGTGTGTGGCCATACTGTGTGTGAGTGTGGCCATACTTGTGTGTGAGTGTGGCCATACTTTTTTGTGAGTGTGGCCATACTTGTGTGTGTGTGTGGCCATACTTGTGTGTGTGTGTGGCCATACTTGTGTGTGTGTGTGGCCATACTTGTGTGTGTGTGGCCATACTTGTGTGTGTGTGTGGCCATACTTGTGTGTGAGTGGCCATACTTGTGTGTGTGTGTGTGGCCATACTTGTGTGTGTGTGTGGCCATACTTGTGTGTGTGAGTGGCCATACTTGTGTGTGTGTGTGGCCATACTTGTGTGTGTGTGTGGCCATACTTGTGTGTGTGTGTGGCCATACTTGTGTGTGAGTGTGGCCATACTTGTGTGTGGCCATACATGTGTGTGTGTGTGGCCATNAAGTGATCGTCAAGTGATCAGTCAAGTTTATGATCGCTTGACGGCGATCGTAAGTTTAGACGTCAAGCTGCCAAGTGTTAGCGCCTCCCTCTGGTAGTTGTCCTCGACCGCCTCAACAGTCATTTAGCCCACCTAATGAGATGATTGACGCCACAAACAATGCTTTAAGATGTAATGCTTTACGTAACTTTGTAACCATTTAGAATACCAGCCTCCGTGGTGTAGTGGTAAGACACTCGCCTGGCGTTCCGCGAGCGCTATGTCAGGGTTCGTATCCTGGCCGGGGAGGATTTACTGGGCGCAAATCCTTAACTGTAGCCTCTGTTTAACGCAACAGTAAAATGAATACTTGGTTGTAACAACGATTCTTCGCGGCGGGGATCGTATTCCAGGGACCTGCCCGAAACGCTACGCGTACTAGTGGCTGTACAAGAATGTAACAACTCTTGTATATATCTCAAACAAAAACAAAATAGAAATAGAGCGAATAGAAATTAAATTTTACGTATATATGATTATTTTTGTGCTCAATTAAGTCTATGATTGGCTAGATTACGTGTTTTGGTCCTATAGGTAATTATAATTATATATTTATATTATATATGTAATTATATAAACTTGTCATAAAGTTGTTACATCTTGGCTTAACGTGTTTATGACGTATTAGAACGTTGTTACAACTTACTATATTGGTTGTTATAACTGGTTAGGTGTTAAAACTTGTTCGAATGTTGTACCAACGTCGTAGTTTCGGTGTGTGTTTGGCGGGATATGTATTTGTAATATGTGGGTTGAGCAATCGGCGACCCATCGTTTAGTAAGACCCTTCCGACCCATCGTTTAGTAAGGTCCTTCCGACCCATCGTTTAGTAAGACCCTTCCGACCCATCGTTTAGTAAGACCCTTCCGACCCACCGTTTAGTAAGGTCCTTCCGACCCATCGTTTAGTAAGACCCTTCCGACCCATCGTTTAGTAAGACCCTTCCGACCCATCGTTTAGTAAGGTCCTTCCGACCATCGTTTAGCAAGACCCTTCCGACCCATCGTTTAGTAAGGTCCTTCCGACCCATCGTTTAGCAAGACCCTTCCGACCCATCGTTTAGTAAGGTCCTTCCGACCCATCGTTTAGTAAGACCCTTCCGACCCATCGTTTAGTAAGGTCCTTCCGACCCACCGTTCAGTAAGGCCCTTCCGACCCACCGTTCAGTAAGGCCCTTCCGACCCACCGTTCAGTAAGGTCCTTCCGACCCATCGCTCAGTAAGGTCCTTCCGACCCACCGTTCAGTAAGGCCCTTCCGACCCACCGTTCAGTAAGGCCCTTCCGACCCACCGTTCAGTAAGGTCCTTCCGACCCACCGTTCAGTAAGGTCCTTCCGACCCACCGTTCAGTAAGGTCCTTCCGACCCACCGTTCAGTAAGGCCCTTCCGACCCACCGTTCAGTAAGGCCCTTCCGACCCACCGTTCAGTAAGGTCCTTCCGACCCACCGTTCAGTAAGGCCCTTCCGACCCACCGTTCAGTAAGGCCCTTCCGACCCATCGTTCAGTAAAGCCCTACCGACCCACCGTTCAGTAAGGCCCTTCCGACCCACCGTTCAGTAAGGTCCTTCCGACCCACCGTTCAGTAAGGTCCTTCCGACCCATCGTTTAGTAAGACCCTTCCGACCCATCGTTTAGTAAGACCCTTCCGACCCATCGTTTAGTAAGACCCTTCCGACCCATCGTTTAGTAAGGTCCTTCCGACCCATCGTTTAGTAAGACCCTTCCAACCCATCGTTTAGTAAGACCCTTCCGACCCATCGTTTAGTAAGACCCTTCCGACCCATCGTTTAGTAAGGTCCTTCCGACCCATCGTTTAGTAAGGTCCTTCCGACCCATCGTTTAGTAAGACCCTTCCAACCCATCGTTTAGTAAGACCCTTCCGACCCATCGTTTAGTAAGACCCTTCCGACCCATCGTTTAGCAAGACCCTTCCGACCCATCGTTTAGTAAGGTCCTTCCGACCCATCGTTTAGCAAGACCCTTCCGACCCATCGTTTAGTAAGGTCCTTCCGACCCATCGTTTAGTAAGGTCCTTCCGACCCATCGTTTAGCAAGACCCTTCCGACCCATCGTTTAGTAAGGTCCTTCCGACCCATCGTTTAGTAAGACCCTTCCGACCCATCGTTTAGTAAGGTCCTTCCGACCCATCGTTTAGTAAGGTCCTTCCGACCCATCGTTTAGTAAGGTCCTTCCGACCCATCGTTTAGTAAGACCCTTCCGGCCCATCGTTTAGTAAGGTCCTTCCGACCCATCGTTTAGTAAGGTCCTTCCGACCCATCGTTTAGTAAGGTCCTTCCGACCCATCGTTTAGTAAGGTCCTTCCGACCCATCGTTTAGTAAGACCCTTCCGACCCATCGTTTAGTAAGACCCTTCCGACCCATCGTTTAGTAAGACCCTTCCGACCCACCGTTTAGTAAGGTCCTTCCGACCCATCGTTTAGTAAGACCCTTCCGACCCATCGTTTAGTAAGACCCTTCCGACCCATCGTTTAGTAAGACCCTTCCGACCCATCGTTTAGTAAGACCCTTCCGACCCATCGTTTAGTAAGACCCTTCCGACCCATCGTTTAGTAAGACCCTTCCGACCCATCGTTTAGTAAGACCCTTCCGACCCATCGTTTAGTATGACCCTTCCGACCCATCGTTTAGTAAGACCCTTCCGACCCATCGTTTAGTAAGACCCTTCCGACCCATCGTTTAGTAAGACCCTTCCGACCCATCGTTTAGTAAGACCCTTCCGACCCATCGTTTAGTAAGACCCTTCCGACCCATCGTTTAGTAAGACCCTTCCGACCCACCGTTTAGTAAGGTCCTTCCGACCCACCGTTTAGTAAGACCCTTCCGACCCATCGTTTAGTAAGACCCTTCCGACCCACCGTTTAGTAAGACCCTTCCGACCCATCGTTTAGTAAGGTCCTTCCGACCCATCGTTTAGTAAGGTCCTTCCGACCCATCGTTTAGTAAGACCCTTCCGACCCATCGTTTAGTAAGATCCTTCCGACCCACCGTTCAGTAAGGCCCTTCCGACCCACCGTTCAGTAAGGCCCTTCCGACCTACCGTTCAGTAAGGCCCTTCCGACCCACCGTTCAGTAAGGCCCTTCCGACCCACCGTTCAGTAAGGCCCTTCCGACCCACCGTTCAGTAAGGCCCTTCCGACCCACCGTTCAGTAAGGTCCTTCCGACCCATCGTTCAGTAAGGTCCTTCCGACCCACCGTTCAGTAAGGCCCTTCCGACCCACCGTTCAGTAAGGCCCTTCCGACCCACCGTTCAGTAAGGTCCTTCCGACCCACCGTTCAGTAAGGCCCTTCCGACCCACCGTTCAGTAAGGCCCTTCCGACCCACCGTTCAGTAAGGTCCTTCCGCCCCACCGTTCAGTAAGGTCCTTCCGACCCACCGTTCAGTAAGGTCCTTCCGACCCACCGTTCAGTAAGGCCCTTCCGACCCACCGTTCAGTAAGGCCCTTCCGACCCATCGTTCAGTAAGGTCCTTCCGACCCACCGTTCAGTAAGGCCCTTCCGACCCACCGTTCAGTAAGGTCCTTCCGACCCACCGTTCAGTAAGGTCCTTCCGACCCACCGTTCAGTAAGGCCCTTCCGACCCACCGTTCAGTAAGGTCCTTCCGACCCATCGTTCAGTAAGGTCCTTCCGACCCACTGTTCAGTAAGGTCCTTCCGACCCACCGTTCAGTAAGGCTCTTCCGACCCACCGTTCAGTAAGGCCCTTCCGACCCACCGTTCAGTAAGGCCCTTCCGACCCACCGTTCAGTAAGGTCCTTCCGACCCACCGTTCAGTAAGGCCCTTCCGACCCACCGTTCAGTAAGGTCCTTCCGACCCACCGTTCAGTAAGGTCCTTCCGACCCACCGTTCAGTAAGGCCCTTCCGACCCATCGTTCAGTAAGGTCCTTCCGACCCACCGTTCAGTAAGGTCCTTCCGACCCACCGTTCAGTAAGGCCCTTCCGACCCATCGTTCAGTAAGGTCCTTCCCAGGTGCCAGTCACACAAACACATTTAGCAAGTTTAACGAGTTGTGGATAAAACAAAAATCGGCAGTTTCTGAAATATATAAAACTGTTGTATAATCATGAGTGAAACGTTTTTGCACTCACAAACAGAGGGGGGGGGAGGGGGGGTTTGGGTGCTTGGTTAACGAGCTTTTGGTTCTTCATTTTTGGGGGACGAGATGGTTAGAGCGTGCGCTTTGAAATAGGAAGTGAACTAAGCCTTTTGGGCATTGTTTTCCATGCTCATCATCAAAGTAAATGACCGGCGGGTTCACAACGCATAAGTCACATACTGACTTTTTAAAATCTTAAGGTCAGAAAAAAATTAATATTCAGTTACAGACTTGAAGTTACTTGATGTTGTAATACTGACAGATTGTTGAAGTGTTGTGACTGGTTGATGTGAAATGAAGTTTTTTATTTTTTATTTTTACATGCAAACATGTATATAAATACAATAAAACGAGAACTAAACATAACACAAATCACAAATTACAAAATCACAAAGTACAAAATATATAATATATATATATATATATATATAGGGGTACCACCTCTGGTGCAAGTGTAGGGACCCATAGCCTCGGAGAAGAAAATAAAGAGTACTCAGAGAAGACCTTGTGGATCCTCACTGAACACTTTGATATTTCCTTCTCCTACCACCCCTATTCTTTAGGTTTGTGTGTATATTTATCTAACTTTATTTGAAAATGTCATTACACAAAAAAGTTACAACATTGATTACATGCAGGGTACAAGGCTGCTTGTCACAAGTTGAATAGCTCCTCAAGCTCCTCAGATGGCGGGCAGGAACCATGGATGCAGTGAGCATTTCCTCTCTGGATTGCCACACTAAGGCGCTGAAAAAGAAAACTGGCAGCTCTAGGGTCTCTAGTTGTTTCGATTAGCTTTAACCCCAACTCCTTCAAAAAGCTAGCACCACTTTTACCCCAGGCACCAAGTGTCTCTGAGGCAACGGGGACAAAATTGTAGTGGTGCTCAAGGTCTCTGTATTTACGTGACTTGGCCGCTTCCCGGTGATTGGCAGCTCCTCCTGCTTATGTAGCACTGAAGTCAACATAGGTAGTGGCTAAAGTTGAAACGCAAGTGTAGTCCCACACCAACTGTCTACTATTCTTCCAGGGGTTCACCGTGATTTCGTCTGGGCGACCAACAGGCTCATCAGAGTTGCGGGACATTAGGTAACAGGGCTCTCTCTCTGGTGGACAACCGGCTGTGGTAAGGCTTCTCTTAATAATGTCATTGACCTCACCGTGTCTTGCATGCCATCCTCCTGTCCTTTGGCAGAGAAGGCCAAGCCGTCCGTACCTGTCGGCCTCTACCTCGCCGCAAATACACCTGTATTCGGTGTGGATTGGGGCAGCGAGGCAGAGAGCCACGGCAATTCGGAGGGCCTGCGGTGAGAGACGGGTGCCGGTTGCTGACATTGGGGTTGCTAATAGGAAATCACCTACATGGGGAGCTGCTACAGCTCTAAGCCTGGCAGTGTCATGTGGTGTTGTCGCAGCTTCTAGCAAAGTCGCGGCTTCTTGGTCGGCAATGGGGCGATCCCAGCTGGGTTGCTTATGGGCTTCAGAGAGCGGTGGTTGGGGTGCTGGTCCTGCGAGAGAGACCCATTTGGTGGTGCAGTCTGTGAAGCTGGGATCATGTACCCCTGCCTGTTGAACTAGGTGCTCAGGTAGGATTTCCTTCACTAAGTTGTCAGACCCCACTGAAGAGGACAGGAACGCTGGTACAGCAATTTGTGTTGCTGTGCGTACGCCAAGGCCCCCGAGTCTGACAGGAAGTGAGGCCTGTTTCCACTGTGAGTCGCTGAGGGAAAGATTGAGGGCTTTTTCTAGTGTTGATTTCAGCAAGCTGTCGTACTCTTCTAATTTAATATTGTTGAAAGATGGCAAACATCTTAGAAAGTAGATCAGCCTGGGGAGGGACAAGCATCTGGTGATGAGGTAAAGTACATCATGAGCATCGATGTCTTCAATCCTCTCGTTCATCCTCTTCAGGTCAGTGATCTTCTTACCAAGAACCTCGTCGATGGCATTCCTTCCAAGAGGAGCACCTAGGAGTGTGCTGTCCTCAGGGTTGGTTATATGAATGTCAGGCAAAACAACCTTTATTTGCTCTATTATGTGCTGGTTGGTGGAGGTTATTTCGCACTTGGAAGAGTTCAGGGTAAGTCCTAGGCTAAATTACAAAAATACTAAATATCGGCCTGAAGGGCCGACAACAAAAATCCAACAAAAAGTACAAACATAATGCAAGACATTACAAAAATAACAACAGGACAATACACAATACCCAAACCCGCACCCAACCACCCAACCATCGAAACACATTACAAAACAAGCCTACCGGCCCCAGAAACCACACACTGTCAGCCACTTCCTGTCAGCCACCCATTATGTATTGGAGAGGCACCAATACATAATGACAATAAGAAAAAAGGAAACATAAAAATATAACACATAAACAAAAAGAAAAGAACAGCGGCAATTCATAATAATGGAAATAAAAACAGGCATGACCACACAAGCAGCCCCAAGGGCACGCAACCACTCCACAAACAAGCGCACACCGGAACTCACAGAAACCGGAATTATTGAGCACGCAGAAATCGGAAAAACAAACCTGGCCCACCCAACCCCACACACACACGCATCCACACCCCACATCCACTGACACAACCCCACATCACATAGCAAACAATAAATCACTTGAAAGGAGAACAAGCCTCAATGGGAGGTAAATATTTCTCAGGGAACTCATACAGAGGATATTTGTCCTCATAGGCCTCCCATATCAAATACTCCATGTCGGTAGGGAAACTATTCCCCTGCTTCACGGGGAGCCGCATAAATTCAGGAATCACTAAATCAGGCGAAAACGGCAGCTCTCGGAGCTGGTCGGCAGAAGTTGCATAACGAGGAGGTGCACTGTGAACCACCTCCCCTGAGGAAGCAGAAGATACTGAAGAAGCATACGTAGGCCACCGAGACGGCCCCGCCGCCGTCTGCACAGGAGAAGCAGGCGAAGGCTGCCAAGGAGGTAACACCACCCCTGACACCGCAGGAGAAGCAGAAGATACGGCCGGAGACGGGAGAGGTGGCAAAACCGCCGCCGATGAAACAGGGATTGAGGCTGGTGGTACGGAACCCCCAGAGTGAGCAGCCTTTTTCAACACCACCACCAGATTACCACGCACCCCAGCAGGAGGAACCACCCCCCACGCAGAACCAGAACCATCCGACATGGGCGACGCACCCGAAGCAAGCTCCACAGGCACCACACCAGAAGGGAAGTCTGAAACACCGTCACTGGAAGCCGCAGGCACATGGACCTCCGCCACCACCGAAGAATGCGACACACCCGGAACCACACCGCCGTCGCTGGAAGACTCATAATCGTCGAATTCTCCCACATCAGCCCAGGCAGAAGAAGATGATCGCCGGGAACGCTTGGGCACCGCCCGCAAATCGTCAGAGCCGGATGTCGACACAGAGTCCTGGTCAACACAAGCTGGGCGAACCGACGCTCTCCGCAGGACGACAGCATCCTCAACCACACTGGGAACCAGGTCGAGCACAGTAGGAGGCCCCACAGCCACCCCAGCATCCAGCACAGCCTGGGCACACGGCGAGGGTGCAGTGACAGGCACCACAGATGAAGAACAGGAAGACGGGGGGAGCCGTGCAGATGGGAGCTGGAAGAACCACGGGAGCATCTGGGACAGCAACCGGGGTAGGACGAGCACCCGACGGCGACACAACCTCCTGAGGAGAGGCAACAGCAACAGGAGGCACAACAGGCAACACACGGGGCACGTCAGCAGCCAAAGAGTCGTCCACATCCAGTCACCGAATCTCCGCCTCCACAGGGAGCGGCGGGAAATCCTCCTCATGGAAGAGGTTGACAGGCGCAACAGCAGGTGCAGAGCACCAAGCAGCCTGATGGCCCAAGAGGCCACAACTGTAACATGTACGGGGCTCGCGGGCATAATACACCCTAACGTAACAAGCCAGGAGCTTCACTTGAGATGGAATGTCCACCCGCAGCCTCATTCACAGGATGTGAATGTCCGACCACACATCCTTAAGCATTCCCAAGGAGAGCACCACTCCGATTGGAGACAGTCACAGTCCCTGCACCTTCTGGCAGGAGCAAGGTCCGCCCCTCATAACGACGTAAAAACGCCCGATACACCTACTCCATCGTAAACTTGACAATCACCCTATGGGCAGTCGCCAGTTCAATGCCATAAACATCCACCACAGGGACCCGCACCATGTCATACAGCACTAGCCCCACATTAGGATATCCAGCTCGATTAGAAAACTCGAGGCCTACAGACTGGGCACGCACAACAGGGGAGGGGGGGGGGGGCTCCATGGCACCGACACGCTAAACAGCACCCTCCCACACGCAACTCTAGGTAGCAAATGATGTGAAATAAAGATGGTTTTTAATGGGTGCTGGAGCTTAAACTATTCGTATGTTACCTAGTAAGATATTTAAAGCGCATTGTGATATTGGTGAGGAATAACTGATATATCGGGGCAGAAAACGCGATTACGGCTGTACGTTACTAAGTGTTTTTGACTCGGGATAATTTAGTCTTTTACAGGAAACAGACGAACGCAGGCATTAACGACTGTTGCAACATTACATACGTGTCGGTATGTCTAATTCTTTGTGCAGTGTTTCTCGTCTTGTGCTGAAATATTACGTCGTTTTGCTAAATTTGTGTGTGTGGGAGTGTGTCGCAGGCCAGGATGGGTCAACCACAACCTACAGGGTGCTGGTAGCTGATCCAGTGTGTCCATAATGGATACATAGTCCTGTGGGTTCTGGGTTTGATTCCCGGCGCTGGCGGATGCAGATGGGCAGAGTCTCTTTCACCCTGATGCCCCTGTTACCTAGCAGTAAATAGGTACCTGTGAGTACCTATTTACTCACAGATGTAATATGGTGTGTTGGATTTAAATAAAAATTTGAGAATAGGGGCAATGAACTAGAAAACAGATAAATGACTGGTTAGAAGATGTTGACAAGTTGCTGGAGGTGTGAGGCTCGCTTTGGGAGAGCCTTGACCTCACTTGAGGCCAGACTTCGCAGGGGGAAAGCCGCGCTTCGTCGAGCTCCCGCCAGAAGGGACCCCTAGCGATATTATCTCCAAGAGAAGAGAAGGTGCAGACGTTCCAGCTGTAGAGTCGAGCTGAGGACGTGTGGTCTCAAGTCCTGGACTGCGAGGAGAGAGTATTAACCCGCCCAGTGACAGTTTTGTGGGCTGTGACAAGCGCCCTGGTCAGACGTTGTCAGAGGGAGAAGCGCCCTCGACCAGATAATCTGTGGTAAGCCCGATTTAAACCAGTTCATAGTGTTTGCTTGTAGTTGGTCGTGTGCCCAGCGACAGTAGCAATGTTGATTTACAAGTTAAACATGTTTTGGTAAGGCAGAGAGCCTAAAATAAGAGAGTGAAGTGGGAGGAGCGCGGAGCGACATCCGTCTTCTCTGAGCGCTGGCGGGCAACTGAAGGAGCCCGGCTCCTGAGGGAGGAGGCCCCTCCCGGCGTGAGTGAGGCTCGCCAAGCGAGGTGGCGCATGGACTCGCCCACGGGGGAGTCCACTCTCATTAAATGTAGAAGACAGATAGGGAGTGGAGGCAAAGATATTGTGTGATTAATTTTGTTTATGAGTTAAAGGGGAAACATTTTATTGGAGTGCAAATGGGTTGCAGGTTTGTCTTTGGGGAAGAAGTTGCTGAGGACTTCGAAGCCAGCACAGAGGGAGTAGTTGGTGAGACTCCAAGGCAGGGAAGGAGAGGACCTCGAGCTGTGAGGAGAAGCAGTGAGGAGTGTCACATGCTTCTGCAGAGGTGGTGAAGTGCCACAGTTATTCGAGGAAACTTTATGGTGCAGCAGCCAGGAGAGCTGTGGATGATCCTAATAGGAGTAGGGAAGCACCATAGTTGTTCAAGGAATCTTCATGGTAGCAGCCTGGAGGAGCTGCAGAGGATCCTGGTGTTTAAGCCCTGAGGAACCTGAAGCTGTCAGGGTAGTGAAATAGTTCTAAATGATCACTTGTATGGAGGTGAGAGTATTTGTCATTAGCGTGAACGACGCAGTGAGAGGTGAGTGATCGTTTGCCACTTATGTGCCAAGAAGTGTGTATTGAAGTTTAGAGCTACAGACGTAGGCAGGAGTACCTACAGATTATATGTATTCTAAGACTGATAGAATGGTCGATTGATTCGTGTGTGGCGCGGATCATTTATACTGATATATATATATATTATATATATATTATATATATATATTATATATATATATATATATTATATATGTATATATTATATGTATGTTATGCATTCAAATGATTTGCCTTATATGGTTTATAGGTATATATATATGTATACATTCTTGATGGTAGTGTAACATTATATTGCAAAACTTAATCTACTTGAGGAGGTTGATAATATTAGGTAATACCAAGAGATAGGATACCACTTACCAAGCTGAGGATAGAGTTCTGATGGTGTTGGAGTGCAACCTGATTATAATAGTACAGAGTATAGGATTCATCATTATTATTTATGTATGCGTGTATTGTATATGTACTTCGTCCAGTAAATGTATCCAAATTTGCGGTGTTTGCACTTGTCCCAGTGAGGCTTCCCAGGAAATGGTAAAGAAGGAGAGAGAGAGCAAGAAACAGGAACCACTGCTGTGGACAGGGTAAGACAGAAGTCTAGTAAGACAAAGGGGATTGAGGAGGTCATATTCCATAAGGAGAGAGTGGGGAGTCACAGCGGCTCGAGTGGGTGTGTGCACGTGACAACAAGGCTGCGTGTTGGAGCCGCATCCCCTAAACGTGTGACGTTGAGCCCCTCTCCAAGAGCCAGAAGTGCCTAGTGTGATCTCCTAGTGAAATATGAGCATTTGTCGAGTTGTGGGTTGGGTGGTCCGTCAGCGGTAACACCACCAAACCACCACCGCAACACTCTCAACCGTCA
>WNGS01167083.1:4807-22604 GCA_020271785.1 Procambarus virginalis | reverse complement strand
ACTCCGTTCTTCTGCTGCTGCTGAGACCCTTGAGTACGTTGTTGCTGGACCACCTGTCTCTTTGAGTCAGCAACGTAAGCCTGACTCCTCTCCTCCTCCTCAGCAGGTAAGAAGGCATCGCTTTCTTCCTCGCCTCCCCAACTCTGACTCTCTCGCTTCGTCCCCTCCCATTTCAGTGGTCGAGCCCCTGTCCCAGATATGGAGGTTTCTTTCGCCCTCAATTCCCTCTCGGTCCTGCCCTGCCGAGGTGCGCTCACCCAGTTTCTACCCCCCCCCCCCTCCTCCCTCCTCCCTCCTCCAGCTGTTCTTGACAGCCACTCTCAGTTGTCTCCTTCTCCGGACCCCGTTCATCTGCCTCTGGTCTGTCCGCCTGCTGCTCCCTTCCCTCCATCCTTACTAGTTTCCCCATGCCTCCTAACCCTGATTTTGCTGATCCTGATCTTGAGCTTATTTAATTGCTGTGTTCTTCTTTCCCTTTGTTTCTTCATTCAATGTTGCTGTCCTTTCTCTTTTTGATAATGTCTATTTCTTCAATGGAATATTCGTGGATATTATGCCAACTTCCATGAACTCCAACTTCTGATTGCACAGTTTCACCGCTTTGTGTTTGTCTCTAGGAGTCGATGCTTGGTGCTCGTCCTGGTCACTGTCGTGGTTTATTCTTTCTTTTCTTCCCCCCCCCCAGCTCTGCTGGGGCCCATAACTCTACTGCTCTCTGTGATTCGTACTGATAGTCCTTCGTACCCCTACTGTTTCCATCGCCTATCCATTGTTTCTGCTGCCCGTTTTTGTGAATAACTGGTATACAGTCAATACATTTATCTCCTCCCAAATGTCCCGCTTCCCTTCCTGATCTTAGCACATCCTGTACTCCTTGCCAGACCTGGTGCTCTTGTTAGGTGATTTCAACTGTCGACATACCCCACCAAAACAAAAAAGACACTACCTACTCACTGCTCCTCCTGTTTTCCCAGCTTGCTGTGTGAATGACGACATGACGGGCAGGGTAATCTCGGTGGGGTAGTTATATCGTTCGTCCACGCGGAGTACTGCTCTCCTCCGCCTCTGTTCGTCAACGATCGACATAACGCCATACTGTCGGCTTCTAGAAAGTCCATAGTCAGATTTAACTTGCAAAGCAGGATTAAAACGCACACCGAGGGGAGCGAGGGTGTGTGTGTCTTGTGCACTATATGGCAGTAGTACTGTTGAGCTACTTGGTTGATCCTGCCATAGTCATATGCTGTCTCAAAGATAAGCCATGTCGACATACCCTCTGGGTCTTCTGACAACACCCGAGGCTGCTGTCTTGAACCGTTCATCTCTTCTTCTTCCCTGTCTCTCCTGATTCTGGTGACCCACCATGTGGACTTTCGAACATGCACCCTTTCCTGTCTTGATCTTTCTCTCTGCTTGTCGTCCCTTACTTAGATCTCACGTGGCGGGTTCTTGATGACCTCCATAAGTGCCCATTTTCCCCATCCTTGTTTTCCTTTTTCTCTCTTCACACCTCCCCTCT
Organism: Procambarus virginalis; assembly: GCA_020271785.1. Taxonomy (NCBI): domain Eukaryota; kingdom Metazoa; phylum Arthropoda; class Malacostraca; order Decapoda; family Cambaridae; genus Procambarus; species Procambarus virginalis. Next base: position 21,085 of record WNGS01167083.1, on the reverse strand, counting down.
CCTTCCCTAGGTGGCAGTTTGCCAAGGCTGACTGGAACCTATTCACCCTCCATGCTACTCTCTCTGACCTCTCCTCTCTGCCTCTTCTCCTTGCGCCCTCTTCCTCGCGCCCGCTTCCTCGCGCCTCTTCCTTGCGCCCTCCTCCTCGCGCCCTCCTCCTCCTCGCGCCCTCCTCCTCTTTCATACCACTATCGTCAACGCTGCCCTCCGCTTTATTCCTCGCTCTACTTCCCGGCATGCGGAAGTGCGTTCCCTGGAATGCGGACTGTGCTCGGATTGTCCTCTGTAAACATGCAGCCTGGAAGAAACACCGAAGCCGGCAGATGGTTGATTCTTTTATTTTGTTTCGGAAAGAAGTGCGGTGGCCCGTAGGACCATCCGTACAGCTAAACATGAGAATTAGAAATCTTAATCTTATGTTTCCACCATTATGTTCAATACTCCTCTGCCGCAGATCTGGAAGAAAAAACGCAAATTTTGCAGGCAAGTTCGTTCCAGATGTCTCGCCGGTTCTTCACCTCCGTAGAACTCTGGTGGCGGACCCGTTTGCAGGTCTCGATCGAACTGGGCTCCCACTTTTCTTCTGTTAGCTCTGGTTCTCATCTTCCTCAATCCTTCCTTCTTCATAAGCCCGTTCTTGAATCTCATCCCTTAGATTTCTGCACTCATCTCTGCCTTCCCTATAACAATCCCTTCTCTCTCTTTCTCTCTGAACTTCAGTCTGCCCTGGCCCTCTGCGGTTTCTACAGCAGTGGGCTCGGATGCCATTCGTTGCTTCATTGTGAAAGGAGGGAGATGCTTCGCCATCTCCCTCCTTTCACGTCTCGGTATTTACTGGGTCTGTATAACCAGGTCTGGGGGGAGTCGTCAGTCCCTGAGAACTGACTCGATGCCGTTGTACTTCCTTTTCGGAAACGGGTGTCTCGGGACATCCCCCCTAAGGACTTTTGCCCTATTGCCCTCACGAGTTCTGTCTGCAAACTCTGAGCATATAGCAAATGTTAGTCTGATGTGGTTCTTGGAACACCATCACCACCTCTCTTTCTTAATTTGGTTTTTGCAAGTGCCGTAGCACGACTGATGTCCTGGTGAACTTTGAGGTCTATATTCGTACTGCTTTTGCTGCAAAGACCTCCATTGTTGCTGTCCTTTTTGACCTGGAAAAGGCTTATGACACAACCTGGAGATACCATATTCTGTCCCAACTTAGTTCTTTAGGCCTTCGTGGTAATCTCCTTCTCTTCCTCCAAGGCTTCCTTACTCGTCGTTCCTTTCGAGTGAGGCTTGGTGCCACACACTATGCCTCTTTTCGGCAATACGGAAGTGTACCCCAAGGAAGTGTCCTGATCACTACTCTTTTTTTTCTGGTTGACGTCAATGATCTTCTTTCCTCCCCCTCAATTCTGGCACCTTCTCCGCTCTTTATGTCGACGATCATACTCTTTGCTGTCGAGGTGATGATTCGCCTCCCCTTCAATGGCAGCTTCAACTTGTGATTGATGCCGTATCGTCTTGGGCCACCAATCATGGCTTCAAGTTCTTTGCCACTTAGACTTGTCCTATGGTTTTTACTCGAAAGCATGCCGTCCTTCGTCCTTCTATGTCGCTTTATGGTCATCCCCTTGTGTACAGTGATTCTGCGAAACTTTTTTGGTTAATCTTTGACACTCGTTTGTCTTGGTCGTCCCCATATTTCTCACCACCGTGTTGAATGCTCTAAGGTCCTTAACGTACTTAAGGTTTTGTCCCATACGTCTTGGGGAGCAGATAAGTGCATTCTCCTCTATTTGCATTCTTCTCTCATACTGTCTAAATTCGATTATGGTTGCCCTGCATACTCTTCTGCTTCTCCTTCTACTCTTCGCCTTCTTGATCCTTTGCACCATACTGGGTTGCGCCTCAGCTCTGGTGCCTTTCGTTCGACTCCTACCCTCAGCTTGTACGCTGACACTGGCTTCCTGTCTCTCCAGGACCGCCGCGATCGCTACTGTCTTCGCTACCTTGCGCGGTACTTGCAACACCCTCACTCTTGCCTGTGTCGTGCTTTGACTCTTCTCCCTCCTGTAGTTCCTGTTCCCCTTCACCACCTTCCTCTTTCTGTCCGGTTGTCTCACCTGCAACGTTCTCTTTTCGGTTAGTATTACTAATATTTCTCCACGTGTTGTTCCATCCTTGCCCCCATGGAGGGTCCCCCTTCCTCAATATTGCAAATCCCTGATCCACATCACTAAAGCTTTTACCCCTCCTACAGTTCTGAAACGTCTTTTCCTTGAACACTTTTCTTCATATTCCCGCTCAGTTTCCATTCTCACCGATGGGTCTAAGTCTGCAGACAGTGTAGGCTATTCAGTTGTTTTTCCTGACCGTACTTATATGTGTCACCTGCCTCCGGAGACTAGCGTCTTCACAGCAGAACTTTATGCTATTCTCTCTGCTCTGTGTCTCCTGCTTTCTCGCTGTCAGTCCTCCTTTGTGGTTGTAGTTGACTCTTGCAGTGCCCTCATGGCTCTGGAGTCCTTTAATCCAGTCCATCCAGTGGTCGTCGAGATTCAACATTGGGTGTTAACTGTCTTAAATCTACTGGAGATAATTGAGTTTTCCTGGGTTCCCGGCCATATTGGTGTCTCTTTAAATGAGCGTGCGGATGCTGCCGCTAGGGAAGCTGTCCACTCTTGTCCCATCTCCCATAAAGGTATTCCTTATTCCGACTTTTACCCAGTTATTCATTCCTCCATCCTTGCCCGTTGGCAGCGTTGTTGGTCTTCTGTTACTTTTAAAAAACTGCTTACTCTTAAGGGTAGTGTGTCCGTGTGGGCTTCCTCCTACCACCGTAACCTGCGATGGGAAACAGCTCTGGCAAGGCTGGGTATTGGCCATATGCGTTTAACTCACGGACACTTAATGGAGCGCCGCCCTGCTCCTTATTGTACTAACTGCATTGTCACTCTTACAGTTGTGAAAATCCTTGTTGAATGTCCTAACTTCCAGGACAAGCGTGTGTCTTGCTTTCCGACCGTACCCCGTGGTCACTTTTCCCTTGGTAGAATTCTTGGTGAATCGGATACTTTTTGATATCGTTCGCCTTATGCATTTTTGTTATCTTATTGGCATCCTCAGTGATATTTAGCGCCCTCTGATTATTCCGTGCATTTGATGGTGCTACATAACCTTCCCGGCTTGGTACCTTCTTTCATAATTACCTACTCCACCAGGGAACAGAAAATGAGGTCGGGTGCGCTCAACGGATGGCGTCGACATCGTCACACATGTAAATAAGTGGAAATTGGGACGTTAAGAGAGCATAGGGAACGAGTGGTCCAGAGCAAGGATTTAACAAGCATTTATTCGTCTAATTAAGAACTTGTACATCTTTTCTCAATTTTAGCAGCTTTGTTTACATTTATTAAACAGTTTATGAGCCTCGAAGCACTAGGATGCTGTTTATAACAATAATATTTGGGAAGTTTCGATGCTTTTAAACTAATTAGCGTAAAGAGAGCCGGCGAAGATTGAAAAATGTATGAAGAGGTTCGTCAGTGGTTCTCTAACTGCTTGACGAGTCCTGGCCCAGCGCGGTACCCTGTTGCAGGCACAGTGGGAACCTCACCCCAGCACCAGTGACTACAGGAGCATCAGCCTAACCTATGGGGTGTTGGGGTGGTCCTGGATGCTGGGCTAGTCGTACCACCTGTCCTCTTCCCCTCTACCCAGTCTTCATCCCACCGAGCCACCTGGTCATACCGTCCTTGCGGTTTTCTCATCTATTTTATCCCTTTATACAGTTTCTTGTATAAATTATGAGGACGACGTTCTGGTCAATCTTCTATTGAAACTCAAGGTTAGAATATATGTCGGCGGTAGTGTACTTTCCATAATAATAATAATAATTATAATTATAATAATTTATTTATTATTATTATTATTATTATTATTATTATTATTATTATTAATTTTGTATTGATTGGAATATTCTAAACTCAAAAATCCAATAATTTCTTGTGATGAACAAAAAATCTAATAAAAATCTAGCGATGTCTCGTACTGCCAGTGATGTCTCGTACAGCCAGTGATGTCTCGTACTGCCAGTGATGTCTCGTACTGCCAGTGATGTCTCGTACTGCCAGTGATGTCTCGTTCAGCCAGTGATGTCTCGTTCAGCCAGTGATGTCTCGTACTGCCAGTGATGTCTCGTACAGCCAGTGATGTCTCGTACTGCCAGTGATGTCTCGTACTGCCAGTGATGCCTCGTACTGCCAGTGATGCCTCATACTGACAGTGATGTCTCGTACTGCCAGTGATGTCTCGTACTGCCAGTGATGTCTCGTACTGCCAGTGATGTCTCGTACTGCCAGTGATGTCTCGTACTGACAGTGATGTCTCGTACTGACAGTGATGTCTCGTACTGACAGTGATGTCTCGTACTGCCAGTGATGTCTCGTACTGACAGTGATGTCTCGTACTGACAGTGATGTCTCGTACTGCCAGTGATGTCTCGTACTGCCAGTGATGTCTCGTCCAGCCAGTGATGTCTCGTCCAGCCAGTGATGTCTCGTCCAGCCAGTGATGTCTCGTACTGACAGTGATGTCTCGTACTGACAGTGATGTCTCGTACTGCCAGTGATGTCTCGTACTGCCAGTGATGTCTCGTACAGCCAGTGATGTCTCGTACTGCCAGTGATGTCTCGTACTGCCAGTGATGTCTTGTACTGCCAGTGATGTCTTGTACTGCCAGTGATGTCTCGTACTGCCAGTGATGTCTCGTACTGACAGTGATGTCTCGTACTGCCAGTGATGTCTCGTACTGACAGTGATGTCTCGTACAGCCAGTGATGTCTCGTACTGCCAGTGATGTCTCGTACTGACAGTGATGTCTCGTACAGCCAGTGATGTCTCGTACTGCCAGTGATGTCTCGTTCAGCCAGTGATGTCTCGTACTGACAGTGATGTCTCGTACTGACAGTGATGTCTCGTACTGCCAGTGATGTCTCGTACTGCCAGTGATGTCTCGTACTGCCAGTGATGTCTCGTTCAGCCAGTGATGTCTCGTACTGACAGTGATGTCTCGTACTGACAGTGATGTCTCGTACTGACAGTGATGTCTCGTACTGACAGTGATGTCTCGTACTGCCAGTGATGTCTCGTACAGCCAGTGATGTCTTGTACAGCCAGTGATGTCTCGTACAGCCAGTGATGTATCATACAGCCAGTGATGTCTCGTACTGCCAGTGATGTATCATACAGCCTGTGATGTATCATACAGCCTGTGATGTATCATACAGCCTGTGATGTATCATACAGCCTGTGATGTATCATAGAGCCAGTGATGTCTCGTACTGCCAGTGATGTCTCGTACTGCCAGTGATGTCTCGTTCAGCCAGTGATGTCTCGTACTGACAGTGATGTCTCGTACTGACAGTGATGTCTCGTACAGCCAGTGATGTCTCGTACTGCCAGTGATGTCTCGTACTGACAGTGATGTCTCGTTCAGCCAGTGATGTCTCGTACTGCCAGTGATGTCTCGTACAGCCAGTGATGTCTCGTACTGCCAGTGATGTCTCGTACTGACAGTGATGTCTCGTACTGACAGTGATGTCTCGTTCAGCCAGTGATGTCTCGTACTGACAGTGATGTCTCGTACTGACAGTGATGTATCATAGAGCCAGTGATGTCTCGTACTGACAGTGATGTCTCGTACAGCCAGTGATGTCTCGTACTGCCAGTGATGTCTCGTACTGACAGTGATGTCTCGTTCAGCCAGTGATGTCTCGTACTGCCAGTGATGTCTCGTACAGCCAGTGATGTCTCGTACAGCCAGTGATGTATCATACAGCCAGTGATGTCTCATACTGCCAGTGATGTATCATACAGCCTGTGATGTATCATACAGCCTGTGATGTATCATACAGCCTGTGATGTATCGTAGAGCCAGTGATGGCTCGTACTGCCAGTGATGTATCATGCAGCCAGTGATGTATCATACAGCCAGTGATGTATCATACAGCCTGTGATGTATCATAGAGCCAGTGATGTCTCGTACTGCCAGTGATGTCTCGTACAGCTAGTGATGTATCATACAACCAGTGATGTCTCGTACTGCCAGTGATGTCTCGTACTGCCAGTGATGTCTCGTACAGCCAGTGATGTATCATACAGCCAGTGATGTCTCGTACTGCCAGTGATGTATCATACAGCCTGTGATGTATCATACAGCCTGTGATGTATCATAGAGCCAGTGATGTCTCGTACTGCCAGTGATGTATCATGCAGCCAGTGATGTATCATACAGCCAGTGATGTATCATACAGCCTGTGATGTATCATAGAGCCAGTGATGTCTCGTACTGCCAGTGATGTCTCGTACAGCTAGTGATGTATCATACAGCCAGTGATGTCTCGTACTGCCAGTGATGTCTCGTACTGCCAGTGATGTATCATGCAGCCAGTGATGTATCATACAGCCAGTGATGTATCATACAGCCTGTGATGTATCATAGCCAGTGATGTCTCGTACTGCCAGTGATGTCTCGTACAGCTAGTGATGTATCATACAGCCAGTGATGTATTATACAGCCAGTGATGTATCATACAGCCTGTGATGTATCATACAGCCAGTGATGTATCATACAGCCAGTGATGTCTCGTACTGCCAGTGATGTATCATACAGCCAGTGATGTATTATACAGCCAGTGATGTATCATATAGCCTGTGATGTATCATACAGCCTGTGATGTATCATACAGCCAGTGATGTCTCGTACTGCCAGTGATGTCTCGCACAGCTAGTGATGTATCATACAGCCAGTGATGTATTATACAGCCAGTGATGTATCATACAGCCAGTGATGTATCATACAGCCTGTGATGTATCATACAGCCAGTGATGTATTATACAGCCAGTGATGTATCATATAGCCAGTGATGTCTCGTACAGCCAGTGATGTCTCGTACTGCCAGTGATGTATCATACAGCCTGTGATGTATCATACAGCCTGTGATGTATCATACAGCCAGTGATGTATTATACAGCCAGTGATGTATCATATAGCCAGTGATGTCTCGTACAGCTAGTGATGTCTCGTAATTATGCTTGTACCACCAGTACCAGGATACCAGTGCCAATACCTGTATACCAGTGTACTCACCTATTTGTGCTCGTGGGGGGGTTGAGCTTTGGCTCTTTGGTCCCGCCTCTCAACTGTCAATCAACTGGTGTACAGGTTCCTGAGCCTACTGGGCTCTATCATATCTACATTTGAAACTGTGTATGGAGTCAGCCTCCACCACATCACTGCCTAATGCATTCTAGCTGTTAACTACTCTGACACTGAAAAAGTTCTTTCTAACGTCCTTGTGGCTTATTTCTAACGTCGGTGTACCAGTGTCAGTAGAGCAGATGTGTCACGAACACGTTTCGTACACATGTAGTTGGTTTTGCAAGCAGAAGCAGGAGAGCATAGGGATGCAATTACAGGTTACAGTGACAGTCAAAGGGCTGCAATTAGCGTGATAACAGCATAAAAACAAATCCAACTACAGGCGGCCTGTTGGTCCATGTTTGGCAGCTTAGACAATGCCCAGCCTAATGTTAAGACTAATGCATTCATAGACTTGTCTAACCTAGGCAGTTTTAGTTTTAAACCAAGAGGTTTATCTATTTCGTTTAGAGTTAGATGAACCAACGTGTAATAACGACGAAATTCGAGGTTAGATGGGAAGGTCGTAGCTCAGTCGATTAACACTAGCGTTATGTTAGGTTTCGTGAGCATAGATTTGGAGTTTGAAATTACTACTTTTTATACCGAAAATATGCCAATTTTGGAAAACGGCGATGGGTCACATTGAACCCAAACGCCGCTGCAATTTTCAAAATATCGCAAATCTCACTCATGAACATAATTTTGGAGCCGAATTCTGGCTCGCTGCACATATTTACAGTTTAAAATTACGAATTTTTGTTTCCCAGGCCGGAGAGGCGGCCAGGCCCCGGAGAGGCGGCCATGTAGGCTCTGGTACATTCAACCAACGGTAAATTAAATAGATAAATCTCTAATCTTCATGTGTGTTAAAGTAATTCCTCCATTTTAAAGCTCACTAACGAATTCTGATAAATACACTCGACACTCGCGCTAGCCAGACTCCATAGGAACCCAAATAAGTTTCCCATGCAATTACATCCCTCCAAGGAATGATCCCTTAAGAGAAAACGTAAGAAATCAATGGATAACTATTTTACTTTTAAAAAATACCTTTTCTCGATCATGATAACCACATTTATTTATAGTTAATTTTGACAATTACCATGTCGCATTAAATGCTATCCAACTTTCAAATCCAGTCCTCCATTACACTCATACTAGATCGTAACAGTATGAAACAAACCTCTATCCACCTTTCTATAACACACCACATATTTACTAGCAGTATGTTGACCAGACCACACACTAGAAGTTGAAGGGACGACGACGTTTCGGTCCGTCCTGGACCATTCTCAAGTCGCTTGTGTAGTAGTTCTCGCCTTCATATATAAAAGAAAATAATTGATTACTATACACACATAGGTCACGACCTCTCCGTAGGGTGCAGTCGCACCTCCACAGATCTCCAGTATCAGCTAATGATACTGGTAATGGCTCCAAAGGGCCACCACTTACGGGCTATTCATGCCCGTGCCACCTTTTGGGTGGCTTAATCTTTATCAATCATCAATCAATTACTATACACAGATATTTTGTCGGCAATGTTGCAAGAGAAAGCACTTGTCTCGCTCACAGTGTGACTTAGACTTCCCGCTGCTTGGTTGGCCATACTCGCTTAACCCACGGTCACTTAATGGAGCGCCGCCCTGCTCCTTATTGTCTGAATTGCGTTGTCCCTCTTACTTTTGTGCATATCCTTGTTGAATGTCCTGACTTCCAGGACGAGCGTGTGTCTTGCTTTCCGATCGTCCCTCGCGGTCACTTGTCCCTCGATAGAATTCTAGGTGAATCGGATACTTTTGATATCGTTCGCCTTATGCGTTTTTGTTCTCGTATTGGCATCCTTGGTGATATTTAGCGCCCTATGATTATTTCGCACTTTGATGGTGCTACATAGCCTTCCCGGTTTGGTGCCTTCTTCTGATAATTACCTTACCTTACCTTCCCGCTGCTTGATCGCTACGCATGCCTACTCCACCTACCAACATTCCTAACAACATTTTGAGTGGATGGATCGATCTTGAGCTCGCCAGCCACGTCTCGCTGTTCTACAGCAGCTGAGAATTCTCCATCTTCGACGAGCACTCATTTCCAACTAGCAAAAGTATTAGAGGAGACCCAGGCGCTTCCCAGCCTACACATCTCGTCCTAAGCAGTGACATCATCTGCGTATTGTCTAATGTGTTTGTGTCCAGGTGGGACTGCATTTAGGTGAACAGCCTCATTTCGTGCCAGAACAGGCCCAGGTGAGAAGTCGTCAATTCACCTTTTACAGCTGCGTCATGACATAGGTGCATTCTTTTTTCTCCTCTCTTAAATTTCTTCTGTTTCTGACACTGACGAGCCAGCTGTGGAATCTGGTGATCGTGTGAGACAACCATAACTGGAGGGTTGGAACCTTCCTCGACCCGGTGTTTGTTCGTGGCGAGACCCTCAGGCCAGGTTCTAGACCTGGTCTACATGCTCACCCCCACTGAGATATGGATTCCCAGTGATTGGCACAAAACACGGGACTTTTTGTAGATAGTGAGTCACAATGGTTCACTGTCTGCAGATGAACTACACTGGTACTACATCCATTAACACTACTAACTGCATAACTACTTTCTACAGTGCCATTGGCACAACTGCCACTAATCATGTCAAACATGCCAACACCAACACCATCAAATTCTTCCTTGCCTCTGAAGACCACTATTTTGCCTGTTTTAGGGAACCTGCTTATAGTAAACTCGCCCGAGCTTCTCTGACTTCTGTACTCAGTATTGCACAAAAAGCTAAACTAGAACTGTTCTTGTACGAAATGTTGACAGCTCTGTTCTTTCTGCACCTAACAACATAAATCTCCCTCAGGACATTTTAGGCAGGAATGACAATACTGTTATAGAGATATACCCAGTGCCTAATACCAAACACCTCAAGATTCAATGTTCCTCCCCTGCAGAAGCCCAAAACCTTTTGCATCAAGTTATCAAAATCCTTAACACCAGCGCTCCTCCCTACCTCATAAGTCCAGTTGGGTATCTTCCATTGCTGCAATGCTTTAAATGCTACAAGTACGGTCATGAAACACGAAAATGCCGAAGTCTACAAATTTGCTCTAAATGCTCTGTAGAAGGCCATTTTTACACTCAGTGCTCGCCCCCCCCCACCCCAAAATGCATTAATTGCCAAGGTGCTCATTCAAGAGTAGATAAATCTTGCCTTCTGAGAAAACACACTGAAAATTCCTCTTACTAACCAGCCTCGCACTCATGCACAACCTCGTTCTTCCCCAGCCTTCCAAAACATATCCAATCACCAAACAGCATCAGCTAACTCCTTGTCCTATGCCAGTGTCCTTCATGCTTCCCTTCACCAACATCATCACCACCACCCTACTACTGCACAAGAAACTCAGTTCTCTCTATCTCTCTTTCCTCACCCACCACCTCCACCTTATTCTCGTCTTCAGAAACTCTCATACGAACGAGTCACTGCCTGTGTACAAGCGGCTTACCTGAAGGCCAAGGATGATGGTCGTGATTTTGCTGACTATCTTCCAATTTTTATCACTCACAACGGTCTTCCTAGGATCTTTGTACCTCCACCTCGGTTCTTCCGCTCTGCTCCATTCTCACCTACAGTCCCTCACTCCATATAAAACACCACGACTTCAACTGAGGAGAATACTATTAACAATACAATACTATTAACAAAATAAACAATACCCAAATTTGTAACAAGTTAGATGGCAAATTCCTTGGCGTTCTCATTGACCACAAGCTGAATTTCCAGGGACACATTCTAAACATATCAAAAAAGTTTCAAAAACTGTTGGCATTCTCTCTAAGATCAGATATTATGTACCTCGCCCTACCCTGGTGACTCTCTATTACTCCCTCATCTATCCATATCTCAACTATGGTATTTATGCTTGGGGTTCTACTACCCAAAATCATTTACGTTCTCTAATTACTCAACACAAAGCTGCTATTAGGACAATATCCAACTCTGGCCCCAGACATCACTCGGTACCCCTACTCAAATCTTTGAATATGTTAGATATTAAGTCACTGCACATTCTCTCGTGTGTATCATACATATATAAAACGCTGATTGTAATGCCAATCCTGAACTCAAAAGCTTCATTGAAGGTTGTAACAGAACCCATGAGCACCACACCAGAAATAAATACAGTTTTGATATTCCAAGAGTACGTCTTAATCAAACTAGAAATGCTCTACAAATCAAGGGACCCAGAAAGTGGATTGACCTCCCCAACCATGTTAAAGACTGTACCTCTCTCAACCAGTTTAAGATTAAAACTAAACACTACCTAATAAATTCCCTGTAACCTACCTTACCCCTCTATTGTCAACCCATGTCTGTTATTTTTTAATCAACGCTGTTTTCAACCTTTTGTATTTGTGCTGCTTTTTCAGTCATGTTCCCCCTTTTTTTTTATCTTTATTTGTATTTGTTCTCAACACATTTTATTCTTTATGCTCAATTAGTATTAAGTTCTAGATATTAATGTTCTTCCTGCCCGAAACGCATTGCGTAATAGTGGCTTTAGGCATTGTATGTACTAGCTCTATCTATAATTCGATCCATTAATGTAACATCACTTGTATGTATATACCTTACCTGAATAAACTTATTTATTTATTTATTTTATTTACTATAGTTCCCCCAGAACCTCAACCAACCCAATCCTGACTGATACAGAAAATGGAACCACTAACCAGACTGCAGGACCTGTACTATCCTAAACCGACTCTCCCATGTCCCACGTACTCTCTCCTTCTTCTTCTTCCAACGTCGACCCCTCCACTGCCAATCTCACTTCAAACACTACAACTTCCGATACTTCTCCCTTGGTCCCTGTCAACACGCCTTCTGCCACTCTTCATCCCCCACCAGCTCAAGCTATTCTACTTGTAACTGTTCGTCTCTCGTACCAAGCCTGCTCAATAACTCGTTGTCTAACTCATACTTTTAGTTGTAAAACTCCCATTACTCGTCCCTCCCTCCTTCAAACACATACGTCTCAATAAATGCCGCAGAAATTGTATCACACTATCCTCATGATCATCATGTACACACACAAAATCCCACAGCACCTCATCCCACTCTCAGCATTCATGAAGGTTATCCAATTCAATGTGCGGGCATTTTTCTCTATTAGACACATAGGGTCGGATTTTATTGAGATCGAGAGACCTGATGTGCTATTATTAAATAGCACATACATTACGAACTCACATAAAATCAAACATTATGGCTACTCCTCTTACCTGTCACCTGATGAAGCACATGAAAGAGTTGCAATACTCATACGTTCTTCATACAAACATGAACTCTTACATACACCTTGGCTGTACAAACATTCCCAGCCATCAAAGTCCACATCCAAATAGGCCCGCTCATCATCTGCACGACTTACATTCGTCCTAACACTGGCATTCCCATGCAAGACATCACCACTCTTCAGCCACAATCTCTTGCCTGTCTTTCTGCTTGCAGACCTCAGTGCACAGCACCCTACATTCCACCACAATGCCTCAAATCACCATGGACAACAGTTTCATCAACAATACCTTCAAAAACATCTGTTCTTCCCCATTTCTTTCATACATGCAGGCTCTGGCAGACCTGATCTCATATTCACCAACAGACACGGAAACAACCTCCAACACTGTTTCACCAGGGCCCATTACGGGCTATGATCATATTCCATTTATTCTCAGTATCCAACAATCCCAGTCTCATCCCCCAGCACTCCTCATTTCTCATACCATAGGGCAAATTGGGACATGTTCAAACAACACATAGATGACGCTGTTCTCACTTATGAATATAATGACAAACATCACACTGACTTAGATACACAAGCACGCAACATACAAGACACCATCATACATGCAGCAAATATCTCCATTCCTAAAACATCACACAAACCACATTTCATTTTCACACCTTCCTGTCGCATTAAACACCTCTTAGCTTGCTATCACTCTCGATTCTTACACAACACACATCGCTATGGTCAAGTACTCTGGGATCTCACAACACTAAAAATCACATCCACAACAGCCTAGATGAAGACCACACAAAACACCGGAAACACCTCATTGAAAAAGCAGAACAGCGCAGAAAATTGACACCTCAGGAATTTTGGAAACAAATCAAACACTTACAAGGATCAACTCACATACACCTTTTAAATACCTTCTACAGAACAACAACCAAATCACTGACCCTCTTGAAGTACTTAACATTTTTAAGCATCATTGTGAACGCACTTTTCATCAACATCCTCCTGAACCAACTGCCCTTCCCAACATTGAAGTAGTTAAAGACTGGGTGCACCAAAACAGACATGAAACCAAACTTGACGACCTCGTCCACCATGACAACCTCAACTCACGCACTAAACTACAGACTCCTCTGACTCTAGCTGATGTCAAGACAGCTCTCATGGGCACTCGCCTCTGGTGCATCTGACGTTGGACATAACCTCCTCCGACAACTCCCTGTTCCTATCATTTCTGCTGTCACTAACTTATTCTAACATTTAGAGACACTTGACAAAGTCTTTCAAAGACTAGTCAAGATGAGACTCAGGACGCACCTACAAGACAATTACTTACTGACAAACAGTTTGGATCCCGGCCTCACCGGTCCACACATGACGCCTTAAACATCATGATCAATTACATCAGCATCAATCATCACCAAAGACGTAAGACTGCACTCGTCACTAAGATGAGTGGCCTTTGTTGAGAAGGCTTTTGACACTGGCATGACGGCGTGACAAATTCAAACTACGCAATAATTTTAATCTTCCCCTTATCACCACTTGTTACCAGCCCTTCCGTAACTGGGTTCTTTTAAAACTCTGATCCTACTCAAGATCAGAGCTCCCTAACCTTGGTGGAAGTATACTGTAATGTTTAAGGATATTAAATAAAATAGCACTTAAAAATAACAGTTCTTATTAACCATCACCACTACTATTTATAAATCACTACGAGATGTCATCTAGAGCATCACTAGCCCTCGCTGCAACCCGTCCTCGACTCAAGTCCATTACATCCAGCGGTCGACCCCACAGACGCATTCATAAACTTTTACATGCTGTTCATTCAAAACGGGAAATTTCTCAACTATAAATTAATATCATAATATAATAGCATATTGTGCATATATAGACATAGGTTAGGTGTTTAGGTTCTGTTGGCGATTATTTGTATTTGTAGTACGTGGATGAAGCATTTATAGCGTTGTGATTCGAACAAAATTCGTCAGTGAAGCACTTGTTCCGGATATGTTCGAACGCCAGCAGTTGTGAGTCGTGTGTAAACCGCTTTTCATTCATAAACAGGGGGTTTGGCGGGTGCATGGAATCACTTTTGGATCTTTGTTTGGAGGACGGGCTGCGTTGTGATTCAAACAAAATTCGTCAGTGAAGCACTTGTTCCGGAAGTGTTTGGACGTCATCAATTGTGAGTCTTGTGTAAACCGTTTTCATTCATAAGCAGGGGGGTTTGGCAGGTGCATGGAATGGACTTTGGCCTTTGTTTGTGAGGACGGGCTGCATACAGAGTTGTGTACTGGAGGAGGACCCAGGTGCCAAGTGTGATGGAAGCGGGAAATATTAAAACGCTAATGATGAATTTAAACACTTCTGCTGGAAAATAAATAGTTTTGTAAATATTCAGTTGCAGAGAGCTGAAGTGACTGAATGTTGTAATATTGACAAACTGTTGGAGTGTCGTGACTAGCTGACGTGAAATTAAGTTGGTTTTTAATGGGTGCCGGAACTTAAACTATTCGTATGTTGCTTAGTGAGATACTTAAAGCGCATTGTGATATCGGTGAGAAATAACTGATATATCAGGGCAGAAAACGCGGTTACGGCTGTCCGTTAGTGTTACTGACTCGGGATAGTTTAGTGTTTAGTAAAAAATATTAATATAACTATTAGTATGAAGAGACGAAGAGATGCCTTGACGACAGTTGCAACATTACATACGTCGGTACGTCTAATTCTTTGTGCAGTGTTTCTTGTCTTGTGCTGAAATATTACGTCGTTTTGCTAAATTTGTGTGTGAGAGTGTGTCGCAGGCCAGGACGGGTCAACCACTCGTCCCAGCCTGACCTCACTTGACCAGGTACTCCAGTGGCCTCGTCCTCGACGTGGTCCTCCAGCGCCCTCGTCCTTGATGACGTAGTACTCCAGCCCGCTCGTCTGTTAAGGTAAGCAGCACCTCCTTGCTAAAGCGTCACATATATCTGCGCTGTTTATACGGATTTAAATATTAATAGTCATGTAGTATACAAGGATTTTATTATAAAAAGACAATTACAAAATAATATAAATATTGATTTTTCATGTCATTTCAGGTAATTGCCCATTAGCTCATCGTGGGACTGAAATTCACCAATTTGCAAGGTACGTAAAAGTTGTTCATGTTTCCACTGATTTACAAGATTTGTACATTCTTGTACAGCCACCAGCACGCGTAACGTTTCGGGCAGGTCCTTAATCCTAATTTTCCCCTGGAATACTACCCGCCAAATTGTTTAACAACCAGGTACCCATTTACTGCTGGGTGAACAGAGGCTACAGTTAAGGATTGGCGCCCCGGTCAATCCTCCCCTGCCAGGATTCGAACCCAAGTCAAAGCGCTCGCGAAACGCCAAGCGAGTGTCTTACCACTGCCCCACGGGGACTGTGATGCCATATTATATCTGTTAATTATTGAAAGCTTAAGAAAACTCGGATAACAAAGTCATTTCCTACAGTACAAAGTATTTTATGAAGTGCTTTGTTATGTACAAAGTGTTATGCGATCAATGTAAGTGATCGTCAAGTGATCAGTCAAGTGTTATGATCGCTTGACGGCGATCGTAACTTTAGACGTCAAGCTGCCACGTGTTAGGATCTCCCTCTGGTAGTTGTGCTCGCCCGCCTCAACAGTCATTTAGCCCACCTAATGAGATGATTGACGCCACAAGCAATGCTTTAAGATGTAATGTTTTAACGTAACTTTGTAACCATTTAGAATACCAGTCTCCGTGGTGTAGTGGTAAGA
>WNGS01167081.1:0-10409 GCA_020271785.1 Procambarus virginalis | reverse complement strand
CTCTTCCCAGAGATTGAGCCTGCTATCTCCTTACTTCATCACGTTCTCAACAATATGCAAGATACGTTTTATAGTGGCCTAACGTATATATCAAGACAGCCACACGCACCTGCAACTCCCTCCTCCCCCCCTCTCCAGACCTGCTGCACACCTGGTCGACTTGTCAACTACTACTCCCAGCCAAACTAGCGACTTGCGGCCGTTCTGTGTTCTCATGGCCGCCACCCAACACACCACCCCCGCTCCACGCCAATCACATTTCATCGCCAGTTATTGTTGCAGTCCCTTGCAGCTCTCTCAGCCAGAATATATCTCGTGCTCCTGCTATGAACACCTATTTGAACCACCTCATGTGATCAAATAAGAGGTTATAGCTAGCGCATATATTCCCAGCACCATTTAACTTTGTTAACGTAACCAGTTCCCCCCTTTCAATTTATTATATCTTTTATGTATATATCTTTTACATTATTGTGAATGCCAAGGATTTGACTTTATTTATTTTTTTTCTAGATTCATTAAAGTAATTTTTATATTTTGTGTTTTCGTGTATCTTGCCTTACCAGATTATCAGATAAGCAGTCACTCTTTTTTTTTCTTTTTTTTTATATAAATTAACTTTATGTGGCCCAGCATTGACACCTGCTATTTGGAAGACTGCCGACCACCATTTCCAACACGTTACCGTCACATATATTAGCGCTTTCGGCGCAGCGTAAAAAAAACTACCCAAGTGCTTTGGGCGTCTCGCGCGCTTAAGCGGTAGGAGCGAAAAGTGTATACTCTTTTCACTGTCCTGACACTAATTGTAGACCTACGTATTTAAATTTGGTATCACTGTGTTCGCAATAGAATTCTCTATAAGAACATACCTATAAAATACTGCCAAACAGAAACTGTTTGAAACAGTTCAAACAGAAACAGAAGCTCTCGCCAAACTGTTTGGCGAGAGCGCCAAACAGCAACAAATGTTTCCACTCTCTTAATGTTTGCGATGACCACATTTATCCTACATCATTGATTATGGTATCATTGGAACCGCAATAAAATTCTCTATACGGACATATGCATATAAATATAGAATCAATGTCGCAACCAACCCACAAGACGGTTGGAAGTGGCTGAAGTGTTACCCGCGGCGGCATATCGGCGCCATACAATTGTTATACCAAGATGAATCACTGCCATGCCGTTTTCTTTAATAAGCTCTTGGTTATTAGAAAAAACGTAAATTTCATGGTGAACATTTCTAAACTATCCCCAACACAATCGGATAGAAAATGGAATTTATACAAATATTTTATCGTTGGACTCGCGCGTGCGTCCGCTAAGTACTCAGGACTTAAAAGATTGGACGCTATAGCGTCCGCTAAGCGCGAAAGTGTAAATATATATATATAATATATATATAATATTATAATATATATATATATATATATATATATATAATTATATATATATATTATATATATAAATAATATATATATATATATATATATATTATATATATATATATATATATAATATATATATATATATATATGACAATGTCAGACCACGGAGGAAGAATGAAACAGGAATTTCCTTAAGTACTTTCGTATATTAATACATCTTCAGAAGGAGTGATTTAACAGATCGAGAACTGGACATAAATAGGCAAGAGAGAATGGTGGAGTGAGGTGAGTTACAATACGTGGACACTGCAGACGGCCTAGTGATGACGTGGACATTGTAGACGGCCCATCTGATGCAACACGCACATACAGGCCAACAACTGGGTAATTATAGCATAAAATAGTAAATATATATTCAATGAATTAGTGAGACAATGTGTTCCAATGATCCTACTTAAATCGCCCTTTAATTGATCTATTAAAATGGATCTAAATTATATAGACCACTGCTAATGTTCAAATTCCTTTCTTTTGTGATCTGTATCAAAGCAGATTCAATTATGTTTCTGTTATAGGTGCTTTTACATTTGTTATTGAAGAAGCCATCCCCCAATCAATCTGGTGAGCATCTTCTGACAGATGAACAAACAAGGCATTAGACAATTGGCCTTGTCTTACAGAGTATTTATGTTGTGATATTCTATATTTCAAATCTTTAGATGTTTGCCCAACATAGAACTTATTACAGTCTTTACAAGGTATTTTATAATGACACAATTATCACTACGAGGGCTGTTCCTAACTAATAGCTTACCAACAGTGTTTTCGTAGCTAAACATTACATGTATATTAAAAAGTTTCAAGGCCTTGACAATATTCTCAAACGCAGAGAAATATGGTCAACATAACACATTCTTTGGGCGAATTTGGGAGTGTTATGTTTACCATATTTCTCGCGTTTGAGAATATTCTCAATATCCTGTTTCATTTTTCCTCCGTGGTCTGACATTGTCACATTTTAAATCACGTGTTTAATTTCGTGATATACACACACACACACACACATATATATAATATATATATATATATATATTATATATATATATATATATATATATATATATATTATATATTATATATATATATATATATATATATATCTATATATATATATATATATATATATATATATAATATATATATATATATTTATATTATATATATATAGGGGGTACCACCTCTGGTGCAATTATAGGGACCCACAGCCTCAGAGAAGGGAACACAGAGCATTCAGGGTAAACTTGCCATTTAACTCTGAATACATAAGAGTGTTCGCTTCTCCTACCACCGCCCTTTTTTTTATGGTGTACACTTTTTTATGCAAGGTTATACAGTTACATATCTGATTGTATACAAAAAATGAACATTAAGAGGACACAAAAATAGTTCGCTTCCTAGAGGCTGTAGATTTCCTCGAACTCCTCCGACGTTGGGCAGGAACCGAGGATGCAGCGAGCATTCCCCCTCTGGATCGCAACACTTAGGCGCTGAAAGAGAAAACTTGCCGCTCTAGGGTCTCTTGTGGTGTCAATGAGCTTGGATCCAAGATCCTTTAGAAACCTTCTTGCACTCTCTCCCCATGGGCCTAGGGTCTCAGACCCTAATGGAACGAAGTTGTACCGATGATCTAATTGCCTGTACTTGGCTGACTTGTCTCTTTTCTGTGTGTCGCCGCGGCTCCTGCTGTGCCAGCAGAGAGGTTGATGTATGTGGCTGCCAGGGTGGATACGCAAGTATAGTCCCATGCCAACTGTCTGCCACCCTTTTACGGACGCAATGTGATTCCGTCTGGTCGGCCGGCAAAGCTAACAGAGTCACGGTTCAGAAGGTTGCGGGGCTCTCTCTCCGCTGGACACTGGGCAGAGGCAAGGCTTCTTTTAATGATGTCGTTGACTTCGTCGTGTTTAGTGTGCCAACCACCAGATTTTCCACAGTGCAGGTCATGCAATCCATATTCGTCAGCATCTGCCTCGCCGCAAATACACCTATGAACAGTGTGGATAGGGGCAGCAAGACGGAGAACGACTGCAATACGGAGCTCCTGCGGATCAAGACGTGTGCCTGTCGCAGACATAGGGACTGCCAAAAGGAAGTCCCCTGCATGGGGAGCCTGCACAGCTGTGAGGCGTGCACGATCACTGGGGGTTGTTGCTGCCTCCAGCAAAGCTGTGGCGTCTGTGTCTTCAATGGGGCTGTCCCAACTGGATTGTTTCTTGGCTTTCGGCATGGCTGGTCTGAGTGCTGGGTCTGCCATGGTACCCCCATTTCGTGTCGCATTCCGTGTAGTGGGGGTCCTGTATCCCCGCTACATCACTGAGGGTGTCAGGTAGAATTTCCTTAACCAGGTCATCTGATGCTGAGGAGGAAGACAGAAAGGCTGGGACAGCAATTTGGGTGGCGGTGCAGACACCCAAGCTACCGAGCCTAACAGGAAGAGTGGCTTGTTTCCACTGGCACTCGTTGAGGGAGAGATTAACAACTTTTTCCAGCATGGTCTTCAGTAAGAGGTCATACTCTTCAAGTTTTCGGTTGTCGTAAGATGGGGCGCACCTCAGAAAGTAGGTTAGCCTCGGAAGGGATAGGCATTTGGTGAGGAGATAAAAAGCATCGTGGGCATCAATGTCACCTATTCTGTCTTCCATCCTCCTAAGGTTTGCGATTTTCTTGTCAAGGATCTCCTCAATGGCGTTAGACCCGAGGGGGGCTCCAAGGAGGGTGCTGTTCTCGGCCCTAATGACATGGGCTCCAGGCAAGGCAGACCTTATTCTAACTACGATGTCTGGGTTGGAGGAGACTACTTCACACTTGGAAGGGTTCAGGACGAGACCCAGGCTTACTTCTTGCTCCCTTATTTTCCTGATGTCTGCCAAGAGGTCGTCTACGGTGCCAGCTATAGTGCCATCATCCAAAAACCAGATGTTGAACTCGCTGGACAAGCTTTCGGTGATTTCTTTTAAGACTAAGCAGAAAAGAAGGGGAGCAAGAGGATCACCTTGCTGAACACCTTCACATGATCTGATTTCATGTTCACCAAAGAGCAGTTTTGGCTCACCACTGTAGCACGATAGTATGAACGAGTAGAGGGGCCGGAAATGGCGATGTACGGCACATCTCTTCTGACCATGTTGAAGGCATTCTTAAAGTCCAGTTTGAGCAGGGCCTTTTCATCAGAAATATTGGTGATGTATGCTCGTGCTGCATGGGCAGCCGCTTCACAGCCTTGGGGGATTCCAAATCCTAGCTGGATTGGTTTCAGCAATTCAGCCACTTGCTGGCTGACACCCCTCGTAGCAGCCTTGGCAATCAGGCGTCGGAGAGTGCTGCCAACAGCGATTGGCCTGATTCCATCGTCCTTCTTTTTGAGAGCACAGAGGGAGGCACCAAAAAAGAGAGGCCTGATGACCTCAGGTATATCACCACCCAGGCACATGTTAACGAACCTTGTTAGTTCCATAAGAAGATCTTGTGCAGCATCACCAACCACGGTATTTAACATTTGCTTTATGTGTTGAAGTTTTAACCCTGTAAAGCCTCCTGCTGACCCAGGTGGAAAAGAAAGGGCTGCTTTGTAGACCTCAGATTCACCAACGGTAATGGGTCTGAAATGGTGTCGGCTGATGGCGGAACGATGTTGTCGCCTTGTCAGGCTCTGGGTGGGTGCTTGCTTTGCAGGGCCCGTGCTGTGGCTGTGTTTCGAGGAGCAATTTTCTCATCACTGGTGAGGACTCTAATAGCACTTGCAGTATTTCCCTCTTCAATTTTCTTGGTGATTTGTGCTCTGATTTTGTTTGTTTCCGGTATGTTGTTGTTACAATTTCTGCGGTGGGTCTGTTTTGCTCGGAGAGGCAGGCGAACTAGGTTATCCCTCCTTGGGTATTCATTTATCACCCTCTGGACCGAGGAAGCAAGTGATTTGTCCCTCCTTGGAGGGACGGTGAGGCATACATTGCCAAACAGAAGGACATTATGCCACGCTTGAATGTTTTCCGGGGCATCATTAACCCTTTTCAGAAGATTACAGAGTTTGGCTGCTGCATTTGGGCGGGCTGCTTTTGGGATGTGTGGTAATGTTCTAGCAGACGTCGCTATGATTGCTTGGGTGAGGTTTGCAGATGAGATTAGGTTAATGGGAGTCTCCCTAACTGTCAATGGCAGCTGGCCATTGCTTCCCTTTGGAAGCTGGTGGGAACCACTGCATCTTACCTCGTTGAAGGTATGAAAGCGGATGACACCACCGTTGGAGTTTATGGCGGTGTTTTTGTTGCATACTCGACAAAAACCTCTTCAGCTTTATATATCTATATATATATATATATATATTATATATATATATATATATATATATATATATATATATATATATATGTATATATATATTTTGACATAATAGGCATACCATAAATACACTGAGAAGAGGTCTTACACTTCATTCGCAAGAGGGAGGTATTAAGCAACATCACTCAGTACCACAACACCATACTTAATTGCTGAGACATAGTGAAAGATGCAACAATAATCACATGCACCGATGATCGTAGGAGGCTCCGTACGCTTAATGATGTCTTACTTCATTGAATTCGTCGATGAATTTCATTGAAATCGTCGAGAACACATTCTCAAATTCATTGAGATTTTGTTCAGAATGTACGGCGATATTATTGCGTTTGTTATCCTTGTGAGCTATAAGTAGGCGTGGGGGTTTTCATAATTAAAGACCCCAAGGAGTAACAAGGCTTATGGGTCTTTATATTACCACTGAAGTAACTTGGTCCAAAATCACATGTTACTCCATAAAATTTAAGGCCATCAATCTCAGCGTTCGCTGTATCTATGAGGGCATTCACACGTTTTTTAGTTTTTCATTTAGGTTTCTTGTCATTATCATTAAAATTGTATGTCTTTTATTTATTTCAGCTTTAATTTTCTCATAATAGAAGGGCAGAGTATGACTTAGTGTGGCCGACTGCTACACCTATAAATGTCTTAAATTTTCCATGTAATCAATAGGGCCAGGTATTCACAATTAACATAGGCAAGAATTTCAACTTGGACACTTTAGTCTGATATTCTTAAGTTTTAAGGCTTATCCACCCAGGCATGATTATTGTCTGACCCATAGGAAACCTGGACTCTCTCTCCATCCCTACTCTGTAGCTTCACAAGACAACCCTGTTATCTGCACGCTAAATGAACCTAAATTTGTGGCTTATCTGACTGTCTAACGAAGTGTAAATTTCAAAAGCCGAGCCACTCTGGCCACCACGTCGTCCTTGTCTGCCTTCGTATGGTCTAGTCCAAAGAGGACAACCTGTCACTCGCGCCTGCATAATACTAGTATCTTAGTACTAAGACTAATACTTGTCTTAATATTAAGTACTTAGTAATTAGTACTTAGTACTGAGTGCTAGTACTTATAACTATTATTAAGACTAGTACTAGTACCAGTACTAGTATTAGTACACGTACTGGTACTAGTTGTACAAACTAGTACTAAGACTAGTCTGGTGCTAGTCACTTAGTACCCAAGTGACTAACCTTTGGGTACCCACTTACTGCTAGGTGAATATGTGCATTAAGAAATAGGAAATGCACCCAATCATATCTGTCCTGCCCAGGATTCGAGCTCGAAATTCTCAATTGTGAGTCGAGAACGAACACAACTATACTATCGGGACCTTCATATATATTCACTCTGGCTGCCTGTCCCATGCCACAACGAATCATTAGTTAAATTATTATTTCAAACTTTGAAAGCATCAGCAGGAAGGCCCTGTGTTGCTTTACAATGCTAACTAAATCCTTTGTAATAGTAGTAGGCATCCATCAGTCTCAGGAGACTATGGAGTTGCGCTCTGGTTGTCGGTCTGGAGTGGCCTCACCAGGGCGCAAAGCCAGGGTAGGTTGATTCGGGGGAGAAGCTGTTACCCCAGGCAGCAGGTCCCCCCTATCCACGGCGCTGAAAGTTTGTAATAGTCTAATAAGTATTAAATATGTCATTTTTTAAATTAAAAATATCACAGCAGTACAGTATACAATTTGATTAATTAATAAATAAATATAAATTGCGAAACAAGAAAACTAAGGCAATAAGCAGGATATGTTTTTAACATTATTTAACTTACATATAATTGTACTTTTGCCACAATGTGAAGCTACCTAACCTTGCCCAACCCAACCAATCCTAACTTAACCCAACCGAGCCCAATACAACCAAACCTAAGCAAACGGAAAAGTACTGTCAGTTGTAAAATATTTATGCCCTTGTTATTTAAATATAATAAATAATGAGAAAATTAGTTCTGGCTTATGTTTCCCCCTATTTTTTATTATATATCTAAAGAATTAAAATAATCAGAAATGAA
Source organism: Procambarus virginalis (assembly GCA_020271785.1). Taxonomy (NCBI): domain Eukaryota; kingdom Metazoa; phylum Arthropoda; class Malacostraca; order Decapoda; family Cambaridae; genus Procambarus; species Procambarus virginalis. Next base: position 2,593 of record WNGS01167081.1, on the reverse strand, counting down.
GCCAAATTAACAAATACTGCACAATTTAATGAATGATTAAAAAAAATCTGAAAATATGACTGTAACTAACTGTAATACTACATATCAGTATGACATCTTAATGATCCATTGTTAACATTTATGAACCTAAGATATGTTTAGCAATGATGTTAGCCTCTCTGGGGATTGGACATCTGACTTGTTTTGTCCTGCTACCAATTACTTAAATAATATTGCTAACTAGTGTTGTAAGGAGAGTTTATATAATCCAGAGTCTAGTAGCAGTAGGCATCCATCAGTCTCAGGAGATTATGGATTTGCGCTCTGGTTGTTGGTCTGGAGTGGCCTCTCCAGGGCGCAAAGCCAGAGCAGGTTGATATGGAGGAGAAGATGTTACCCATGCAGCAGGTCCCCCTCTCCACGGTGCCGAAAGTCTCCAATGGAAAGGAAAACGCCAATACGATTGGTTCCAGTGCCATCGGAGGAACTGATAGCTTCGGAGTTGACTAGGAAGATGGTGAAGAAAGTCACAGGGACTCCAAACCCGGAGACCGCCGTGGACGTGGCCGGAGAAGCACCACCCCATCAAGGGTATGAACGACCCCAGCCTCCTGAAGCAGAGCTTGGGCCGCACGACCCTTGGGAGGTGGACGTCCCGGTCCCGCACTTACGGGTTCCAGACAGAGATTGTCACAGAGGTTCTGGCTGTAGAAGGTGAAAAAACATAGTTTTACTTTGAAATAAACAAATTTTATAAGAAATTTCGGCGTAAATAGGTGGCAAGTGACTGCCGATGATCTCCGATAAGCCAGCATCGTTATTGGCTAAACCTGTAAGATGAACACTGTTACCTTCTCTTCGATTGGCTAAACGAAAAGCCCTAGTGACATCTATCGAGAATGAAGTGAACTACATCAAAATTCCTAATAGCTGCGTACGAACACCTTCCTGAATCTTACGTAGGGTTCTACTTACAGAGTACTTAAGAACCTTCGTAGCACAGCTACTTAAGAAGAAATACCTGGCGCTTCATGAATCTGGGTCCTGAAGCAGAGCTTGGGCTGCACGAGCCCCAGGAGGTGGACGTCTGAGTCCAGCATCTACGGGTTCCAGACAGAGATCGTCACAGCCCCCTTTCACCCTTGGACGGCTTCCTTCATGACCCAGCAGAAGAAAGAGTAATAATTATTAAGTACAACAATTATAATTATTAATTGTTTTTATAACAATAATATAAATCATTAATAATTATTAATTACAACAATTATAATAATTAATTATTTTTGTGACAATAACATAAATAATTTTAATATCTTTCATCTACTGGGTCATGAAGGAATATCCCTTAACAAAAATTAATGTAAAAAAAATAAGATGCTGGCTGAATCTTAGTGAGATTGGAGTCTGGTATTTAACGAAGTTGGAATTTAATATGAAACATGTTGAGAACTTTGTGAGTAGCAATGTTAAAATATTACGTTCCTTTAGTTTACATCAAAGACCAATCTCTTCACTTACGGTTGTCCACCGACACCTATCGGCCACAATGCAATTTGGTGAGGAATACTTTTTAACTCGTTACAAATAGTAAAAAAAAGTTTCCATCGGAAATTGCACATATAAAGTAGTTGAGTTCAGCCGGTGTTGGTACAGAGTGCCAGAGCGCAGGCACTCTCGTGCTGACACTGCAGTCCCATACACCGTCCCCCTCCTGGCTGGGAATGATCCACCACAGCCGGACTCGTACGACACCAGCATCTTAAAGCTGTGTGTCAACCTCAATAACAACAGGAGAGAGATTCATTGCCCGACCTTCCCCGCAGGTGTTATCTCCGATAGCAGTGTCCGCCAAGCGACTGTGTAATTCCACGACAGAAAGACCCTAGTCTTTCTATTTCTCTTCACTCAGCTGCCACAAACTGTAAACAGAATCCCAGGTGAGAGTAGATGGTTATGGTAGTGGAGTCGGGTCACGGTGTATTACCGAAAGCACCATAGCTGTTATTATCTCTATTAGCCATTCAGCAATTTGATCTGCAGTCAAGTCGTCTCCGGCTATGTCAGGGAAACCGTAGTTGTCCTCGATGTGCCTGCAGAACGCCTCCTTGTTGGTTACGAGATTCAACATGGACTCCATATCTCTTAAATACAGAGGTTTAGTTGGATCAGTGTGGAAGCTAACTTCACTCTTAATGGTTACCTGGAGGTCTTCATGACGCATATCAATCAGTAGCTCTGAAACCTGTCCATCGCTCGAGGGACGAAGCTCTAGAGAGGTGACAGACCACGGATGCCGATCCTTGGGAGGGTGCTCAACGTCTTGGGCTGGATCCATGTTCTTGGATGTGTCACCGACAGCTGGTGGTCCACTGCTGTCGTCGCCGACAGCTGGTAGTACACTGCTATCCTCACCGACAGCTGGTAGTGCACTGCTGTCCTCACCGACAGTTGGTAGTGCACTGCTGTCCTCACCGACAGCTGGTAGTGCACTGCTGTCCTCACCGACAGCTGGTAGTGCACTGCTGTCTTCTCCGACAGTTGGTAGTGCACTGCTGTCTTCACCGACAGTTGGTAGTGCACTGCTGTCTTCACCGACAACTGGTAGTGCACTGCT
>WNGS01167080.1:19364-31655 GCA_020271785.1 Procambarus virginalis | reverse complement strand
TCGTCTATGTCCACTCTGTCAATCCCCCTGAGTAATTTATACTTTCCTCTCATATTCCCCCCTCTCCTTCTTCTTTCTAGTGTCGTAAGGCACAGTTCCTTCAGGTGCTCCTCATACCCCATCCTCTCGTAACTCTGGACGAGTCTCGTTGCAAAACCTCTGAACCTTTTCCAGTTTCCTTATATAGCTTCTTCAGAAGGGGACTCCGTGATGAGCGGCATACTCTACGAATGGCCTCACGTAAGCAGTGTAAAAGCACCCTAATTGCCTCCTTACTTAGGTTTCTGAATGATGTTCTAACTTTTGCCAGTGTAGAGTACACCTGCTGTCTTTATCATATATATATGCTGCCTCAGGAGATAGATTAGTTGTTATGTCCACGCCCAGGTCTCTCTTGCGTCGTCACAGGAAGGAAGGTAGTTCCCCTTCACGTACGTACATGTCAACTATTGTCATGACTATCATCCTACGAACTAGTCCCATTTCCTGAAAAGCAATTGCTACATTCGCTCGGGTTGATACTTCAGTAGCCATTTCTCTGACCATCTCTGCAACCTGTTCAGGTCCTCTTGGAGAATCCTGCAATCTTCATCTGTCACAACTCTTCTCGTCAACTTTGCGTCATCCGCGAACATCTACATGTAGGACTCTACTCCTGTAAACATGTCCTTAACATATATTAGAAATAGAATTGGTCCCAGCACCGAACCTTGAGGTACTCCACTCGTTACTGTTCGCCACTCCGACTTCTTGCCTCTTAATGTAACTCTTTGGCTCCTTCCTGTTAGGTAGTTCTTATCCATGCTAGGGCTTTTCCTCCTACTCTCTCCTGCCTCTCGAGTTTGAACAGCAGTCTCATGTGCGGTACTGTATCAAAAGCTTTTTGGCAGTCCAGAAATATACAGTCTGCCCAACCATCTCTGTCCTGTCTTATCCTCGTTATTTTATCATAGAATTCCAAAAGGTTTGTTATGCACGATTTCCCTTTCCAAAACCGAAGTTGATGTTTGTTTACAAACCTAACGTTCTCCAGGTGTGCCACCAGTCATAGCCTAATTATTCTTTCAAGTATTTTACAGGGGATGCTTGTCAGTGATACAGGTCTATAGTTAAGTGCCTCCTCCCTATTGCAGTTCTTGAAAATCCGTACGACATTTGCCTTCTTCCAGCAACTGGGCAATTCTCCCGACATAAGTGACTCATTATAGATCATTGCCAGAGGCACGCTGAGGGCCTGCGCTGCCTCTTTAAGTATCCACGGTGATACTTTGTCTGGTCCAACCGCTTTATTTGCTTCCAGTGTTGTCAACTGTTTCATTACCTCCCCTGCTGTCACCTCTATATCTGATAGTCTTTCATCTAGGGCAATCTCTTCTAACAATGGGAGCTGCTCAGGCTCGCTTATGAACACTTCATGGAAACTGGCATTTAGTGTCTCAAAGCTTTCCTTGTCACTTTCAGTATATGCCTCCTCTGTTCTCCTTAGTTTTGTCACTTGGTCGTTCACCGACATTTTTCTTCTTATGTGACTGTGTAGTAATTTAGGTTGCTTTTTCGCTTTGATCGCAATATCGTTCTCATAGTTCCTTTCCAATGATCGTCTTATGTTAATGTAATCGTTCCTAGCTCTGTTACATCTAATTCTGTTGTCCTCTGTACTTTGTCTTCTGTACTTCTCCACTCTCGCCTGCTGGCCACTTTTGCTTCCTGACAATGTCTATTAAACCAAGGGTTATTATATTCCTTCTTATTTTTCCCTTTACTGTTGGTATAAATCTCTCTTCGTTGTGTATATGTGTGTGTATTAACCTAGTTGTATTCACCTAATTGTGCTTGCGGAGGGGAGGGGATAAGGGAAGTGAACTCTGCTCTTTCGGCCAGCCTCTCAACTGTCGGTTAATCAACTGTTACTAACTACTATTCCCCCACACACACACATGAAGCAGCCCGTAGCAGCTGTCTATTTCCCAGGTACCTATTTTCTGCTAGGTAACAGGTGCATCATGGTCAAAGAAACTCTGCTCATTGTTTCTCTCCGGCGCCGGGAATTGGACCCCAGACGATAGAATTATGTGTCAAGCGTGCTGTCCACTCAGCCATCGGCCCCGGCTGTTAGTGTGTATTCACCTAGTTGTGCTTGCGGGGGTTGAGCTTTGCTCTTTCGGTTCGCCTCTGAACTGTCAATCAACTGTTTACTAACTACTACTTTTTTTCAACACCACACATACACACCCCAGGAAGCAGCCCGTGACAGCTGACTAAATCCCAGGTACCTAAATAATACAAGGTAACAGGGGGTGAAAGAAACTTTGCCCATTTGTTTGTGCCTGGTGCGGGAATCGAACCCGCGCCACAGAATTACGAGTCCTGTACGCAATCCACCAGACTACCATGCCCCCTACCACCAGACTACCAGGGCCCCCCTGTGTACTCACCTAGTTTTACTCACCTAGTTGTGTTTGCGGGGTTTGAGCTCTGGTTCTTTGGTCCCGCCTCTCAACTGTTAATCAACAAGTGTACAGATTCCTGAGCCTATTGGGTTCTATCATATCTACACTTGAAACTGTGTATGGAGTCAGCCTCCACCACATCGCTTCCTAATGCATTCCATTTGTCAACCACTCTGACACTAAAAAAGTTCTTTCTAATATCTCTGTGGCTCATTTGGGCAACTCATTTTCCACCTGTGTCCCCTTGTGCGTGTGTCCCTTGTGTTAAATAGCCTGTCTTATCACCCTATCAATTCCCTTCAGAATCTTGAATGTGGTGATCATGTCCCCCCTAACTCTTCTGTCTTCCAGCGAAGTGAGGTTTAATTCCCGTAGTCTCTCCTCGTAGCTCATACCTCTCAGCTCGGGTACTAGTCTGGTGGCAAACCTTTGAACCTTTTCCAGTTAGTCTTATCCTTGACTAGATATGGACTCCATGCTGGGGCTGCATGCCTCCAGGATGGCCTGACATATGTGGAATACAAGTTCTGAATGATTCTTTTACACAAGTTTCTGAATGCCGTTCGTATTTGGCCAGCCTGGCATATGCCGCTGATGTTANCAAGCGGATTAAGGAGTCCCTGTACATACCAGTTGCGTTGCTTCTGGCAGTATGGGTTTGAGTCACTTCTGTTCTGGGGTGTGAGTTTTCAGTAATATATATATATATATATAATATATATATATATATATATAATATATATATATATATTATATATATATATATATATATATATATATAATATATATATATGCAAACAAGCCTGAATGGTCCCCAGGACTAGATACAACTGAAAACTCACACCCCAGAAGTGACTCGAACCCATACTCCCAGGAGCAACGCAACTGGTATGTACAGGGGATGCCTTAAACCACTTGACCATCACGACCGGACATAAGGAAGTGATAGCCGAGGCTATATGAACCACTTCCCCGCCGGCACTCGGATGGTAATCTTGGGCATAGCATTTTATCAAATCACCTCATTTTTTGGCGCAACACGTGAGGAACACAAATGCAAACAAGCCTGAATGGTCCCCAGGACTGGGGACCATTCAGGCTTGTTTGCCTGAATTATAAGAAAATAAGCCTGAATTCAGGCTTATTCACTTGACCATCACGACCGGACATAAGGAAGTGATAGCCTGAGCTATATGAACCACTTCCCCGCCGGCACCTGGATGGTTATCTTGGGCATAGCATTTTATCAAATCACCTCATTTTTTGGGGCAACTCGTGAGGAACACAAATGCAAACAAGCCTGAATGGTCCCCAGGACTAGATACAACTGAAAACTCACACCCCAGAAGTGACTCGAACCCATACTCCCAGGAGCAACGCAACTGGTATGTACAGGGATGCCTTAAACCACTTGACCATCACGACCGGACATAAGGAAGAGATAGCCTGAGCTATATGAACCACTTCCCCGCCGGCACCTGGATGGTTATCTTGAACCCATACTCCTGGGAGTATGGGTTCGAGTCACTTCTGGGGTGTGAGTTTTCAGTTGTATCTAGTCCTGGGGACCATTCAGGCTTGTTTGCATTTGTGTTCCTCACGTGTTGCCCCAAAAAATGAGGTGATTTGATAAAATGCTATGCCCAAGATAACCATCCAGGTGCCGGCGGGGAAGTGGTTCATATAGCTCAGGCTATCACTTCCTTATGTCCGGTCGTGATGGTCAAGTGGTTTAAGGCATCCCTGTACATACCAGTTGCGTTGCTCCTGGGAGTATGGGTTCGAGTCACTTCTGGAGTGTGAGTTTTCAGTTATATATATATATATATATATATATATATATATATATATATATATATATATATATATATATGCAAACAAGCCTGAATGGTCCCCAGGACTCTGGGGTGTGAGTTTTTCAGTTATATATATATATATTATATATATATATATATATATATATATATATATATATATATATATATATATATATATATATATACACTATTAAGATGGATAGAAGAGATAGCTTGACCTCTTCTTTTACAGCATTCCATATTAACCACCCCACACTAGGTACGAGTCCTTCGTAACGTCCCATTGACTCATTTGCGTTTCGAGCTTCCACCTGTGTCCTCTTGTCCAGCCTTCAATGTATACAGGCTATCTTTGTCCACGTTATTCCTTGTGAACAAGGAATAACGTGGACGCTAATGTAACGGGGACGGGGGAATTGGCTCTCTTTTGTCCATTATCCCGCCCTTAATTAACTATTCTAGTGTTTCCCCAGAGTTACCACTGCAACCTCTCTAGTTCAACACCTTGTCACCTAGGTATTTGATTACCTTGGTACTACACCAACAAGGCATTGTTCCTCATCAGCTACCCGTAACTCTGGAGAACTCTAGAACATTCCACTGCCACCACCTGATTCACTCCACCTGATTAAGCCCCCTAATTGACAATGAAACAACAAACCGCTAATTAGACATATTTCCCCGAATACGGATCCCCAGATATGAATAGGAGGGAGGAATTTACTATTAATGTGGCTTGCAGAACTAGAACAAGTGAAAACTATTGAAACGATATAGAAACTTACACGGAACCCAAGGTGTTATTGGTGGTCCCAAAGTCCAGGATCTAAAAGATCCGCATAATCGTGAAAGACAAGAAAGGAAAGTCACTAAACACGAATAACTTAATTATCAAATTTATTAAAACGCAAATTAGTTATAACTCAACACTCCCTAGCTGACAATATCCTAATTTAGGCAAATGACATGACGTTATTAACAATACTTTAACATTCAGACTTTTACCTTACCCCCTACAATGTCTCGGGCCAGAGGTCGTGACCTTGACCTCCCACCAGGGAGGAGACACCTCCTCCAGTCGCTGCCCAAACCACGCGGACTTCTTAGCCTGCTCTCTCAAGCTGAGGCTGACCTAGGCTTAGTTGCCAAATTAATCTTCAAGGATGATTAACAAAGATTAATCTTGTACTGATCGCTGAAAGCGACTTAGTCATCATTCCAAAACATCTGGACAATTGCCTCGATACTTGAGCAGGTAAATTATTGAATACAATATTGAATGATAACTTGAATTTTTCTGCATTACTGAATTAACAACAAGTTCGAGTTTTGGAATAGAGGGAGGGTGAAGGTGCGGGAGAGACCAGCCTCTTGCTGGCGACCTGACCTGAGCTAGGCTGGTGTTGCCAGTCTTTACATGAGCCGTCTGATCTTGAACTAAAGAGGAGATTTGATTTTTATTCATGAATGACGTTAAATTAATCTACGTACTTGACAAAAGAGGTTATTAATTACAGTTCTTTAATTCATGAATTTCTCAGAAGTGATAATTTAAATACAAGGAGAAGCTGGTGATCCTTTCTTACCACCTTTACTCTAATCTCCTGGAATGAACCCTTTCCAACTTTCCAAGGTAGAACTACCACTCCACTGCATGTTTTGTATAAGGGCGTATCCACACTACCTTCAATACAATCACCTATCATAAACAGCTTCGACTGTTGCATCAGAAACTTGCATGTTGTGATCATATCCCCTCTGTTCTTTCTATCCTTTAGGTTTTTGAGATTAGCACCATTAGCCTGTTTTCGTAGCTTAACCCTCATAGTTTTGGCACCTCTCTCATTGTAAATCTATATTCTTTTCAAGTTTGTAAACTCTTAACAACATTCCACACCTTCACACCTAAGGTGCAGATTCCATACCGGTGATGCGAATTCCAGTATTGGTCTAACAAGTGTCTTGTAGATTGCCTTGAAGGAGTCCTGATTTAGGTTTCTATATGATGTTCTTATATTTGCCAGCGTCCCTCGGTAAATCCATCAGCGTCCCTTGACTCACTCCCTCGGGTAAGGAAGGGAACTATCAATGGGAAGCGCCAAGCCATTACGACTATATAGCACTTGGAAGGGGGGGTAAGGATACGGATTTGGGATGGGACAGGGGGAAGGAATGGTGCCCAACCACTAGGACGGTCGGGATTGAACGCCAACCTCCATGTGGGACCCCAGAACACAGCCTTGTGGGACCCCACTTGTTACATTTATGAAGTCGTAAATCTCCTCTCTGATTGTGACTGCTTTCTGTCCTTCAGACACTTCCTTACCTAATTCAGCGTTTTCCCGGTAATCCCAGCCTGCTTCAACATCTTTTACAGCAGTTTTTCTTGTGGAACAGTGTTAAATGTTTTGACAGTCTAGAAAAATATAGTGTACCAAGCCTTCCCTTTCTGGTCTTATTTCAGTAACCTTATCATAAAACTCGATCAAGTTCGTTAGGCATCATTTTTCCTTTCTAAATCCATGATGAATTTTGGTCACAAAGTCGATCCTCTGGAGATGCTCAACCATTCTCCAACTGAATGCTTACTTCAGCACTTTACAAGGAATACTTGTCAATGATACTGGTCTGTAGTTTAGAGCTTCCTTTATATCCCCAATTTTTAAAATTGGGACTACGTTCGCCTTTTCTGTACATCTGGGGAGACTTCCTGCCTCAGGCATTTTATAAAAAAATTAGACAACGGGTGACAAAGTACATCTGTAGCTTCCTTCGGCAGCCATTGTAAAATTATGTTTGGTCCCATTGGTATCTTCAACTCTATTTCCTTCAGGCTTTGGTAACCTCTCCTACAGTAACAACTATGCCTTCCAGAATTTCCTCCGGCCTTTCATCTTGTAATCTTGGTCTTCACGCTGGTTCTAATGTAAAGACATGAAATCTATTGTTGAGGCGAGAGAGAGATTATCATTCTCTGTGAGAACTCCTCCTAGTTTCCTCAATCTAAGTACATGGTTTTGTCTCTCCGAATTTGGGTGCATTCATTCCTGATCTTCTTTTGTGCCTTTCTATTGTTCTATGTTCGTAGTTGTCTGTATTTTCTCCAGGCTATTTTTAGCCTTTTCTCTAGCTTCCCTGCATCGCCTATTGATTCAGGGGTTTACATTTTTTCATCTACCTCCTTCTTGAGTGGTACGAACTGTTCCGTTGCATCGGCACATTTCCCAGCAATGAATTTTATCATCCAAATTCCTGTTCTCTCTTTCATTCCCCTTGCCACTGGATTTCCCGCAGAAAGCTCTTCATTCTGTTGTAGTTCCCGCATCAGTATTCTCTCCTCTTCCTCAACAGATTTCTTTTTGTAACAAATTCCTTCAGCTCCACAATGTATGACAATGCAGTGGTCTCTAACTCCTAGAGGCATCTCATACTAACCTAGTTTTGATTGCGGGAGTGAACCTTGGCTCTTTAGTCCCGCCTCTCCGCTGTCAGTCAAGCATCAAATGTCTCATGTCTTATCACCCCCAAGGGGGTCCTTATGTATCCTGTCTATTTACTCTGTGGTTGTAGACGCCCAGTATGAGGATTTTAGCTCTTGTTCTCTTTGTTACTGTGGTTGCTTTTTTTTCATTACCTTAATACAATTCTCATTGCATATGTCATATTCTTCCCTACGCTTTCTATTATTTGTTGTGGGATTACAAATCATTGTTACCACTATCTCTACACTTACATCTGTTGCTATTCCTAGTATATACTTTCGTTGATTGGCTCCGCCTGCTAGTTTTACTTTTTCAAAGCTCCAGTTTAGTTGCAACAAAAGAGCTACACCATCTCCCCCTCTGTGCATCCTATCTTTTCCTGTTACTTGACACCCTCATGGGAAGGGTGTCACTAAAACTAACACTTGTCAGTTTTGTTTCCATTGTAATGGTCCTCTACAGTTGCACTTCTGCCACTCTCTTTCGTGCAACTTTACACCTCTATTAGCAATTCCATCTACATTTGGGTAATTAGTTTAATGCTACTTATGACTATTGGACTGATTTTGTTTTCCGTGACGAGTATTTATTCATGGGGCTGCATTTTCGTATCTGATAGAGGTATGGGGGAGTAATGATGAACCAGTCACTCTTGCCAACTCGTTTGTGTAGGTGCTCCATTAGGCTGGGCTGCCTTATTGTCACCCTCCATTGTATTCTCTCTCTTTTGAATTGTTAAGCTGGCCACATCTTTATTTCCCAGTGTTCTACTCTCTGTGGCTAGATTTGGTTCATTCTGTTCTTTGTTTGTTGCATTTTTCGGGCTCATTGTATTTCTTATTTGCTTTTTTCTTTCTGATTCACTTTGCTACCTTTCTTTCCTTCATGGACATGTACTGCCTTATAAACAATGCATGGTACTTTTCCTCATTTGTTAAATATCTCTTCTCTGCCAGTATATATTTAACTGGGATGCTATCCATAAAAATAGCTTTCACTGGTCGAGTTCTTCCTCCACGAAACTTACCTAGCTGGCAGAAAGGCTGAATTTCTTTTGTTGCATGCCTGGCCTGAATTTAGTGAACAATTAATGTTACTTATTTCGATACTATCTCCTTGTTTGCTCTGTGTCCCACCCACAGGCTATGGTAGGTTGCGTATTTCCACTTATCTTTCCATCTCCATCTCCTGCCATGTTTATTTCAAGACTTGGGTTGGTTTTACAGCCTATAACACTGTTTTCACAATTAACTTCTTCTTTCCCTATGAACCCTTTACTGCTTTAGCAAAGGTTTCGAGCGATCTTACTCCCCAAATCTTCGGAACATTTCCTATTTGTTTCTGTCTATTATCTTTCTCACTTCCTTTTTTGTCTTACCCTCTTCTTCCTCGGTTTCTATTTTGTTCCGTAATCTATTCACACGTGCCTCCCTTTTGCAGTTTATTTCCTTCAGTTATTATACTTGGTTCAAAGTTGCAATGTAGAATTCGACACACCTGTCAAGTTTTGCCTTTAGGCCTTAAATAACCTCATCATATATGCCTACCATATCTTGAATGCCTTTCTTGAAGGCATTCTTCCTTCATTTATTCCTGAATGCCTTCAAGAAAGAAGCCATTCTTCCTTAAAGACAAGTGAAGCCTTTCTTAAAGGCTTCACTACCTTACCAGTTAATCAACCTCTTCTTTCAGTGCCTGTATGTCTTCCGCCTTGTACTTCTCTCCTCCTCCAGCGCTCTCTGCATTTTCGCATTGCTTCTCACTTTATCCCATGATGTCCTGAAGTTCTTCGTTGCTAAAAGCGTAACATTCCTCCTCATTCATGCCTTCCTCTAATGCCATAAAACTTATTTAAAATGGTTGTTTTTATGTCCTTACGGTGCACCATATCTCCTACTTCCTTCCTAGGTGTCCCTATGAAACTGTAGCAACCCAGCAGGTACACCAGCTGGGTATGACTTTCACTAATTTTCATGACAACTCGGCACTGATAGGTAGTGTGGGTGCCTCCTCGGCAGTCCTTGTCTAGGCCGCTGCTGTAGGGGCAGATGATGTGGGGTGGGTACGGTCCTCTCCCCCAGCTGGTTTCAGAGGTGGGGGGGGGGGCAAGGCGTCTGCTCGACCCGCCTCACCCTGCTGTCTTAATCACTCCACCACGTGAATACCCGTTGCAAACACACTGTTGCTGCTTTGTTTCTTTAACAAAAAATTCTGTCAGATTGTCAAATGTTCCTTCACTCTTATACACTTTTATCACTGCTGTATGGCCTGTTTATCTCTGCCAAATTGCTAAAAACACTGGAACTCCCCAGCTCTCAATCACCCTTCCACTGGTCGTAGTTGTGGAGTTATTACTACAACGCTGCTCTTCAAATGCATTCCATTTTTACATTCTCATTAGCATTGCATCAAATGAAGCATTGTTATAAACTCACACCTGCTTAAGAGCAGCAAGGGTCCTTGGACCGAGCCTTGGAGGACCCCACGTGTTTTATTGCCACAACTAGACACCTTTTCTGACTGTAACCTCTAGTAATCTTCATGTTATGTCCTTCAGGTTCTCAATAACTCAGTACAGAGTTTTTCAAGGTATCCCAGCTTCAATGTTTGTGAAAAATCTGGAAAGATTCCCAACATTATTTTCACCCGTCGTATTTTGGTGACATTGTTATAGAACTCGATTAGTTATTTCAAACCCATATTGTTCTTCCTTCAGATTCCTTTTATTCTCATGATGATTACTTCCTTCGTCATTTTACATGAATTACTTGTTTGTGACAATGGTTTATGATTTATGGCTCCTGTTTGTCGCCTTTTTTAAATATTGGATTACGTATGTCTTTTTCTCCTGTCTAGAGTGATTGTTTTTTAATATTAGTGTACCATAAAGTGTTTCTGTAGACTCCTTAAGTAGCCATGGAAATATTGTCTGATTCTGCTTCTGCTCTTGCATCTGTTTCCTACAGGTCATTTTTTTAACCACCTCTACAATGGCGACTATGTCACTGACTGTGTCCAATAGCCACCTTCTGTATCGCAACCCTGATCTCCACGTGATTTTGTGTGTGAAGTTCTTTTGAAATCTCTTATAGTGTTATCGCTTCATGCAGGTCAGTGTTCAATCCCTGACCGTCCAAGTGGCAGGGCACCATTCCCTTCCCCACCGTTTCAACTCAAATCCTTATCCTGATCCCTTCCAAGTGCTATACAGTTGTAATGGCTTGGCCTTTTCGCCTTATATTTCCTTTCCCTTTTTTGTAGAACTCGTTACTCACCTCCTTGTTGTTTTCAGGAACATTTTCGTTGTTTCCTCAACTTAATAACAAAGCCTATTGGTGATTTTCTTTCTGTACATGGCAATGCAAAAAAATTTGCTGCGTTTGTTATTCTGCTAATGTGGGCTTCTGTCGTCAGATTTTGGGATTATATGTCCACTCTCATTTATTTTTCCTTTTTTGATTGAAAAGTCTGTCTTTCCTTCATCCTATACTACTGAATTGGTAATTCAGTAGTTAATGTTCAGTTAGTAATTCAGTTGACCAGACCACACACTAGAAGGTGAAGGGACGACGACGTTTCGGTCCGTCCTGGACCATTCTCAAGTCGATTGTGAGAATGGTCCAGGAATGAACGTCGTCGTCCCTCCACCTTCTAGTGTGTGGTCTGGTCAACATACTTTAGCCACGTTATTGTGACTCATCGCCTGCTTAGTAATTCAGTTCAGTACTACAGTTCCAATCGTCAAAACGTTGTATTGGGAGGATTAAGTTCTATCAGCCATTTTTCTGAACTTCTCGTGAATTTTCAAATCCGTTTGCAATGCGATCGATATCTTTCCTGGCTCTTCTCATTAGTTTTACATCTTCTACAAACTTCCATATGAGGGAACCAATTTCCTGTCAGGTCTTGACATACAATTATAAACAGGCAGGGCCCTAGAATCGACCCTTGTGGTACTCCATGCATCCTGCTCCACTGTAGATATCTCTGCACTCAGTGTAACCCTCTGCTTCCTTTACTGAAGATATTCTCAGCCCACTTTACGACTCTTCCAAATACACCACCTGCTTCTCTAGTTTAAGTAAGAGTCTTCGTTCGGACAGTGTCGAATGCCTTCTGACAGTCGAGGAATATTCAGTCTGACCATCCTCTCTCTCTCTTACTTAATTTCTGTAATCTTCTTGTAGAACTTCAGCAAGTGCGTCAAGGAGGGTTTCCCTATATTAAATCCATGTTCTGCTAGCCTGCTTCGCATCAGTCTTTAGTAACTTGGCAGGGGATCTTGTTAGTCTCTGTAGTTCAAACGGTTTCTGGTCTTTCCCCTCTCTTGAAATTGGTACTACATACAGGCATTTTCCAACAGTCTGGAAGTGTGTGTGGTGCTCTTTGGTGTTTGATACTCAGGCCCCCCATTATCTTGTGACCGTTGTAATGATATAAAGTAGAGTGACCTGCCAGATACCACATTATTGGAATTTGCTCTTGCCACAATGACACCTGACCACTGCAGTGTTACTGGACACAAGAAAACCAGTTGGCGAC
>WNGS01167080.1:0-14618 GCA_020271785.1 Procambarus virginalis | reverse complement strand
TGTGTGTGTGGTGTGTGTGTGTGTGTGTGTGTGTGTGTGTGTGTGTGTGTGTGTGTGTGTGTGTTGTGTGTGTGTGTGTGTGTGTGTGTGTGTGTGTGTACTCACCTAGTTGTACTCACCCTAGTTGTGCTTGGGAGTGTTGAGCTCTGGCTCTTTGGTCCCGCCTCTCAAACCGTCAATCAACAGGTGATACAGTTTTCCTGAGCCTTTGGGCTCTATCATATCTACACTTGAAACTGTGTATGGAGTCAGCCTCCACCACATCGCGTCCTAATGCATATCCATTTGTCACAACCACTCTGACACTAAAAAAAGTTCTTTCTAATATCTCTGTGGCTCATTTGGCACTCAGTTTCCACCTGTGTCCCCTAGTGCGTGTGCCCCTTGTGTTAAACAGCCGTCTTTATCAACCCTGTCGATTCCCCGAGAATCTTGAATGTGGTGATCATGTCCCCCCTAACTCTTCTGTCTTCCAACGAAGTGAGGTTTAAATTCCTGCAGTCGCTCCTCGTAGCTCATACCTCTCAGCTCGGTACTATGTCTGGTGGCAAACCTTTGAACCTTTTCCAGTTTAGTCTTATGCTTGACTTAGATAGGGACTCCATGCTGGAGCCGCATACTCCAGATTGGTCGGACATATGTGGTAATAATGTTCTGAAAGATTCCTTACACAAGTTTCTAAAGGCCGTTCTTATGTTAGCCAACCTGCATATGCTAGCTGATTGTATCCTCTTGATATGAGCTTCAGGGGACAGGTCTGGCGGTGACTATCAACCCCCAGGTCTTTCTCTCTCTCTCGACTCTTGAAGTCATTTCATTCTCCCAAATGATTACTGGTATCTGGTCTCCTGCTTCCTACCCTATCTTCATGTACATTCACATTTGCTTGGGTTAAACTCTAACAGCCATTTGTTCGAACCATTCCTGCAGCATGTCCAGGTCTTCTTGAAGTCTCAAGCTGTCCTCCTCTGTCTTAATCCTTCTCATAATTTGGCGTCGTCAGCTAAACATTGAGAGGAATGGAGTCTATACCCTCTGGGAGAATCATTTACGTATATCAGAAACAGGATAGGTCCAAGTACAGAGCCCTGTGTGACTCCACTGGTGACTTCACGCCAGTCTGAGGTCTCACCCCTCACTGTAACTCTCTGCTTCCTATTGCTTAGGTACTCCCTTAGCCACTGGAGCGCCTCTCCTGTTACTCCTGCCTGTTTCTCCAGCTTATGCATCAACCTTTTATGGGGTACTGTGTCAAAGGCTTTCCGACAGTCCAAAAAAATATGCAGTCCGCCCACCCTTCTCTTTCTTGCTTAATTCTTGTCACCTGATCGTAGATATTCTATCAAGCCTGTAAGGCAGATTTACCCTCCCTTGAACCACTGTTGATGGGTTGTCACGAAGTCTCTTCTCTCCAGATATGGTTACTAGGTTTTTCTCACAATCGTCTCCATCACTTGCATGGTATAAACAAGTTAAGGACACTGGCCTGTAGTTCAGTGCCTCTTGTCTGTCACCCTTTTTGTATATTGGTACTACATTAGCAGTCTTCCAT
Organism: Procambarus virginalis; assembly: GCA_020271785.1. NCBI lineage: Eukaryota > Metazoa > Arthropoda > Malacostraca > Decapoda > Cambaridae > Procambarus > Procambarus virginalis. Next base: position 13,066 of record WNGS01167080.1, on the reverse strand, counting down.
ATTTCTGGTAGGTCCCCCGTTTCCAGTGACTTACTATACACTATGGAGAGTGTAAGCAAAGTGTGTGTGTGTGTGTGTGTGTGTGTGTGTGTGTGTACTCACCTATTTGTACTCACCTATTTGTGCTTGCAGGATCGAGAGCATTGACTCTTGGATCCCGCCTTTCCAGCTATCGGTTGTTTACAGCAATGACTCCTGTCCCATTTCCCTATCATACCTAGTCTTAAAAGTATGAATAGTATTTGCTTCCACAACCTGTTCCCAAGTGCATTCCATTTTTCCACTACCCACGCTAAAAGAAAACTTCCTAACATCTCTGTGACTCATCTGAGTTTCCAGTTTCCACCCATGTCCCCTCGTTCTGTTATTATTACGTGTGAACATTTCATCTATTTCCACTTTGTCAATTCCCCTGAGTATTTTATTTGTCCCTATCATATCTCTTCTCCCTTCTTTTCTCTAGTGTCGTAAGGTTCAGTCCTCAGACGCTCTTCATATCCCATCCCTCGTAACCCTGGGACAAGCCTCGTCGCAAACCTCTGAACCTTCTCCAGTTTCCTTATGTGTTTCTTCAGGTGGGGGCTCCATGTGGCGCGGCATACTCTAAGACGGGTCTCACGTAGACAGTGTAAAGTGCCCTAAAAGCCTCCTCATTAGGTTTCTGAATGAAGTTCTAATTTTCGCCAGTGTAGAGTACGCTGCTGTCGTATCCTATTTATATGTGACTCAGGAGTTAGATTAGGTGTCACATCCACTCCCAGATCTCTTTCTCGAATCGTTACAGGTAGGCTGTTCCCTTCGTTGTGTACTGTCCCTTTGGTCTCCTATCACCTGATCCCATTTCCATAACTTTACATTTACTGGTGTTACTCCAGTAGCCATTTCCCTGACCATCTCTGAAACCTGTTTAAGTCCTCTTGGAGGATCCTACAATCCTCGTCTGTCACAACTCTTCTCATTAATTTTGCGTCATCCGCAAACATTGACATGTATGATTCCACTCCTGTAAACATGTCATTTACGTAAATTAGAAAGAGGATTGTCCTAGCACCGATCCTTGAGGTACTCCACTTGTTACTGTTCGCCAGTCCGACTTCTCGCCCCTTACCATTACCCTCTGGCTCCTTCCTGTTAGGTAGTTCTTCACCCATTCTAGGGCCTTTCCGCTCACTCCTGCCTGCCTCTCAAGCTTGTATAGCAGTCTCACGTGCAGTACTGTATCAAAGGCCTTTGGCAGTCAAGAAATATGCAGTCTGCCCAGCCTTCTCTGTCCTGCCTTATCTTGTTACTTTATCATAGAATTCTAGAAGGTTTGTTAGGCATGATTTCCCTGTCCAGAACCCATGTGGTGCTTGTTTACAAACCCAATGCTCTCCAGGTGCTCAACGAGTCGTAGCCTAATTATTCTTTCAAGTATTTCGCAGGGGATGCTTGTCAATGATACGGGTCTGTAGTTAAGTGAACATCCCTGAACCTGTGGTGTGTGTGTGTGTGTGTGTGTGTGTGGTGTGTGTGTGTGTGTGGGTGTGTTGTGTGTGTGTGTTGTGTGTGTGTTTACTTACCTATCATGTACTTACTATTCTGTGCTTGCAGGATCGAACTTTGCACTCTTGGATCCCGCCTTTCCAGCTATCGGTTGTTTAAGCAATGACTCCTGTCACATTTCCCTATCATACCTACCTAGTCTTAAAAGTATGAATAGTATTTGCTTCCACAACCATGTTCCCCAAGTGCATTCCATTTTTCCCACTACTACTCACGCCTAAAAGAAAACTTTCCTAACATCTCTGTGACTCATCTGAGTTTCCCGTTTCTCACCATGTCCCCTCGTTCTTGTATTATTACGATGCTGAACTTTCTCTATTTCCACTTTGTCAATTCACCCTGAGTATTTTATATGTCCTATCATATCTTCTCTCTCCCTTCTTTTCCAGTGTCGTAAGGTTTACGGTACCTTCAGTCCCCCCCCGCTCTTCATATCCCTTCCCTCGTATCTCTGGGACAGCCTCGTCGCAAACCTCTGAACCTCTCCAGTTTCCTTTTATGTGGTTTCCTTCAAGTGGGGGCCCATGATGGGCGGCATATCTCTAAGATGTCTCACGTATGCAGTGTAAAGCGCCCCTAAAACCTCTCTACTTAGGTTTCTGAATGAAGTTCTAAATTTTCGCTAGCTGTAGAGTACGTCTGCTGTCAATTATCCTGATTTATATGTGCCATCAGGAGTAGATTAGGTGGTCACATCCACTCCCAGATCTCATTTCTCGATCGTTACAGTAGGCTGTTCCCCTTGCATTGGGTACTGTCCCGTTTGGTCTCCTATCCACCTGATCCCCTTTCTATAACTTTACATTTACTGGTGTAAACTCCAGTAGCCATTTCCCTGACCATCTCTGCACCTGTTTAAGTCCTCTTGGAGGATCCTACAATCCTCGTCTGGTCATCAACTCACTGCGTCATTAATTTTGCGTCATCCGCAAACATTGACATGTATGACTCCACTCCTGTAAACATGTCATTTAGATAAATTAGAAAGAGGATTGGTCCCAGACACCGATCCTTGAGGTACTCCCACTTGTTACTGTTCTCAGTCAGTCCGACTTCTCGCCCCTTCCCAATACCCTCTGGCTCCGTTCCTGTTAGGTAGTTCTTCACCCTTTCTAGTGGGCCTTACGCTTACCTCCTGCCTGCCTCTCAAGTTTAGTAACAGTCTATGTGCAGGTACTGTACCAAGGTCCTTGTGCAGTCAGAAATATGCAGTCTGTCCCACTTCTCTGTCCTGCCTTATCCTCGTGTTACTTTATCATAGAATTCTAAAAGGTTTGTTTAGGCATGATGTTCCCTGTCCAAGAGAAGCCATGTTGGTGCTTGGTTTAAAACCCAATGCCTCTCCAGGGCTCAACAAGTCTTAGCTCTAATTATTCTTTCAAGTATTTTGCAGGGGATGCTTGTCATGATACGGGATCCTGTAGTTAAGTTCCTCCTCCCTGTCACCTTTCTTGACAATCGGTACCCGGGGTCACATCTGTGTGGGGGGGGTGGGGGGGGGGGGTTGGGGCCTCTCTTCCAGCCACCGGGGCAGTCCTCCCGAGCATAAGTGACGACTCATTAAGCTCATTGCCCAGAGGCACACTGAGACGCACTGCGCTGCCCTCTTTAAGTATCCACGATGATACGCTGTTGTCTGGGCCAACAGCTTTGTTTGCATCCAGTGTTGTCAACTGTTTGCTTACCTCCTCCCTCGTCTAGTGCACCTCTATGTCTGATAGTCTGTCATCTAGGGTAATCGCTTCTAACAATTTGAGCTGCTCAGGCTCGGTTTTTGAACACTCCATGGAAATTTGCATTCAGTACCTCGCAAGTTTTCCTGTCGCTTTCTGTATATGCCCCTCTGCTTTCCTTAGTCTTGTCACTTTCTGTCGTCATTTACCGACATCTTCTTCTTATATCTGGCGATGTAGTAATTCTTAGGTTGCTTTTTCAGCTTTGACTGCATAAATCATTTCTCATAATTTCCTTTCAGCGGACATTTCCGTCTCTATGTTAATCTTGAAGGCTATGTAAGAGTTCGGTGTCGGGAGGGCCACAGATTGAGGGAACGATCTGTGCACCCACTCATCTCATAATCTAAAGGCCGGTTGTGAGATCGACTGGGATACTCTCCGAGGCCAGCAGTGGAGCCTAAGGGATTGAGGGAAGACCCCTGAACGACGGTGAGTAAGGGTTATGGTTGGAGCAACCACCTGGAAAGGAGATCCAGTCTACTGTTGCTTTAACCCTTCTCTTACGAGAACACCGTGAAACCCCGACAATATATATATATATATATATATATATATATATATATATATATATATATATATATATATATATATATATATATATATATATATATATATATAGGGGGGTACCACCTCTGGTGCAATTATAGGGACCCACAGCCTCAGAGAAGGGAACACAGAGCATTCAGGGAAAAACTTGCCATTTAACTCTGAATACATAAGAGTGTTCGCTTCTCCTACCACCCCCTTTTTTATGGTGTACACTTTATTATGCAAGGTTATACAGTTACATATCTGATTGTATACAAAAAATGAACATTAAGAGGACACAAAAATAAGTTCGCTTCCTAGAGGCTGTAGATTTCCTCGAACTCCTCCGACGTTGGGCAGGAACCGAGGATGCAGCGAGCATTCCCCCTCTGGATCGCGACACTGAGGCGCTGAAAGAGAAAACTTGCCGCTCTAGGGTCTCTTGTGGTGTCAATGAGCTTGGAACCAAGATCCTTAGAAACCTTCTTGCACTCTCTCCCCATGGGCCTAGGGTCTCAGACCCTATTGGAACGAAGTTGTACCGATGATCTAATTGCCTGTACTTGGCTGACTTGTCTCTTTCTCTGTGTGTCGCCGCGGCTCCTGCTGTGCCGGCAGAGAGGTTGATGTATGTGGCTGCCAGGGTGGATACGCAAGTATAGTCCCATGCCAACTGTCTGCCACCCTTCCACGGACGCAGTGTGATTCCGTCTGGTCGGCCGGCAAAGCTAACAGAGTCACGGTTCAGAAGGTTGCGGGGCTCTCTCTCCGCTGGACACTGAGCAGAGGCAAGGCTTCTTTTAATGATGTCGTTGACTTCGTCGTGTCTAGTGTGCCAACCACCAGATTTTCCACAGTGCAGGCCATGCAATCCATATTCGTCAGCATCTGCCTCGCCGCAAATACACCTATGAACAGTGTGGATAGGGGCAGCAAGACGGAGAGCGACTGCAATACGGAGCTCCTGCGGATCAAGACGTGTGCCTGTCGCAGACATAGGGACTGCCAAAAGGAAGTCCCCTGCATGGGGAGCCTGCACAGCTGTGAGGCGTGCACGATCACTGGGGGTTGTTGCTGCCTCCAGCAAAGCTGTGGCTTCTTTGTCTGCAATGGGGCTGTCCCAACTGGATTGTTTCTTGGCTTTCGGCATGGCTGGTCTGAGTGCTGGGTCTGCCATGGCACCCCATTTCGTGTCGCATTCCGTGTAGTGGGGGTCCTGTATCCCCGCTACATCACTGAGGGTGTCAGGTAGAATTTCCTTAACCAGGTCATCTGATGCTGAGGAGGAAGACAGGAAGGCTGGGACAGCAATTTGGGTGGCGGTGCGGACACCCAAGCCACCGAGCCTAACAGGAAGAGTGGCTTGTTTCCACTGGCACTCGTTGAGGGAGAGATAACAACTTTTTCCAGCATGGTCTTCAGTAAGAGGTCATACTCTTCAAGCTTTCGGTTGTCGTAAGATGGGGCGCACCTCAGAAAGTAGGTTAGCCTCGGAAGGGATAGGCATTTGGTGAGGAGATAAAAAGCATCGTGGGCATCGATGTCACCTATTCTGTCTTCCATCCTCCTAAGGTCTGCGATTTTCTTGTCAAGGATCTCCTCAATGGCGTTAGACCCGAGGGGGGCTCCAAGGAGGGTGCTGTTCTCGGCCTAATGACATGGGCTCCAGGCAAGGCAGACCTTATTCTAGCTACGATGTCTGGGTTGGAGGAGACTACTTCACACTTGGAAGGGTTCAGGACGAGACCCAGGCTTACTTCTTGCTCCCTTATTTTCCTGATATCTGCCAAGAGGTCGTCTACGGTGCCAGCTATAGTGCCATCATCCAAAAACCAGATGTTGAACTCGCTGGACAAGCTTTCGGTGATTTCTTTTAAGACTAAGCAGAAAAGAAGGGGAGCAAGAGGATCACCTTGCTGAACACCTTCACATGATCTGATTTCATGTTCACCAAAGAGCAGTTTTGACTCACCACTGTAGCACGATAGTATGAACGGGTAGAGGGGCCGGAAATGGCGATGTACGGCACAAAGTACTGCATCTCTTCTGACCATGTTGAAGGCATTCTTAAAGTCCAGTTTGAGCAGGGCCTTTTCATCAGAAATGTTGGTGATGTATGCTCGTGCTGCATGGGCAGCCGCTTCACAGCCTTGGGGATTCCAAATCCTAGCTGGATTGGTTTCAGCAATTCAGCCGCTTGCTGGCTGACAACCCTCGTAGCAGCCTTGGCAATCAGGCGTCGGAGAGTGTTGCCAACAGCGATTGGCCTGATTCCTTCGTCCTTCTTTTTGAGAGCACAGAGGGAGGCACCAAAAAGAGAGGCCTGATGACCTCAGGTATATCACCAGCCAGGCACATGTTGACGAACCTTGTTAGTTCCATAAGAAGATCTTGTGCAGCATCACCAACCGCAGGATTTAACATTTGCTTGATGTGTTGAGGTTTTAACCCTGTAAAGCCGCCTGCTGACCCAGGTGGAAAAGAAAGGGCTGCTTTGTAGACCTCAGATTCACCAACGGTTAATGGGTCTGAAATGGTGTCGGCTGATGGCGGAACGATGTTGTCGCCTTGAGGGGCTCTGGGTGGGTGCTTGCTTTGCAGGGCCCTTGCTGTGGCTGAGTTTCGAGGAGCAATTTTCTCGTCACTGGTGAGGACTCTAATAGCACTTGCGGTATTTCCCTCTTCAATTTTCTTGGTGATTTGTGCTCTGATTTTGTACGTTTCTGGTATGTTGTTGTTACCATTTCTGCGGTGGGTGTGTTTTGCTCGGAGAGGCAGGCGAACTAGGTTATCCCCCCTTGGGTATTCATTTATCGCCCTCTGGACCGAGGAAGCAAGTGATTTGTCCCTCCTTGGAGGGACGGTGAGGCATACATTGCCAAACAGAAGGACATTATGCCACGCTTGAATGTTTTCCGGGGCATCATTAACCCTTTTCAGAAGATTACAGAGTTTGGCTGCTGCATTTGGGCGGGCTGCTTTTGGGATGTGTGGTAATGTTCTAGCAGACGTCGCTATGATTGCTTGGGTGAGGTTTGCAGATGAGATTAGGTTAAAGGGAGTCTCTTCCCTAACTGTCAATGGCAGCTGGCCATTGTTTCCCTTTGGAAGCTGGTGGGAACCACTGCATCTTACCTCGTTGAAGGTATGAAAGCGGATGACACCACACGGGAGACATCTCCTGTCCACGAGGCTAACCATAGCCGTGCTTGCACAGCTCCTGTGCAGGTAACTTACGGGCTCACATAGCCCGTGCTACTTGGAACTTGTTCCGAGTAGCTGATCTATAACACAACACGTTGGAGTTTATGGCGGTGTTTTTGTTGCATACTCGACAAAAACCTCTTTTAGGAGTAGTTGTTGGCACCTCAAGGCTTGTGGAGTCCTGCCCGACCGCTGGGACCCCTTCCATTTCAACTCAGTTGGGAGAGTTAAACTGTGCATTGTTCTTTAGAGGGGGCAAACACACTGGGTCATGGCCAAGCAACTGCAAGCAACTGGGTGTGGAGGCGTCAACTGGGTGCGGAGGCATCAACTGGGTGTGGAGCCAGCAACTGGGTGTGGAGCCAGCAACTGGGTGTGGAGTCAGCAACTGGGTGTGGAGCCAGCAACTGGGTGTGGAGCCAGCAACTGGGTGTGGAGCCAGCAACTGGGTGTGGAGCCAGCAACTGGGTGTGGAGCCAGCAACTGGGTGTGGAGCCAGCAACTGGGTGTGGAGCCAGCAACTGGGTGTAGCGGCATCAACTAGGTTCGAGGCATCAACTGGGTGTGGAGGCCGCAGCTGGGTGTGGAGGCATCAACTGGGTGTGGAGAAAGCAACTGGGTGTGGAGCCGGCAACTGAGTGTGGAGTCAGCAACTGGGTGTGGAGCCGGCAACTGAGTGTGGAGTCAGCAACTGGGTGTGGAGGCATCAACTGGGTGTGGAGGCATCAACTGGGTGTGGAGGCCGCGGCTGGGTGTAGAGGCCGGTGGGGCGAGGGTCAGCTCAGGTAGTGAGGTGCGGGGGGGGGGGTCGGTTTGGGGGGAGGCGTAGTATCGAGTGGGCTATACACATGACACACAATATACATTCATATATATGCACACCAGGGTATGTATGACACTGAGAATATGGGGTTGGCACTGTGTTATATGTATGACACTATAAACTGGGGTTGACACTTTGTGGTGTGTATGGCACTGAGTATCGGAGTTGGCACTTTGAGATGTATATATCACTATGGCACTATATATACATGGTATTCACTTTGTATGTCGGGGCCGCAAAGTATACACTAAACAGACACAAATTGTTCACTATCATTCACTGAGCCCACGAGGGAGGTGGTGAGGAGGGGTGGTGGTGAGGGGAGTTTGAAATGCGGCCACTACCAGCCTCCTCCGCCTGACCGGTGAGCCGGTGTTCTTAGTGACGCCTTACTCTAAGGTTCACTTTCCCTCACGCGCCTCCCTCCGCCCCTACCATTCCCCATCCCGCCCTGGCCGTTAAGGTGGTAGGCCTCCCTCACTGGCACTGTTGCTGGTGAGTTCAAGCTTCGCAAGCCCGAGAAAATTGTAAGATACCGTTGACTGGGAAGATGGAGGGACTTCAAACGCTGAAGATGTCTTTTACTGATGTTCACATATGTCCTGACCAACGCCTCACCTGCTTGGCCTCACTGTTTTGTGATAAAGTATGAAGGTAGCCCGGAGCTCCACGGTGCGTCCGGTCTCCACAGTACCCAGTGGAGGAATATATATATATATATATATATATATATATATATATATATATATATATATATATATATATATATATATATATATTATATATATATATATATATATATATATATATATATATATGTCGTACCTAGTAGCCAGAACGCACTTCTCAGCCTACTATGCAAGGCCCGATTTGCCTAATAAGCCAAGTTTTCATGAATTAATTGTTTTTCGACTACCTAACCTACCTAACCTAACCTAACCTAACTTTTTCTGGTACCTAACCTAACTTAACCTATAAAGATAGGTTAGGTTAAGTTAGGTAGGTTTGGTTAGGTTCCGTCATATAACTACGTTAATTTTAACTCCAATAAAAAAAATTGACCTCATACATAATGAAATGGGTAGCTTTATCATTTCATAAGAAAAAATTAGAGAAAATATAATAATTCATGAAAACTTGGCATATTAGGCAAATCGGGCCTTGCATAGTAGGCTAAGTGCGTTCTGGCTACTAATATATATATATATATATATATATATATATATATATAATATATATATATATATATATATATATATATATATATATATATATATAGTATATACATTTATATAACCTCACATCATCTGGAAATAATAATGCGATTTTCACCAGATAAATCTTTGATTGGCTGACATTACTGCATGGGTTCAATTTGTTCCCTCGTTGCGATGAATGTCACGGGGTAGTATTTGGGAAGGAATTGCTTATGTGAATACATTGTATTTATTTGAATGCACTGTCTATTTTGAGTTCAGATGATTAATCTCTCCTATTATGGCTCTCTTTTGCTAAAACTTAAAATTATGTTTTTGTGTTAAATTAAGACGAAAATTAGAAATAAGAAGCATAACAAGTTTTAGAATTTTACTATCTGCAACATGAAATATGCACATACAAAGCATGGATGACCTACTGTGTAAATATAAAATTTTAATTATCAAGTTAAAGGAGCCTTTAAAGGTTATGCAGGCAAGGAACAAAACTGTATTTGGTGGAGAACTGAAAGTAAATACTTTTTCTAAATTATTTCGAAAATTTTAGTATTTTTCGCTGAAAAAATGCTAAACAGCGTATTATTTTTGGAGACATAAGATGGTTTATAATATTCATAAATACAGACCTACTATTATTATCATAAAAGATTCAGCTATTGACATAACTTTTTTACAACATTTATTGTATTATTCTGTTAGCAAAATTACTTTCCTTAATTTAAAACTGATACAATATTATTACTGCTGCGTGAGGAGCGTTCACTGACATGTACTCAGTACCTGTGGTAGCAGAGTCCAGCTTCAGTGTCTGTAAGACTCAAATTACAAGTGTTTAAACAATTATTGCACTTTATTCTGAATCTTTTCTTACCATAATTATATTTAAAGTAGATCATCAACAAGTTACTCTTCAAACTTCAGTCTCTCATGTACGAACATAAGCAAAAAAATAATTCTGGCTTCTCTGTTTCTGTCATTATCACTTTGTTCTATTATTCCCAATTTGACATTTTCCTTTAGATATTTATGCCATTATTATATTATTAATTATTATTATTATTATTATTATTATTATTATTATTATTATTATTATTATTATTATTATTATTATTATTATTATTATTTTAACACAGCTGGGTAGCAGAGAAGGCTAAGCCTGATTCTTATTAAGAGGCGTAAATCTTCTTCCAAAATCTTTTGTATGGCACTAAACATTTTCCTGAATACGATCCACAGATCCGTTAGCAGCCGAGCATATAATTACTGTTGGGGGTGCAGGGCCAACAGTTAAGTATCGATGCCATGTCGATCCTCCGTACCAAAGGATCGAACCCAGTCGAAATCGCTCGGGAGTCGTTATCCACCATAGTAAGGTCTTCATCATTCAGCCTTTCCTCGTAGCAAACATTTCCTTCGCTCAGCTCAGAAACAGTCCGTATTGTTAATCTATGGCCCATTTGTTGTAAAAGGCTAATTTGTAAACGACCCGAAAAACTAACTGGATGTTCGAAATTTGAAATAAGTTTTTTATCTATCTCAGCCAACGTGTGTCTCTGGTGACAGATATGAAGCCAGCGCCATCGATAAACACGAAAGTGAATTGACATCCAACAGAAGAAAGTAAGCCCTCCGATTTAAAAGCTGTTTTCTTTTCACCTGACCTGATGCTTGGACAATCGTAGCGATTGAGAGCTAAGCTCACAAAAGCAGAGGATTGAGGTGGTGCCGTGTATCCTCGACTGAATATGAAGAATTCTTGCTCGATTTCTTAATTTATGGGCTATTCATGCCCGTGCCACCTCTTGGGCGGCTTAAACTTTTTCACTCAATCGATATTTTTGCACTCACGAGTTCCCCCAAACATATGGATGATCCTGAAGACGTTACAGTGTTGACGAAACGTGTAATACAATGAAAAGATTATGTGATTCAGTCCTTCTTCGCCCTAAACATGAAAACATTTACGAACAATAACAAATGCCCAATTGTAATAATGTTGTCTCTGGGTATCTGAATGCATAACATATATTTGTTTAACTGTTCGATGCTGGAGGCCAGATGCATAGGGCTAGACTTAAAAAATGTTGCAGGTGAACTTAAAACTTAAAGACTTAACACTTCAGGTAGACTTAACGATTACAAAATTTGGCATCCCCGAAGAGAAGCGAAGAAGGCTATAGGCGAGACGGGGTCATTCCCCATGTCCCTAATTAGCATAAAATGTCAAATATTTACATCGATTTACAGGGAAAATGCTACATTTATATATATAGTTTATATAATTCTCAGTAACTACTTTTCCATATCATCACAGAGCTTGAGCTGTAAACCCCAAATGTTGTACTTGATCCTGCCTCGGAAGAACTTCAATGTTCTGTCTACTGAGCAGCCCTCCTGCCTGCTTATCCACACCTAAAAATGTAACCAGAACGTAGAATATTGTTTTCTTAATTTTCTTGCATTCTATGGCAATATGAAACATTAAAACCTCATTAAATCAACTCTAATGCTTGGTCCACATAAAGCTTGAAGAGTGTATGTAATCCAGTTTACAAGAACAACGTTCTGCTTACAAAAATAAAATATATGCATATTATTCTCATTTTCAATACCTTGGTCACACCTATTATTGTCCTTAATTCCCGACATCAACAATCTCTCATTTGTAGGGAGGGTCTAATGAGGGCTCACCATAGCCCGTGTTACCTGGAACGTTTTATTTCAGGTAGCGAATATTTAACAACATCAACAACTCATGAGTATAGCGATACAATAGTACACGACATTTTGGAACAATAATTTAACATGAAGGCTTGCCCATATTACTCGCCAGTTAAAATGAGGATATGGCTCCTCTACTCTAGGAACAATAAATGGGGAGCAAAACATCATATACGTGTTTACTGTTCATCGCAAAAAAAAACTTCAACAATACAAATCCGACTGAGAACATCAATTGCACAAGAATAAAAGTGAGGTGAAATAAAGGCAACGTCGGTATACTCTGGCATATGTATCAAGAAGCTATATTGAGGTTGTCTTCAGATGATTTCGGGGCTTAGGGTCCCAGCGGCCCGGTCCTCAACCAGGCCTCCTTTTTTGTTACACACCCCTAGAAAGCAGCTCGTAGCAGCTGTCTAACTCCCAGGTACCAATTTACTGCTAGGTGAACAGATGCATTAGGGTGAAAGAAAGTATACTCATTTGTTTTCGCCTCCACCGGGGATCGAACCCGGAACCTCAGGACTAAAGAATCCGAAGAGCTGTCTACTCAGCTGTCAGGGCCCCTAACGCGTATTTTATTGTCAGCTAACACGTATTTTAGAAAAATAATGTCATAAACGATTTACAGTATTCCTTTACACTATTTCTTTTCTAAAGGTAACACATAAGATAGCCAATGATTTATGGTACACAATCATTATCCCTATTCCACCGTCTTTCTTACCTTTACAAAGTCTAGTCCATTTAATTGGTTGGAATCTACCATACCATACATATCTAAAAATAGTTTTGTCAATCTCCATAGCAATTTTCTTATCAATTGGAAAACTGTGAGACAAATACAACACTTTAGAAAAAAAATTGCAATTGATTATTAGTCTTCTGAATCAGAGCTAATATCCTATTGACAGCAAATTCGTAGCTACTATTATATTTCTACATAGTACTGCAAATTCGTAACCATTGTTGTTCCATATGTTTTGCACCAACAAATCCCGAGTGTCTTAATAGACTCCACTACAGAGAACCATGAACATGTTCAGGTAACATTATTACACCAACTACGAAGCCCCTTCATACACGGTTTGTCCTTGTTAATGACAGTATCTGCTGCCCTCTCAAAGTTGTCTAACTCATCCTCAAAATTACCACTGAGTCTTTTGTCAACACAAAAATAGTAGTACCGTTGGCATAACAAACAACAGGAAATGTCATAGCATTGAGAAGACAGGTAGAACAATAAAGTCTTTGCTTTTTATTGCCAAGTAAAGTGGCTCTTGAAATATACA
>WNGS01167079.1:15936-39670 GCA_020271785.1 Procambarus virginalis | reverse complement strand
GTAAGCATCTTCTATATTGTTTGTTGCGACAGCTTATGCATCGCATTCATCATGATAATTTAATGCAGCGGTTATGCGAACTGTGGTCTAGGGCATCATTTATGGGGAGAAATCTGCACGCAGGACGTAACCGCAGAGTGGGAGAATATATATCAAATTCGGACATATATATATACCTTTAATAACATTTGGTAAATAGTGAAATATTAGTGCTATCTCACAGCCGATAACAAATTATCGAGCCGAGGTTTTGGTTTTCCCGAAACTGAAGGAAAACAAAATTCTCATTTAGCAGTGCTTTGCTTTGATGGTATAAATAATTTTCATCGAGATAAGAAACATATGCAAAAAATATATGCACTTTTTTCCTATAATTGAACAGCGAAAATATATTATAACATAAGAATATAATTCATCTATACTGTCTAAATACACTTTAAACTAAACCAAATAAAAGGGTATATGTTTCAATGATCAGATAGCAGGGTTAGGCTCGCTCAGGTTGGTTAGGCTGAGTTGATGGGATGTGCTGTAGGCTTATTTTCAGATTCTCTTATCTTAAGATGAATTCGGGGCTTAGCGTCCCCGCGGCCGGTCCTCGACCAGGCCTCTTTTCTAGCAGGTGTCTAACTCCCAGTTACCTATTTACGCTAGGTAACATGAGGAGTAGTTGAAGTTAGGAGTTAGAAAAGGAGTTAGAGGAGTTAGAAATTGTATATGTTTGCCGTTTATTTATATCAGGGTGAAAGAAACTCTGCCCATTGCTTCCGCCCCCACGGGGATCGAACCGGGACCTCAGGACTACGAACCCAAAGCGCAGTCCACTCAACTGTCAGGCCCCCTAGGGGAAGAGTAAACTGCACATCTTTATGAAATAAAATAAAATACAATGGTCCATTGGAGATATAATCTCGGTATAGAAGGTCGTTATGGCAGGATAGACTTCGTTAAGTTAGGATGAATGAGGTAACTTAGATAACGAATGACAGTTCTCTGTGATTTAAGAACAAAATATAGAGTATCATGGGATGCAGGTAACGAAGGTTTCAGGGACAGTGGAGGCGGTCAGAGTGACAACAATTTACTGGTGGAGTGACTGTTACGTATCCCTAGTGGATACGTATATTAAATTCATGATAAAAATTATTAGTTCAATTCCTTCAGTTATCTGTATATGTATATTTATATGTGGGGGTTTCTTTTTTTGCTGTCACGACTGCAATGCGTACGTCGCCAATGACATGTGGCAGACGCTTCACGAAGCTGTCGGAATTAGCAAAATAGAAAATACGAGAGCAACCGTACAGGGCCTGGGAGCAAGGTCGATTAGAGTCCTTGTGGGTCTCTTCTCAGACTAGCCTCACCGGTCCTGCTCCACGTTGGTCGTTGGAAATCCTCAATGATGTAACACTTTAAGGGACTCCAGGGTCCTCATCAAATTTATAGTTTAGTGATTACAGGCAACTCGGTGTTGAAGACACCTAGAGCTGAAGGCTTGAGTAATATGGGCAGTATTCAGAAGTGGTTCAACGGAAACACCGCATAAAGCTTAACAGTAGTTTATTTACTAACTTAACCACTAATACACAGGGTGCTTGATTTACTTTCGATTGGCGTCAGCAAAGCTATGGTTGTATTAGCGAGACTCTTGACGTCTGGCTAATCGACTCGTATCCACTCGTGGAGAAACACCTAACTAACACAGTTGACAGCCAATCATTAACACGGCAACCTAACTGCCGGTATGCAAAGGGATCACAAGAGTTCCAACCGGATACTCGGTAATGATGATATGCAATAATATCACACAATAACAATAATAATACACAATAACTAAATGTGTGTGTATGTGAAGCTCACATCCACAGACGAGTGAAATGCCGTGATACCACACAGATAAACACGCATTCACCGTCGATTCACCTATAACCTGCGACAGGTATAAGAAGGTGAGAACTGTGGTTGATCCCTCAGATCAACACCGACACAATAAACAATGACAAGATCTTGTACTTACAGATAAGGTACCTTTCCTTACGCACTCACTCAGACTCGTTTATACAAGCACTCGTAGGTGGCCTGATAGCTGGTTTCGCTCGTAGACACGGAGGGTACTCGCATTATCTTGAGATGATTTCGTGAGTAGGGCGTGCTGTATGCTTAACAGACAGACACACGCGCACACACTGGCACTGACGGTGCGTGAGGTGGTGACGTCACGTAGGAGTGAGGGCGGCGGCGGCTGCTGGCAGCAGCTCGCGGCGGGCGCTCGAGGTACTGAGGTACACGCCCAGGATGAGTGGCGGCTGGCGGCTGCTGTGGTACACCATGCAGGTACACTTGTGGTAAGGTCACACACACAGGTTACTTAGGCGGCGGCACTGCCTTAGTTCACTCTAAGTCACTCACGACGATCTTTGTCACCAGGGGTTACCTGATACCAGTCTGTTTCGCTCTGGAGATTTGTCACTTTAGGCTTCTAAACAATATATTCCCACTCGTGATTCTGGCGAGTGTGTGGTATATCGCAAAGATGCTGAGTTAACTTGACGGTGAGGGATAGACGGTGATCAGTCTATTGGCCGGTAGAACAGAACACGTCCTCTTCGTATGGTCTCTCTCACGTGAATGAGTTTGCAAGGGTGCCGGGCATCTCGTGGCACACAACACAAAAGAAGTTACAATTTGACCAATAGCATTGCAGCAAATGAGCGGGAACCAATCATATTAGCTCGTTTGATGAGCAGTAGCAGGAGTGACGTCATGAACACGTCATAGCTGTTATTCTCCATGCGCCGGTTGACCCCAGAGGTCAGACGCTGCTGGCGCCTTCCCCTCTGTCTCAGCGGGCACCAGCCATGTACTCACTGACCCTTTGGTAGCAAGTATACTTAGCTCCCTGTATCTACTTCCTGCCTAGACATACGGCGGCCTACGTATTTTAACAGTGTTCCTGGTTAAGTGGGCATTCTGGAGATACCCAACATGCTAGGTCACTATCCAGGATTAAGAGAGATAGGCTTTGTGCACGAAGATCTGTGCACTGCAATGCCATTCAAGTCAGCTGTGGGAGCATCTTGGGAGACATACTCCCACATATATATATGTGGGATGATAGTGGACCGAGTGTATCGAGACCCGGCCTGTACTCCCCTTGACATGCCAGAAAATATCCTGAGGAAACTACTCCAAGCTTGTACTAAGGAGGCACCCTTCTTGAGCCCGGATGGGCACATGTATAAGCAAGTAGATGGGGTCGCTATGGGTTCTCCCCTAGGCGTCCTGTTTGCAAACTTCTACATGGGTACTATTGAGGAAAAAGTCTTAGTCGACTTGAACTTGAAACCGGCCATATACTGCAGGTATGTTGACGACATTTTTACACAGGTACCTGATGTCAGACATCTGCAGGAGCTGAAAGAAGCGTTTGAGCAGAATTCTGTGTTACGTTTCACTTACGAGATGGAGAAGGATGGGAAGCTGCCCTTTCTAGATGTAACAGTCATGGAAAGGAGCGGAGGTTTCCACACTGCAGTCTACACTAAGGAAACAAACATAGGAATGTGCCTAAATGCCAACAGTGACTGCCCAGATAGGTACAAGAGGAGTGTTGTTAACGCTTATGTCGACCGTGCTCTCAGCCACAGCTCAGAATGGAAGCAAGTCGACGAAGAACTCTGTAGAGTAAGGCAGGTCCTAGTCAACAACGGCTTCTCCAATGGTTTCATTGAAGACATCATAAGAAGGAAAGTGAAACGCCATGCAACCTCTGAAGATACAACTAACACAACACCTATACCCCCTATTAGACTATTTTACAGGAACTTCTTCTCCACAGCTCATAAAACGGAGGAAAGGGTCCTGAAAGATATTGTTAATAGAAACGTTATCCCTACAGACAAAAATCAGAAGATACAATTGACGATTTACTATAAAACCAAGAAAACTGCCAACCTACTCATGAGAAACTCTCCAGACACAAAGCAGAACGCTTTGAAAGAGACCAATGTCGTCTATGCCTTCAAATGCCCACTTGGGGACTGTAAGCCCCAAAGAACTCAATATATAGGCAAGACAACAACATCTCTTTCCAGGCGATTAACGATGCATAAGCAACAGGGCTCTATCAAGGAACATATAATCTCTTCCCACAACCAAACCATCACCAGAGAAATCTTAACAAACAACACAGAAATCATTGATAGATACAGCGACAACAGGCGGCTTGACATCTGCGAGGCACTACACATCAAGAAGTCAACACCAGCAATCAACAGCCAATTAACGCACAACTATATTCTACCCACTTCAAGACTCCGCTCCAATATAGAAACATCAAGAAATACGGGCCAATAGGCCTTCTGCAGTTACAGATCTATTCTTCCCTTTAGCTTATACCCATTGTTTCGTGTTCTGTGTTTGTTCTCACCTCACCCCAAACCATTGTAACATGTCACCTCACCCAAATGCAGGTATAAAAAGAAAAGCTGTTTAAACTCTGTTCAGTTATAGTTGTTCTGTGTGTGTGTAACTAAAGTCTTTGAAAATGTAATAAGTTTTACGAAACGCGCTCAAGTGTCGCGTCAGACTAGAAATAAAAATGAATTTTGGAGAATTGATTTTTTATTTACCGTCATCAGTAAAAAGAAACATAAGGAAAATCGAGAAAATTCGTGTTAGAATTATTAATCTTACTTTTTCGGTCAAATTTAATATATATATATATATATATATATATATATATATATATATATATATATATATATATATATATATATATATATATATATATATATATATATATATATATATATATATATATATGTCGTACCTAGTAGCCAGAACGCACTTCTCAGCCTACTATGCAAGGCCCGATTTGCCTAGTAGGCCAAGTTTTCTTGAATTAATTGTTTTTCGACTACCTAACCTACCTAACCTAACCTAACCTAACTTTTTCGGCTACCTAACCTAACCTAACCTATAGAGATAGGTTAGGTTAGGTTAGGTAGTGTTGGTTAGGTTCGGTCATATATCTACGTTAATTTTAACTCCAATAAAAAAAATTGTTCTCATACATAATGAAATGGGTAGCTTTATCATTTCATAAGAAAAAACTAGAGAAAATATAATATTTCAGGAAAACTTGGCTTATTAGGCAAATCGGGCCATGCATAGTAGGCCAAAAAGTGAGTTCTGGCTACTAGGTACGACATATATATATATATATATATATCACTAAGAACTCTTTGACCCGGCCAGGATTCGAACCCATGCCGTCTAGGATCACCCCTAAACGTACACAGTACTGTGACCACCGCACCAATGGTGGTCACAGTACTGTGTACGTTTAGGGGTGATCCTAGACGGCATGGGTTCGAATCCTGGCCGGGTCAAAGAGTTCTTAGTGATATATGGCTTGCGCGTTCATGCAGCTTTCTCACATATATATATATATATATATATATAATATATATATATATATATATATATATATATATATATATATATATATATATATTAGGGGTACCACCTCTGGTGCAATTGCAGGGACCCACATCCTCGAAGAAGAAAACAAAGAGCATTCAGAGAAGATCTTGTGGATTCTCACCGAATACTTAATTCTTTTCTTCTCCTACCACCCCTATTATTTTTTTGTATGTTTTTTTATTTTATTGCAATGCTACAGTTTACAGAGAACACACACACACACACAATATATAACAATTAAACAATCAGCGTTCGAAGACCTCGTCCAGCTCCTCGGAGGTTGGGTGCGTACCCAGGATACAGCACGCATTTCCCCTCTGCAACGCGACACTGAGGCGCTGAAACAGGAAACTGGCTGCTCGTGGGTCTCTAGTTTTCCCAATGAGTTCCTCACCAACCTCCTTTAAAAACTTGAGTGCACATTTACCCCAGGCGCCCAGAGTCTCTGAGCCTATCGGCACGAACCTGTAACAACGTTCTAGGTCTCTGTACTTGTGGATTTTCTGGGTCTCCCTGAAGGTGGCTGCCCCACCTCCTCCGCTGAGCTGTAACGTAAATAGGTATCAGCCAATGTAGATGCACAGGTGTAATCCCTATATATATATATATTATAATATATAATATATATATATATATATATATATATATATATATATATATATATATATATATATAGTATATATTATATATATATATTATATAGGTCTTGGCAACACAGTGGGACAGGAGCGGAGTTGTCTTCACACGTTTTAATACCTGTTAGTTACGGGAAATTAGATTGCTGGACCTGTTCAGTTATGGAAGTTCCAGATGTCAATTTAATATTCACATTATTGTTAATTTCGTGTAATTAAGCATGTTGGCATTGAAACGTATATTATTTGCAAGTGACCGTTATATTATAATTTGCATTCTTATACATTTGAGAACATTGTTTATTTCAATTATTATAAATTTTAAAAAGTCCTTATTTACCATCCTTCATCCTGTATAAAGGCAGAGGGAGAGAGAATTATGGGTAGTGACGGCGAGGGAGTAGAGTTAGCTGTCGCCTGGGTAACATATCAGTTAACTTCTTTTCTGTTGTAGATAGGTAGCATAATTTCGTTCTGGAGGACATTACCTTTTAATTATTTAGCCATTTATTCACTGGTGTTATTCAAAGTGATTGCCATCTTAAATAATATTGATTTTACATGCTTTTAGTTGTTATTAAATATACTTTATTTTTTTTTACTTATTTTTTATTTACTTTACTTTTTTTTTACTTATATATATATTTTTGCCTATGTCTTAACATGGTGTTAGGTATTATTGTTGTTTCTTTCTTGTACCATATCATGAGGCACCCTGGTATATCATATTTAGATACAGATTTTTCCTCTAGATTATAATTAACACTGTACTCGATAGCTGTGCGTACGACAGGTAACAATGAAATTGAGAGCTCGTCTGGAAGATTGTTTCCCACATTTATTTAAAATCTTTGCTAATCTAACCATGCCTTCCTAGGAACAAGTGTGCTTTAAGAAACTTTAGACAGTATTCCATGCCAGAGTCGTCCTGTGTAACTATTAATCTGCGCTTCACGATTTTGCAGGTAAGTCCTCCTATTTTTTGCTTGTGCAGTGAGGTCAAGCAAATTGTCAGTGTCGTGTCAATATAAAGTGAAGTATGTAGTGCCGTGCCATTCTGTTTAATTATTTTAGTTAGTAAAGTGCCAAGTGTTAGTTAACAATGGAGGATCAAGTTGAGTCGTTGTTGGCCAATCCAGACTTTGAGGGAATTAAAAGCCTAAAAAAGTCTGCCTTCATAAATATGGCAAATAAGTTAGAATTAACAGCCAACAATAAAATGAATAAGGCACAAATTCTGAGAGTGATAATGACCCATTTAGTAGAAAATGGTGAGTTAGGAGAAGAATTTGTGGATGAGGTATGTGAGGAGACAAGTCCTCCTCACTCCTAAAGTGATTGCTTTAAGACGTCTTGAGTTGGAGGCACAAGTACCATATGCTATTCTTGAGGCTCGAGAGAAAGAATGTGAATTTGAAAAGCAACAGAAAATGTTAGAGATTGAAGCTCAACAAAGAGAGATTGAAGCTAAAAAACCAACAGAAAATATTAGAGGCCGAAGCTCAACAGAGAGAGATTGAAGTTCGGCGGTTAGAAATTGAGGCAAAGGCTAGTCAATTACAGTTAGAAATTGAGGCTAAGACTAGTCAATTACAGTTAGAAATTGAGGTTAAGGCTAGACAGCAACAGCTAGAAAATGAGGCACAAAATAGTAGACTAGTAGCACAATTGCAATTAGAGGCAACAAAGAAATAGCAGTTAGAAATTCAAAAACAAATGGCTGAGGCTAATAACAGAATCGAAACACAGCGATTGGCAGCTGGGCATGGTAATACTAGCAATGTTCCTAATAGTAATGATAATAGTCAAATTAGAGTAACAAGTATGTCGAGTTACCAAAGTTCAGTGAGGAGGACCCTGAGGTTTTCTTTTCACATTTCTGTAAAATTGCAGTTAGTATTAACTGGCCAATAAACCAATAAGTAGCGATCATGCAATCGTCAATGTTCAATTGACTTGATCATGCGATCAAGTCAATTAAGAGGCGAAATCAGGAGGTTTTTGCATCTTTGCCTGATGAAAACATTTAGATTACATTTTGTTAAGAAAAGCATCCTAAATGCTTACCAGTTGAACCCTGAAGCACAGAGACAAAAGTTCCGAAATTTAAAGAGGGCAAGTGAACAAACAATTGCAGATTTCACGAGGTTAAAAACTAATTATTGTAACAGATGGCTTAAATCACTCTCTATCACAGAGTATGATGTTCTTAAGAATCTTCTTATTACAGAAGAAGTTCTATCACGTCTTCCAGACAAATTGTCTGCTTTTATGGCAGAGCAGAAAAACTTAACAGATATTTATGAGCTGTCTAAGCTCGCTGATGAGCATGAATTGCTAACTAAGGCACATATTAAAGCCCAATCAACTAATTTTACCAGTAAAGTAAATTACCATGCTCATAGAAATACTTATAACCATAAACCTAGTACTAGTTCTCCAGCTACTCCCATGAACTCTTCTCCTACAAAACCTAATCCTGCTACTTCATTGTCAGTAATATCAAATATTAGTAATGTTAATTCTATACCTACAGTTGGTTCCACAGGTGTGTCCACTGTAAGGTACTGTACTCATTGTAAGAGAAAAGGCCATGTGATTAATTCTTGCTTTATTTTGCACCCTGAGTTACGATAAACTGGTCTCATTTATTGTAGAGGTGTGCAGAATAAACAAACTAATGAACATATAACTGTAAAAACCCCAACTGGGTGAAACAGTATTCTCCGTATATGTCTTCAGGTGAAGTTGTGTGTGTTAATTGGAATAGGAAGCCAGTGGTTCTTCGTGATACTGGTGCTTCCCAAACATTAATTTCTGCCAGTATACTCTCTAATGTTGAAAAGAGAGATACTGGAGAGTCTGTAGTTCTTCAGAGTGTTGCAGGATGTAAAACTGTACCTCTGATAGATGTTAATTTGAGATCCACCATTACTCCAAGTGAATGCTCTGTGGGTGTTAGTACACAGTTGACCATCCCAGGTGTGGACGTTATATTGAGTAATGATGTGGCCATAAATCATGTTGTGGGTGAGATTGATCCCAGTTTGTTTAACCAGCCAGTTGCAGACCCTGTTGTCTATTCTGCCTGTGCTGAACTTAGTTCTATGAATTAACAATCTGTTGTAGTAGATGGTTCTGTCCTGATAGTAGAATTAACAATCTGTTGTAGTAGATATACCTGTGCTGATATCAGTACTATTATTAATCCAGTTGTCAGTTCTGATGCTACTCAAGTATTTGTTCCAGTAACCATTACCCCTTCAAAGGAGAAGAGGGATGTGGTTGTTCATGATTCATGTGTGGCCAACCTTGTTGTTGAGAGTAAGCCTAGTACTATGACTCTGCTTTATTCCAATCCAGTAGATGATTTGGGAAAGGATGTCCATGTACCATTGTCTTGTCTTGCCCGCTCACTACGAACGTTGTGCCAGGAGTTGAGAGAAACTTAAAAGCCACGACTCTATTGTATTCTAACCAAGAGAATGGTTTAGGACAAGATGTCGGGTTGGCAGAAGTCTTCCCGCTCACTTCAGGTTTAGAATCAGTTGACCAGTTAGGATCAGTTGTCAAGAGTAAGTCTGTTGTAGAGGCCCAGCCTCACCTTAGTCAAGGTGATAGTAAAGGGGAGGAGGTCAAACTACCTGTTACTTGCCCGCTCGCTTCAGATTCAGAGTCCTTTAGTTTAGGTAAGTTGAGTAGAACTGACCCCAAGATTTCAGGGAAAAGCAAGGAGACAGTCTGTACTGTAGATCCAGTATTGGATAGTGTGAGAAAGCAGCCAGAGGATCAGCTTCTGTCGAGCAGATGGAAACCTATTGAGCCTCCCTCTTCAGTTGTCTGTGAGGATGTGACCCAGCTTGGTAGTGTTATTGATTGTGAGCAGACAGTACTCCAAGCAGCTCCAGATGTCATGGGAGGAAATTTTGGTAAATCTTGTGAAACCATTAAGGGTGGTAAAGTATCTTTTGTATCTAAGTTGCAGCGTTTTGTGGTTTGTGATTCTTATTCCCTGGGGAGTAAGTATTTGTCATTGTGTAAATTGAGTCAGAGTGTTTGTAGGATGTTCTTGCAATATATGTTTTCTGAGGAAGTGTGTGAGTCATACTAGAGCCTTGTCACTAATTTCAGATCCAGTTTATTTTGCTGTACGAGTAGTGAACAACATGTAAGTTCCACTGAAATTGAGTGGAACAATTTTGAGTCAAAATGGTGTTGAAGGATTTAATCATACTTTGCAGCAGAGGTTCGCGGCTCCTGGTGTGTGTTCCAGTTGGGGGATAAAGTTGTCCCACCTAGTTTTTTTTAAATAAGTGTGAAGGGTTACAGATTGTCCTTGGGTGGTTCCCAGTTAATCTGATGTGCATCTNTTCCACCGCCTAGTTTCATTACTTTGCATTTACTCGGTTGAACTTTAGCCGCCATTTGTTGGACCATTCATTCAGTCTGTCAGGGTCATCTTGTAGCCTCCTACTATCATTCTCTGTTTCAATACTCCTTATAATTTTTTCATCATCAGCAAACATTTAAGAAATGTTTCTCAAACATTGAGAATGTAGTCTGTCCTCGTAGCTCATACCCTCAGTTCGGGTACTAGTCTGGTGGCAAACTTTTGAACCTTTTCCACTTTAGTCTTATGCTTGACTAGATATGGACTCCATGCTGGAGCCATATACTCCAGGATTGTTCTGACATATGTGGTATACAAAGTTGTAAATGATTCCTTACAAGTTTTTAAAGGCCGTTTTATGTTGGCCAGCCTGGCAAATGCCGCTGATGATATCCTCTTGATATGAGTTTCAGGGGACAGGTCTTACGTGATATCAACCCCCAGGTCTTTCTCTCTCTCTTTGACTTTTGACGTATTTCATTGTCCAAACGATACCTTGTATCTAGTTTCCACCTCCATACACCTATCTGCATTACATTACATTTACTTGGGTTAAACTCTAACAACCATTTGTTCGACCATTCCTTTAGTTTGTCTAGGTCTTCTTGAAGCCTCAAGCAGTCCACCTCTGTCTTAATATTTCCGTCTTCCATATTTCTGGTAGGTCTCCCGTCTCCAGTGACCTACTATACACTATGGAGAGTGGCAAGCAAAATTTCTCTGCACACTTTTCAATACCCATGGTGAGATTCCGCCTGGACCAACAGCCTTTCTCTCGTTCAGATCCAACAGATGCCTCTTGACCTCATCCCTTGTAATTTCAAACCCTTCCAGGCCGCCTGGTTTACTGCCACCTCTCCTAGCGCAGTGACCTCTCCTTGTTTGTTGTGAAGACCTCTTGGAACCTCTTGATGAGTTCTTCACACACCTCTTTGTCATTCGCTGGATACCTGTCCTCGCGTGTTCTAAGTTTTATCACCTGTTCCTTCACTGTTGTCTTCCTCCTGATGTGACTGTGGAGTAGCTTTGGTTCGGTCTTCTCTTTATTAGCTATATATTTTTCATACTTTTTCTCAGCTTCTCTTCTCACACTAACATACTCGTTCCTGGTTCTCTGGTATCTATCTCTGCATTCTGGTGTTCTGTTATTTCGGAAGTTCCTCCACGCCTTTTTGTTCAGTTCATTGCTTTCATACTTGCCCTATTAACCACGGATTTTCCTTTTGCTTCTCGGTTTTTCCTGTCGGGCCGGGATAAACCTGTTTACTACCTCCTGACACTTTTAAATGGCATAGTCCATCATGTCTTGTACGGACTTAGTTCCGAGTTCTGTGTCCCATGGTATATCCGTTAGGAATTTTCTCATCTCTTCGAAATTTCCCTTTCGGTACTCCAGCCCTTTGTTTTCCAGTTCTTTTTTGGGGGGAGATAATTCCTAGCCCTACCAGGTACTCAAAGATCAATACACGGTGACCACTCATTCCTAAGGGTGCTTGCAACCTAACTTCCCTTATATCCCACTCATTTAGTGTAAATATCAGATCAAGCATGGCTGGTTCATCTTCGTCTCTCATTCTTGTTGGTTCCTTGATGTGTTGGCTTAGAAAGCTTCTTGTTGCCACGTCCAGCAGTTTAGCTCTCCATGTATCTGGTCCTCTATGTGGGTTTCTGTTCTTCTACTCTATCATTCTGTGGTTGAAGTCTCCCATGATTAGTTGTCCAGATCCATTCCTGCTAGCGACAGAAGCTGCTCTCTGTATTATGTTAATTGTGGCCATGTTGTTTTTATCATATTCCTTTCGGGTCTTCTGTCATTTCGTGGTGGATTATATTGACTATATATATGTGTGTGTGTGTGTGTGTGGTGTGAGTGGGTGTGTACTTGAAATTCTAGCACATTTGGAAAGTGTCTGAGCTAGAGTTAAGGCGAGCAGTGATATCCCTCAGATACGTGGAATTTGTGGATTCTCTCGGCAGCTTCATCCAGCAAAATGGCAGAAGAATGGTTGGATAAGAAGGGTTGGATGATGAAGGTTGGATGAAGGGGGGGGAGAGACTAGATGTACTGGCTGGTTGAAGAGGTAGTGATTGGATGCTACTGGCTGGATGAAGGGGCGGTGATTGGTCGTTATTGCCTGGATGAAAGGAGTGGTGATTGGGTGTTACTGGCTGAATAAAGGGGTGGTGATTGGACGTTACTGGCTGGATGATGGGGTGGTGATTGAACGTTACTGGCTGGATGATGGGGCGATGATGGGTGTTACTGGCTGGATGAAGAGGGCGGTGATTAGATGTTACTAGCTGGATGGAGGGGCCGGTGATTGGACGTTACTGGCTGGATGAAGGGGCGGTGATTGGGTGTTACTGGCTAGATGAAGTGGATGATGACTGGATGTTACTGGCTGAATAAAGGGGTGGTGATTGGACGTTACTGGCTAGATGAAAGGGCGGTGTTGCCACTAGCACTTGTGTAGTGTGTGTCAGTGTCGTCTCCTCAGAGGGGTGACTCCCGTACTAGTCGCTCACCTCAGATCAATCTTGACCATGTGTTCAGATCAATGAAGGTCCTACTGAATTATTTTGATGATGGTTTAAAGCCTGTCAACCATCAGAGCGGTGGTTCTTACCTACAGTGCGTGCTCCCTCGGGGACACAAAAGGTCCTCTGTGTGGGTGCAAGAGGTTCTTTTTGGGGATGCCAGATTTTTTTTTATACCAAAGATGCACAAAAGCTGTACAAAACACGTTTACGAAAAACGTGCTTTTGTACACAAATTTTGATGACCAAAGGGGTACAAAACATATTTGAAGGACCAAATGGAAGAGAGCTGCTGCCACCACACTACATTACTGACCGTTTAATAGATATATGTATGCCATGATTATATAATTCAAGACTAATGTAAACTCTATATCTTTACACCAAGATGAGTAATATAGCCGATTATGTGTCTCTGGTGCTACGATTTATTCGGTTTTCGTTTGGGATTAAGTGCTATCAATCACGGAAGAATTCTAAGGCCACCACCACAAGAAGTTAGTAGCCAACAAGCAGGAATATTTTAGCCTGTGCGTATATGCTTTACTGTGCATATATCACAAGTGGGATATATCTCTCGAGTCAGGCCTCTGGCAGGCCAGTAGGCTAGTTGCATTCTCTTATTATACTGTTGGAATTCTTATCAACAATAAATATTAATGGCTGTTTATATGCTCCTTATATGTAATCGTGTCCACAGCCACTATAATGCTAAATGCCTTTAAAACTAACTGACCTGGCTAACAACGCATCCAATTAACCATAGACAATCCAACATATTATTGTGGTTTGTGAACACTTTTGGAAAATGTATTCAAACTCATAATGGGTACATGCAGCATTTTTAGCAGACAAATGAATGATCACAAAACCCATTTAACAAATATAAATTTGGAAACAAAATTATTTGAAAACAAGAAAGAACGTTTCGATAACCAACGTGCCAAAGGATACGTACTATGAACAGTAGCGTCTCACATACACACACAAAAACACGAATTCTTTGCATCGTTGGGTACGTCAGGTTAGGTAGGTGGCTTGGGTTCGTGCGTTGCTGATTAGATTAGAAGGTTGCATTTTTCTTTGTGGTCAAGAGAGAGAGAGAACGGGAGACTTTTTCCCTACCTGTCAAGTCTGACTGGCCAAATACTCACATGTTTCCCCGGGTTCATGCCTCAGTGTCACCACCTATTTTTAAACGTTTTGAAACGATTACCAATTCAACTTGATGTGATGAATAGCAGTTACTCCGCTCTCTCAGAACTTTTTCTCACTCTTTCAAATGTGTAACTAACTCGGCAGATCAGGAAGCCCTTAAGAAATATACGCTGAAAAATGCACATGAGCCGTGATGAGGATTCGAACCTATTCTCTGGGTTTTTCCAGACACAAGCTCTAGACAACTGAGCCACTTGGGTGTCTAGAAATACCCAACGTATAGGTTTGAATCCTCATCACGGATCCTGAGGAGTTTCTCACCGATAAATCACATTAATGTGATTTCTCTGTGTTTTGAAAAAGGGACGTCAGAGGTAGAATTTCTAAATGACAGAATCAAGTGTGCACGACGAGGGGGGGGCGGGATTGTGTGAACTCCTGGTTCGGCTTCAGTTGAAGCCTCAGGAATCTTAATGGGCTCAGCAGACCCCCAAGGTTGCACTTATTTTCCATGTCTTGGCCTGGTTGTCTAGAGTGTGTGTCTGGAAATACCCTGAGAATAGGTTCGAATCCTCTTCTATCCTGAAGTTATCTTGAGACAACTTTTTGTTACACACCCCCAGGAAGCAGCCCGTAGCAGCTGTCTAACTCCCAGGTACCTATTTACTATTATGTAAACAGACGCATCAGGGTGAAATAAACTCTGCCCATTTTTGTTCGACCCCTCCACCAGGGATCGAACCCGGAACCTCAGGACTACGAATCCGAAGCGCTGTCCACTCAGCTGTCAGGCATCACGGCTCCTGTGAATTTGCTCAATAATATAAATAATAATAATTAGTAATGATAATGTCTTCTGACATACATAATAACATAGGATAAAAACCCACACTTGTGTATTTGTGAAAACTATGTAAGGAATTTACACCAAGTCTTTCACACTCTCCTGAGTGCTAATCACACACTCAGACCAGCCTCATGAAGGTCTGAGTGTGTGAGTAGGACGAAACTTACATCTCAACGTCTAATGAGGCTGCTGTCCTTGGTTCAGTCCACTTATCTTTCTTGACCGCCTGACCAGGTCACCTATAATTCCGACTAGCGATGTACCTGTGGTCATACCTTCCACGGGAATATGGTCTTGTGTCCTTTGTGTGATCCTGCTATCCTGGGAACTAAATGTATGAATGAATAAGTGGATGAATGAAAGCAGTCCCATTAGTCACGCTCCTTGGGGTACGGAGAGGATTACGATGGCTAGCATCCAGATGAACACTTCTATTAATAACATCACCAGTTCCTAGAACAGCAGGATTATAGCAAGGACACATGACCATATTTCTGTAGAAGACGTTACTGCAGGTACATCGCCAGTCGGGTTTAGAGGTGACCTGGTCAGAAGGTCAAGAACGATAAGAGGATTGGACCCAGGATAGCAGCTTCATTGGACGTTGAGATGTACGTTTCGTCCTAATCACACACTCAGACCGCCATGAAGCTGATTTGAGTGTGTGATTAGCACTCAGGGGAGTGCGAAAGATTTGGTGTAAATTATTTACATAGTTTTCACAAATACACAGGTGTGGGTTTTTATCCTGTGTTATTATGTCTGTGAGAAGACATTACTAATATCATTACTATTGACATTACTAATGACATTACCATACTAAGTATTATTATTATTATTATTATTATTATTATTATTATTATTATTATTATTATTATTATTATTATTAAGCAAATCCACAAGAGCCGTGATGAGGATTCGAACCTATTCTGTGGGTACTAAACATTTTTTTACAGTCAGACCCGACCGGACGGATCCAGAGATTACAGAAGATGATGCTAGAGGACAGAGAATACGCCCAACCGGATCCATACGGAAGGAACGAGATGGAGGGAGGAGAGACGATGCAGAGGTAACAACAGAGGACAGAATTTTCCCGGGAGATACCGAGACGAGAGCAGGTGAAGGACGAACAGGAACATCAGAGGTGAACCAACATACTACAACAACAACAGGAAGCGGAGACACAGACAGACAGAATAGTTACAAGGGATAGAACACAGCATAGAGAGGACAACAAGATCGAGGACGAGGGTGGAAAACTGGAGGACAAAGAGGCTACAACAACGAGCAACAGCGAGGCAGAGGGAGGGACGACTGAAAGAAATAGTAGTCTCGGAGGTCCTCCTAACCCAGACAGAGAAGCAACGACTGGGTGGAGGACCTACATATGTGACAGGACCGCCAGCGCAGAAAAAGAGGCCAGAAACTATAGACGAACTGAATAAGACCCTGGAGAACACCATGAATAAAATATGTAGCAAGCTAGCGCCAGTTGTAGGTAAGGCAAAACAACTCAAACCCACCACTAATCACTCTCACTTCTTTAGATAGTTTCAGCCTACCAGAGAGGAGACACAACCTGACTACAACCTGAAGAGACTCCATGCAGTGATGCTAGAGTTGAAGGAAAACCTGCAAACCAAGGTAGCAAGGAGAGGTACTTGTAACCTACCGCCGGAAGAGAGAGAAAGCCATAACAGCCCTAAAATCCAGGACTGATGTAGTGATTTAACCTGCAGACAAGGGTGGTGTTGTAGTCTAGAAGACGGACTCCTACAAACGGGAGATGGTACGTTAATTGGAAGACGAGGAGACATACCATAAGATCATCGACGACAGAGCGGCGTTAAGAAACGCCCAAACCCTAAGCAAGAGGATAGTTCTCAAATTGTTTGGGAACAAAAACAGGGACAGTACGGGGGGACTGAGTCAAGCTATGGCCAGAGATTTTTACATAGCTTTTGTGTCGCCTATTCCTAGCTTATACGTTCTACCAAAGATACACAAGGCCCTACACGAGGATACCGGGACAAGGCAGAGGAGACCCGTCCTGATGGGCTACAGGGCACCTATCACACCAGTGGACTGGATTTGCATGGCGCTTTTGAACCCTCTCCTACAGTTGTTACCAGAACGACTGAACGACACCACCGATTTTCAAAATAAAATAAATGACATTAGGGGACCTGTACCTCAGAATGCCCTTGTCTTCTCCATGGATGTGGTCTCACTTCACCCAAGTATTCCACAGAGGAAAGAAGCGAAGGCAGTCGCTACCTTCTTCGACGATAACTGATATAGGGTAAGAGATGACCTAAGCGAAGCAGGAGTCTGGAGGACGCCATCATAGGACCTCCTGGAGGAGGTGATACTCCACGTATTGAGAGACACAATCCTCCAGTTTGGCGGAGTAATGTACAGGCAAATCAAAAGCACGGTCATACGAGCTTCTAGCAGTGTGGCAATTGCGGAGATTTTTGTGCACATCGCCTTCGAGAGGTAAAGGGCACGAAGGGAAGACGTTCCTGTAGTATATTTCAGATACATCGATGAAATTTTCGGAATAATGGAGGGTGGAGAGGACCACTTACAGCGGTCCTTCACTTGGTCCACTACAGCCCATAACAGCCGAAAATTCAACATGGAGCACAGCAATTCTAAGATCTACTTTCTGGACACTACAGTACATATAGGAGAGGCAGACAGACTCCTCCAAACCACAGCCTTCTATAAGCCAACCAATCTCCATACATTCCTCAAGTACGACTCCAGTCACCTACTTGCCATAAAGAAGTCTCTACCTTACTCGCTGGCCGTACACCTCAAACGGATCAACAGCTGAGAGGAGATCTTACTTCCCCAGCTCGAGGCTCTCAGGCAAATATTTGGAGACAGAGGTTACCTGGAGGATATCGAGGATAGGGCGAGAGACAAGCTGAGCGAGCAAACCAGAACCCAGCTTCTCCTACCCCCGAGACCCCGTAAGGACGAGAAAAGATAGATTCTACATATCCTTTTCTTTCTGGGGCTTCTCCGAATTTCTGAGGATTATATTGACAGAGGTTTGGGCATAACTTAAAGAAACCTTGGGAGAGCAGCCTTCTTGGAACAGCTTCCCAGCTACCCCACCCATGACAGCTTGGAAGCAAGGCAAGTCCTTTAAAGACCACCTCGTCAGAGCGAGCCTTAAAGAAGACGCTTAAAACCCTGTCCTGGCCTAACCTAACCAGATATAGGCCTCGACACCGAACCTAACCCTAACCTAACCTAATCTAACAAGAGGTTAATACCCTTAACTAGAATAACCATTGTAGCAGTGGTTATTCTTCACCGTTATAGAGTGTTTACCCTTACAGTCTGATAAATCGTGAAAATATTCAGAAAATCAACAGAGCGCTGCTGAGTGATCGCAGAATGCCGGAGTATATAATATTCAAGTTTGTCCGTTCTGCTGCTACTACTAATGCAAGCTCCGACGATCCACCTCACGTGGTCGGCTGCATTACGCCTTTTACTTGGGGGGGGGGAGGGCAAATATTCCAGAAAATCATTTTATATAATGCTCTATCTTAAGCACTATGGCACCTGTTTTGCGTTATCATTGAGGATTGATGATGGACACGCGCAGCAACAAACAATATAGAAGATGCTTACGACAGCTTATGCATCGCATTCATCATGATAATTTAATGCAGCCGGTTATGCGACCTGTGGTCTAGGGCATCATTTATGGGGAGAAATCTGCACGCAGGACGTAACCGCAGAGTGGGAGAATATATATCAATTTCGGACATATATATATACCTTTAATATACATTTGGTAAATAGTGAATATTAGTGCTATCTCACAGCCGATAACAAATTATCGAGCCGAGGTTTTGGTTTTCCCGAAACTGAAGGAAAACAAAATTCCTCATTTAGCAGTGCTTTGATGGTATAAATAATTTTCATCGAGATAAGTAAAACATATGCAAAAAATATATGCACTTTTCCTATAATTGAACAGCGAAAATATATTATAACATAAGAATATAATTCATCTATACTTTGTCTTAAATACACTTTTAAACTAAACCAAATAAAAGGGTATATGTTCTCAATGATCAGATAGCAGGGTTAGGCTCGCTCAGGTTGTGTTAGGCTGAGTTGATGGGATGTGCTGTAGGCTTATTTTCAGATTCTCTTATCTTAAGATGAATTCGGGGCTTAGCGTCCCCGCGGCGCGGTCCTCGACCAGGCCTCCTTTTCTAGCAGGTGTCTAACTCCCAGTTACCTATTTACTGCTAGGTAACATGAGGAGTTAGTTGAAGTTAGGAGTTAGAAAAGGAGTTAGAGGAGTTAGAAATTGATATGTTTTGCGTTTATTTATATCAGGGTGAAAGAAACTCTGCCCATTTGCTTCCGCCCCCACGGGGATCGAACCCGGGACCTCAGGACTACGAACCCAAAGCGCAGTCCACTCAACTGTCAGGCCCCCTAGGGGAAGAGTAAACTGCACATCTTCTATGAAATAAAATAAAATACAATGGTCCATTGGAGATATAATCTCGGTATAGAAGGTCGTTATGGCAGGATAGACTTCGTTAAGTTAGGATGAATGAGGTAACTTAGATGAACGAATGACAGTTCTCTGTGATTTAAGAACAAAATATAGAGTATCATTTGGGATGCAGGTAACGAAGGTTTCAGGGACAGTGGAGGCGGCAGAGTGACAACAATTTACTGGTGGAGTGACTGTTACGTATCCCTAGTTGGATACGTATATAAATTCATGATAAAAATTATTTAGTTCAATTCCTTCATTATCTGTATATGTATATGTATATTGTGGGGGTTTCTTTTTTTTGCTGTCACGACTGCAATGCGTACGTCGCCAATGTACATGTGGCAGACGCTTCACGAAGCTGTCGGAATTAGCAAAATAGAAAATACGAGAGCAACCGTACAGGGCCTGGGAGCAAGGTCGAGTTAGAGTCCTTGTGGGTCTCTTCTCAGACTAGCCTCACCTGGTCCTGCTCCACGTTGGTCGTTGGAATCTCCTCAATGATGTAACACTTTAAGGGACTCCTAGGGTCCTCATCAAATTTATAGTTTAGTGACTTACAGGCAACTCGGTGTTGAAGACACCTAGAGCTGAAGGCTTGAGTAATATTGGCAGTATTCAGAAGTGGTTCAACGGAAACACCGCATAAAGCTTAACAGTAGTTTATTTACTAACTTAACCACTAATACACAGGGTGCTTGATTTACTTTCGATTGGCGTCAGCAAAGCTATGGTTGTATTAGCGAGACTCTTGACGTCTGGCTAATCGACTCGTATCCACTCGTGGAGAAACACCTAACTTAACACAGTTGACAGCCAATCATTAACACGGCAACCTAACTGCCGGTATGCAAAGGGATCACAAGAGTTCCAACCGGATACTCGGTAATGATGATATGCAATAAACACAATAATAATCACACAATAACTAAATGTGTGGTGTATGTGAAGCTCACATCCACAGACGAGTGAAATGCCGTGATACCACACAGATAAACACGCATTCACCGTCGATTCACCTATAACCTGCGACAGGTATAAGAAGGTGAGAACTGTGGTTGATCCCTCAGATCAACACCGACACAATAAACAATGACAAGATCTTGTACTTACAGATAAGGTACCTTTCCTTACGCACTCACTCAGACTCGTTTATACAAGCACTCGTAGGTGGCCTGATAGCTGGTTTCGCTCGTAGACACGGAGGGTACTCGCATTATCTTGAGATGATTTCGTGAGTAGGGCGTGCTGTATGCTTAACAGACAGACACACGCGCACACACTGGCACTGACGGTGCGTGAGGTGGTGACGTCACGTAGGAGTGAGGGCGGCGGCGGCTGCTGGCAGCAGCTCGCGGCGGGCGCTCGAGGTACTGAGGTACACGCCCAGGATGAGTGGCGGCTGGCGGCTGCTGTGGTACACCATGCAGGTACACTTGTGGTAAGGTCACACACACAGGTTACTTAGGCGGCGGCACTGCCTTAGTTCACTCTAAGTCACTCACGACGATCTTTGTCACCAGGGGTTACCTGATACCAGTCTGTTTCGCTCTGGAGATTTGTCACTTTAGGCTTCTAAACAATATATTCCCACTCGTGATTCTGGCGAGTGTGTGGTATATCGCAAAGATGCTGAGTTAACTTGACGGTGAGGGATAGACGGTGATCAGTCTATTGGCCGGTAGAACAGAACACGTCCTCTTCGTATGGTCTCTCTCACGTGAATGAGTTTGCAAGGGTGCCGGGCATCTCGTGGCACACAACACAAAAGAAGTTACAATTTGACCAATAGCATTGCAGCAAATGAGCGGGAACCAATCATATTAGCTCGTTTGATGAGCAGTAGCAGGAGTGACGTCATGAACACGTCATAGCTGTTATTCAACATCGCGCCGGTTGACCCCAGAGGTCAGACGCTGCTGGCGCCTTCCCCTCTGTCTCAGCGGGCACCAGCTCTGTACTCACTGACCCTTTGGTAGCAAGTATACTTAGCTCCCTGTATCTACTTCCTGCCTAGACATACGGCGGCCTACGTATTTTAACAGTGTTCCTGGTGGGCATTCTGGAGATACCCAACATGCTAGGTCACTATCCAGGATTAAGAGAGATAGGCTTTGTGCACGAAGATCTGTGCACTGCAATGCCATTCAAGTCAGCTGTGGGAGCATCTTGGGAGACATACTCCCACATCACCCCCCAACAAAGATCGAGCTCCACAGCGTGGCGCTCGGTCAACCTCAAACCGCTGACGGCATGTGCACAAACTGAGTGCACTGTGCGCGGCCGGGTCCAGCGGACCCCGTTTTCTATGCAGCTAGGCAAGCGGGCCTCGTCTAGACTATTCTCTTCTGGTAAGTGAGGAATTTCTTCAGTCACCGGATCACATGTGGCTATCTGTTCAGGTTTTGAGCAGGCACTGTGGTTGGACGTAGCTCCAGGTCTGGGTCGGCTCAACGCCTCGAAACCCTGAGTGGCGCTGGTCTGTCCACTGCCTCTCTCCACCTGTGTCATGCTTGAAACATCAGACACACACTGGGAACCAGTGTCCGGTGATGCGCGTTGCGTTTCCTCGCTCATGTCTCCCTCGATCGACGTCTCGTTAATCACCCCGACCTACTCAACCAGTCAGCACCTACGTTTTCGGCTCCCTTTATGTAAACCACGCGGAACGTGAACTGTTGAAGGAACAACACTGTCATGTTCACAGAAAATGGTACCATCCGTTTTCTATGTGCGGCGGCTGGACGCCAAGGGAGAAGGTAAACAGCACACAGGACGCCTGCTAAGCTTGGGAGCTACTCTATCATGTAATCGTTTATTATTATTAAAGTCAGTAACCAGGAATGACTTTACATCAACCTTACTACCAAGACTATCTCAGCTACACACAGACACCACACTGGCGACGAGGATGAACTGGGAACGCAGGTATTTTGTTCAACAAAACACAAGGAAGGAGCATGCTGTCTCGCTCAGAGGAAGGAGAAGCTGTCTGTGAGCACCATACCCGATGCTGTATGCAACCCCATGCTGTGTGCTGACTGTTGCTGTGTGCTGATCGTTGCTGTGTGCTGGCCGTTGCTGTGTGCTGGCCAATGCTGTGTGCTACCCAAGCTATGCTGAGTGTTGCTGTGAGAGGAATCTGCCGACGCTGTGTACGAAACGACGCTTTGATGCAGTGTACAAAACCCGATGTTTTGGTTACGAAACGACGCTTCGTGCTACAAAATTCTTCAAGCTGTGAATCTACTGCTACCAACTGCTGCCTACTGCTGCCAACTGCTGCCAATTGCTGTACCAACTGCTAACAACTGCTGTGTTGCTGTGAGTAGGAACAACACATGTACACAAGGGCTAGGTAAGAAGTCAGTTGCTGCTGTGTTGTGCACTGTTGTGAACTTTTGCATTAAATGCTTGTGTGCTTTGCAAAATTAAAGTAATTACAGTGAATTCTTAAATAACATATACAGTGCAGTAAGTGTTATATATTCTGAGGAACATTTTAAGTGATAAGTTTAAATTTATTCAGTAAAAATGGCAAATATACCTCAGTTTCCTGCATTTGATCCTGACTGTGACCAGACAAACCTGTCACAGAGGTGGGTCAAATGGCTTAAAAGGTTTGAAAATTTGTTGATAGTTTCTGACATCAAAAGTGCTGAAAGAAAGCGTGCTTTTCTGCTTCATTATGCAGGTGATAGAGTTTGTGATATCTTTGATACACTGAAAGATACTGGTGGTGCCAAAGATTATGACACTGCCAAGGCCAAATTAACTGAGCATTTCAAACCAAGGCAAAATACTGCTATGGAAATTATGCATTTCAGGAGAGCAAAACAACTCTCTAATGAAACTGTTGATCAATACCATACACGTCTGCAGGGTTTAGCAGCCCACTGTGAGTTTGCTGATGTTGACAACGAAATCAAACAGCAAATAATTGAAACATGCACATCTACACGTCTTCGTCGAAGAGCTCTAGAACTTGTTGATGATGAAAGTTCTCTTAACAAGATACTGGATATGGCTCGTCGAATGGAAGATGCTGCACGTGATGCTCGTATCATGGAGTGCAGTGCCAACAACGGTTCTGCCACTGTTACTAACAGTCATGAAGTATGTAAGGTTCAGGG
>WNGS01167079.1:0-14936 GCA_020271785.1 Procambarus virginalis | reverse complement strand
ATTTTGCATATATATATATATATATATATTATATATATATATATAT
The DNA here is from genome assembly GCA_020271785.1 of Procambarus virginalis. Taxonomy (NCBI): domain Eukaryota; kingdom Metazoa; phylum Arthropoda; class Malacostraca; order Decapoda; family Cambaridae; genus Procambarus; species Procambarus virginalis. The sequence continues at coordinate 14,890 of WNGS01167079.1, read as the reverse complement.
AATATATATATATATATATATATTATATATATATATATTGTGACGGTGTTCCCCCCCTTCTAATTCTCCCACGCCTGCTGTAAGAGTCATGTCCACTATTCCCGAGCGTTCTCTACATTGCAGGCAACAATTGAACATATGTGGGAGAGAACAGTATTCTCGAAGAGCCGAGAAATTTGCGAAAATGTAGTATTTTGGCCTGTGGGATAGGCCCTTTAGGGAGCCAATATGGCGCTGGCAAGTCTGTTCTCCCGCCAAAACTGTGTGACGTCAGTGGCGCCAGATTGGTCACCGTCAGCGACATGGCACTGGGAGCCAATGAAAACCAACTTTGGGAAAAGTGACGTCACATAGGCATGGGGGTCCGCCGTGTTGGCGCCAGGCGACATCAGTCTTTCACGACACGTCCGAGAGGTAGGACGCGCGATCGGTCATCCTGTCAGAGTGACGGATTTACCGAACTCCGGTGGATTTAAGCGTCTCCAGTTGTTGGCACGCACTCTGTGAGGTCTTCCTGCAACCCAGAAGTGGCTCAGATAAGGAATTGACAGAATATTGAGCAACAAGTGCTCAGGGACAGGTGCGTTGCAAGAAGTGGGCCGGGCATCGACGTGTGTCGTCGTTGGCAGTTCACCAGTATAAGAGACAGCTTAGTGGCCGGGCCACCCACCGTGAGTGAACCGGGTTGACAGCCTTGTCAACCAGGTTGAACGTGTGATCGACGATCCTGTCAAGTTTGACAGTAACCCCACCTTCGTGGAACCCTACGAGTCAACAGTTGGATGCAAGCACGTCGAGAAGTCTTCCCAAATACCTAGCGATATATCTAGACGACGAGGGAATTGACAGTGTTGTGAGCTTCAAGTGCTCTGAAGTCGGGTGCTGTGCGTGTGTCGTCCGGGACGGCTGATAACTTCACAGTGACTTCGTAGTGGTGAGAGGCAGTTACTCTGGGAGTACAGTGACAAGAACTAATTGGGAAACGTACGACGACCGCCGAGACGTAGGCTGGCTGCCGTAGTTGGGAGGAAAGTTGACGGCCAGGAGACCGACTTCAACCCTGCGACGTACTGTAGAGGAAGGAGCACGGACCTGCTGTGTACAGAAGCGGCGAGACGCGACATCCTAAGGCGTGGGGCTTGTGTTTCTGGATGAACGAGGCGAGAGCCTGGACCAGGAGCTACAACCCAACTGTCATCCTAGGATAGGTGAAGTAGGTGTTTACAGTTACCCTCCCATTTCCCCTTTAGTTAGCTATATATATTCTTGTCAGGATATTTTATATGTCGTGAGCAAGTCTCACTTGAGTTTAAGTCACAGAGAGCACAGTATGTGGTGAGGCTACCCAGAGCGCTCACAGTATCAGTTTACATATATATCTATGTGTGGGTGTGTGCAAGCACCAAGATTCATCAGAGAATTTACTGTGACTATTATTAATCTACAGTGAGTATTATTATTATATATATATTGGTAGTAAACCAGATATTGGTGTATTGATCTCTATAATCTATTGATATAAATGCCTGTGGATTGATCTCTATAATCTATTGATATAAATGCCTGTGGATTGATCTCTATAATCTATCGATATAAATGCCCGTGTGTTGATCTCTATAATCTATTATATAAATGCCTGTGTATTGATCTTCATGATGTATATATATATATGCCTGAATTTGATTACTGATTTATATATGACATGCCTGTGTACTGAATAATATCATATACGTGAAGTGATTGCCAGTGATATCTCTTTAAGAGAAAGTATAGATATAAAGAAAAGTTCAGTGATCAAGTGAGTGCATTCACAGTAAATATTATTAAGAATAGAGTAATCTTTTGGTACGGTGAAAAGTCACTGTGAGAGTATTGTGAATAAGATGTTGATCGTGAGGCCAGTGAAATCATAAGTAAGCCATGTGAACGTTGAATAGTGTTTTGGAAAAAGTTAAATAAACGGGGATCGTGACAATTAGAAAACAAGTACTAGTCTGTTCCCACGATCGCGAGGGTCCCGGTCAGCTGAGTCTGACAGGTGACACGTGCCGATGTTACCATATCGGTGCGCTCTAGAATATTATGCTATGAATGGAGCAATTGTCATATATTAATTCTGATACATTGATGCATATATATTTCTCGTTGTCTTTTAAGTAAAATACCAAAACTCTTTGGTGTTTGATATCATCCCCTCCATTTATCTTGTGACCGTGTAATGAAGTAAAGTAGAGTGACCTGCCTGATACCATATTATTGGAATTTGCTCTTGCCACAATTACACCTGACCACTGCAGTGTTACTGGACACAAAAAACCAGTTGGCGACCTTGAAGGCTGTGTAAGAGTTCGGTGTCGGGGGGGCCACAGATTGAGGGAACGATCTGTGCTCTCACTCATCTTATAATCTAAAGGCCGGTTGTGAGATCGACTGGGATACTCTCCGAGGCCAGCAGTGGAGCCTAGAGGATTGAGGGAAGACCCGCCGAACGACGGTGAGTAAGGGTTATTGTTGGAGCAACCACCTGGAAAGGAGATCCAGTCTACTGTTGCTTTAACCCTTCTCTAACGAGAACACCGTGAAACCCCGACATTGGCGACCTTGCCAGGATAAGAGCAAGATCAAGGTGGTAATTGTGGTATTAAATATCAGGCCTAGGTTTTCACTCATTGTCACAAGATGGAGGGTGATAAAGTAGCCAGGTTTATAGACACGAGAGACGAGCAAGTACTGGAGGAGTGCACCAAGGCACAGCTGCAGACGATCGCCGACCACTTTGGGATCAAGTTGAGAGCTTCCAAAGTGGGAGAGAGAAGACTTGAGATCATGGCACAGCTCAAGGCACGTGATGAAGCCTTAGGAGAGGAGCGGCCACAGACACCTGCCAGTGGAGGAGAGAACTTGAGTACCGGTGGCAGCAGCCGGGGATCCAGTGGCAGCAGGCGCAGTATCAAGCTAGAAATAATGAAGATGCAGATAGAAGCACAGCTGCGCAGAGAAGAAAGAGAAGCACAGCTGCAACGAGAAGAAAGAGAAGCACAGCTGCGCAGAGAAGAAAGAGAAGCACAGCTGCGCGAGAAGAAAGAGAAGCACAGCTGAGGCGCGAGGAAGCAGAGAGAGAAGCACAGCTGCGCCGAGAAGAAAGAGAAGCACAGCTGAGGCGCGAGAAGCAGAGAGAGAGGCACAGCAGCAACGAGAAGAACGAGAGGCACAAGCACAGCTGCGCCGAGAAGAACGAGAGGCACAGCAGCAACGAGAAGAGAGGAGAGGCACAGCTGAAGGAGCGCGAAATAGAGCTAGGACGAAGCTGCAGGAGGTTGAAGCGAACAAGGAGATTGAGCTGAAGCGAGCTGAGCTAGGACTAGTTCCAACTACCCCACCACAACAGCAGGAAGACCGCCGAGTGAGAGAGAGGGATTTGCCCGTCTTCGTGCCTAATGAGGCTGAGGGCTTCTTCGAGCATTTCGAAAGGGTCGCTACGTTGAAGAAGTGGCCGAGGGCAGAGTGGGCGGAGCTAGTTCAAGGAAGGCTCACTGGTGAAGCTCGTGAAGCTTACAACATGCTCGACCTCCAGGAGTGTACCAACTATGATGCAGTAAAACGGGCCGTGCTCCATTCGTTCAAGCTGACGCCGGAGTGCTATAGGAAAAGGTTCAGAGAATGTACCCGATCGCCAGGAAAATCGTATGCGGAGACGGCGAGGGACATGGAGAGGAAATTCGTGAAATGGCTGGAGTCAGAAGGAGCAAGATCGGCTGAAGACATCAAGGGGCTGATGGTCATGGAAAAGTTTATGTCCGTGCTCTCTCCTGAGATTAGGGTGAGAGTAAAGGAGGCGGACATCAAGGACCTGAGAGCCGCGGCCGATCGAGCAGACATGCTAGAAGAAGCTTTACGTCCACGTCGAGAGGGACAGCACCGACCGCCCGTATTCTCTAGCTATGGGAGAAGTAATAGAAGGTCGGACGGATGGAGGACAGGACCGAGTTCTCCCAAGTCCTACCCCTCGAGTGGAGATAGTAGGGGACAGAAGAGTGCTGTGGAACCGTCGAAGAAGTCCCCGACGGAGAGCTCGGGAGCTGTGGCTGTGACGAAGGGGTCGACAGATGGTGCGAGAAAGACCTTCGGGACGTCGGCCTCAGGAAATGTGGCAAGGGCGAGCGGCGGTGGATGGTCACCAACGAGGAAAGTTCGCTGCTTCAATTGCGGAATACCCGGACACGTCGCTCGCGAATGTAGACGTCCTAGACACCGGGGGAATGTAGCCTTCGTGAAGACAGAGGACCAGATGGCTGATTGGGTGCGGGATGGACCCGTACTTAATGGGGAGAAGAGGATTCACCCGTTTGTGTGTGAAGGAACCGTAAGGATGGGGGACGCAGACCCCATCCCAGTGAAGATGTTGAGAGACACTGGGGCAGACTTTACCCTAGTGAGCGAGGCCCTGTTCCCTGAGAACTACGGGGATACCAGTGTGGGAATGGCGAGTGTGACCACTGTGGGAGGCCCAGTGCAGATGCCCCTACACCGGGTAACCCTGAGTTCGGATTATGGATGCCAAACCCTAGTAGTGGGAGTCTGTGCGACGATGCCCACGAGGGAGGCACAGGTCATTTTGGGAAATGACGCATGTGGAGGACGTGTCCTACCGAACCTCGTGAAGGACGAGGAGTGCTTGGAGCACTAGAGAAGAAAGGCGAAGTGTTCGACGCCTATGGGGACGAGAAAGGAATCGCCATGGAGGCGTTCCCTGTCTGTGCTGTAGTTCCGAGGCAGTGCGAAGGACGAGGAGGACGTGGATCTGATAAGGCCGACGAGGAGACGTCCGCCGGCCTGGGAATGATCACCTCGTCATGGAACCCGGAGAGCGAGTGGAGGGCGAAGGCAGCCCAGAAGGTGAGGTACAGGTGACCCTCACCGGTTCTCCGGGGTGGACCGCACTCGTCTCGAGGAGATGCAGCAGGCAGAATCCCCAAGTTGATTTGTAAGGCCAAAGGAGGACGTATTGGTCCCGAGAAAGCTACTCACTTTAACAGGCAAAAGGCATATTAATAAGACAGTGTAAACCTGTAAGGATGGAGGTCGGAAAAGCCTCTCCAGGTACGAGAGATCAAGTAGCGTTGCCAGCCAAGTGCAGAGCGGCAGTGTTGAGTCCGTTGCACGCTGTTGACTCTGCGGGTCACCTAGGGATGACCACGATGCGACGTTCAACGTCGAGAGAAGTGGCTGGGCAACTACAACATCTTTTCTCTTGGGTGAGGAGGCCCAGGGAAAATCAGGCTGACAGTGGAAATATATTCCGGTCTGAGTGTGTCAGACGAACAATGATAAATGGGGAGTGATGCAGATTCGGTCGTCGCCCTACCGATCGCAGTCGAAGGGGGCGGTCGGAAGATTCCACTCCACCTCAGAGACAGCTCTGAGAATGTTCTGCGTAGAGCAGGAAGACGAGTGGGAAGAGACAGCGGGCCCTGTTTTGTTGGCCATTTGCAAAGCAGTGGCAGAACCGTTAACTTCTCACAGTTCCAGCTGGTGAACGGACGTGAGGTGTGGAGCCCTCGGTCCGTAGTAGGTAAGCAGTGGACGCCCAGGATGACCTTGAAGACGGTCTGCAGACACATGAGGAGTGTCACACATTGGCGGCTGCAATACTGGCTGGAAGCCAAGATTTTTAGTGGAAAGGACAGCGTAGTCGCAGATGCGTTGTCCCGCATGCACTAACCAGACATGACTCTTATTTTAAGGGGAGGGGTATGTGACGGTGTTCCCCCCTTCTAATTCTCCCACGCCTGCTGTAAGAGTCATGTCCACTATTCCCGAGCGTTCTCTACATTGCAGGCAACAATTGAACATATGTGGGAGAGAACAGTATTCTCGAAGAGCCGAGAAATTTGCGAAAATGTAACATTTTGGCCTGTGGGATAGGCCCTTTAGGGAGCCAATATGGCGCTGGCAAGTCTGTTCTCCCGCCAAAACTGTGTGACGTCAGTGGCGCCAGATTGGTCACCGTCAGCGACATGGCACTGGGAGCCAATGAAAACCAACTTTGGGAAAAGTGACGTCACATAGGCATAGGGGGTCCGCCGTGTTGGCGCCAGGCGACATCAGTCTTTCACGACACGTCCGAGAGGTAGGACGCGCGATCGGTCATCCTGTCAGAGTGACGGATTTACCGAACTCCGGTGGATTTAAGCGTCTCCAGTTGTTGGCACGCACTCTGTGAGGTCTTCCTGCAACCCAGAAGTGGCTCAGATAAGGAATTGACAGAATATTGAGCAACAAGTGCTCAGGGACAGGTGCGTTGCAAGAAGTGGGCCGGGCATCGACGTGTGTCGTCGTTGGCAGTTCACCAGTATAAGAGGCAGCTTAGTGGCCGGGCCACCCACCGTGAGTGAACCAGGTTGACAGCCTTGTCAACCAGGTTGAACGTGTGATCGACGATCCTGTCAAGTTTGACAGTAACCCCACCTTCGTGGAACCCTACGAGTCAACAGTTGGATGCAAGCACGTCGAGAAGTCTTCCCAAATACCTAGCGATATATCTAGACGACGAGGGAATTGACAGTGTTGTGAGCTTCAAGTGCTCTGAAGTCGGGTGCTGTGCGTGTGTCGTCCGGGACGGCTGATAACTTCAGTGACTTCGTAGTGGTGAGAGGCAGTTACTCTGGGAGTACAGTGACAAGGACTAATTGGGAAACGTACGACGACCGCCGAGACGTAGGCTGGCTGCCGTAGTTGGGAGGAAAGTTGACGGCCAGGAGACCGACTTCAACCCTGCGACGTACTGTAGGGAAGAAGCACGGACCTGCTGTGTACAGAAGCGGCGAGACGCGACATCCTAAGGCGTGGGGCTTGTGTTTCTGGATGAACGAGGCGAGAGCCTGGACCAGGAGCTACAACCCAACTGTCATCCTAGGATAGGTGAAGTAGGTGTTTACAGTTCCCTCCCATTTCCCCTTTAGTTAGCTATATATATTCTTGTCAGGATATTTTGTATGTCGTGAGCAAGTCTCACTTGAGTTTAAGTCACAGAGAGCACAGTATGTGGTGAGGCTACCCAGAGCGCTCACAGTATCAATTTACATATATATCTATGTGTGGGTGTGTGCAAGCACCAAGATTCATCAGAGAATTTACTGTGACTATTATTATTGATCTGTGATTATTATTATTATATATATTGGTAGTAAACCAGATATTGGTGTATTGATCTCTATAATCTATTGATATAAATGCCTGTGGATTGATCTCTATAATCTATTGATATAAATGCCTGTGGATTGATCTCTATAATCTATTGATATAAATGCCTGTGGATTGATCTCTATAATCTATCAATATAAATGCCCGTGTGTTGATCTCCATAATCTATCGATATAAATGCCTGTGTGTTGATCTCTATGATCTATTGATATATATATGCCTGAAGTTTGATTACTGATTTATATATGACATGATTGTGTGCTGAATAATATCATATACGTGAAGTGTTTGCCAGTGATATCTCTGTGAGAGGAAGTATAAATATAAAGAAAAGTTCAGTGATCAAGTGAGTGCATTCACAGTAAATATTATTAAGAATAGAGTAATCTTTTGGTACAGTGAAAAGTCACTGTGAGAGTATTGTGAATATAGATGTTGATCGTGAGGCCAGTGAAATCATAAGTAAGCCATGTGAACGTTGAATAGTGTTTTGGAAAAAGTTAAATAAACGGGGATCGTGACAATTAGAAAACAAGTACTAGTCTGTTCCCACGATCGCGAGGGCCCGGTCAGCTGGCATTCTGACAGGTGACACGTGCCGATGTTGCCATATGGTGCGCTCTAGAATATTATGCTATGAATGGAGCGATTGTCATATATTAATTCTGATACATTGATGCATATATATTTCTCGTTGTCTTTTAAGTAAAATACCAAAACTCTTTGGTGTTTGATATCATCCCCTCCATTTATCTTGTGACCGTGTTATGATATAAAGTAGAGTGACCTGCCTGATACTATATTACTGGATTTGGCTCTTGCCACAATTACACCTGACCACTGCAGTGTTACTGGACATCTAAAAAACCAGTTGGCGACCTTGAAGGCTGTGTAAGAGTTCGGTGTCGGGAGGGCCACAGATTGAGGGAACGATCTGTGCTCCCACTCATCTTATAATCTAAAGGCCGGTTGTGAGATCGACTGGGATACTCTCCGAGGCCAGCAGTGGAGCCTAAGGGATTGAGGGAAGACCCGCCGAACGACGGTGAGTAAGGGTTATTGTTGGAGCAACCACCTGGAAAGGAGATCCAGTCTACTGTTGCTTTAACCCTTCTCTAACGAGAACACCGTGAAACCCCGACAATATATATATATATATATATATATATATATATATATATATATATATATATATATATATATATATATATATATAGGGGGGTACCACCTCTGGTGCAATTATAGGGACCCACAGCCTCAGAGAAGGGAACACAGAGCATTCAGGGAAAAACTTGCCATTTAACTCTGAATACATGAGGGTGTTCGCTTCTCCTACCACCCCCCTTTTTTATGGTGTACACTTTATTAAGCAAGGTTATACAGTTACATATCTGATTGTATACAAAAAATGAGCATTAAGAGGACACAAAAATAGTTCGCTTCCTAGAGGCTGTAGATTTCCTCGAACTCCTCCGACGTTGGGCAGGAACCGAGGATGCAGCGAGCATTCCCCCTCTGGATCGCGACACTGAGGCGCTGAAAGAGAAAACTTGCCGCTCTAGGGTCTCTTGTGGTGTCAATGAGCTTGGAACCAAGATCCTTTAGAAACCTTCTTGCACTCTCTCCCCATGGGCCTAGGGTCTCAGACCCTATTGGAACGAAGTTGTACCGATGATCTAATTGCCTATACTTGGCTGACTTGTCTCTTTCTCTGTGTGTCGCCGCGGCTCCTGCTGTGCCGGCAGAGAGGTTGATGTATGTGGCTGCCAGGGTGGATACGCAAGTATAGTCCCATGCCAACTGTCTGCCACCCTTCCACGGACGCAGTGTGATTCCGTCTGGTCGGCCGGCAAAGCTAACAGAGTCACGGTTCAGAAGGTTGCGGGGCTCTCTCTCCGCTGGACACTGGGCAGAGGCAAGGCTTCTTTTAATGATGTCGTTTACTTCGTCGTGTCTAGTGTGCCAACCACCAGATTTTCCACAGTGCAGGCCATGCAATCCATATTCGTCAGCATCTGCCTCGCCGCAAATACACCTATGAACAGTGTGGATAGGGGCAGCAAGACGGAGAGCGACTGCAATACGGAGCTCCTGCGGATCAAGACGTGTGCCTGTCGCAGACATAGGGACTGCCAAAAGGAAGTCCCCTGCATGGGGAGCCTGCACAGCTGTGAGGCGTGCACGATCACTGGGGGTTGTTGCTGCCTCCAGCAAAGCTGTGGCTTCTTTGTCTGCAATGGGGCTGTCCCAACTGGATTGTTTCTTGGCTTTCGGCATGGCTGGTCTGAGTGCTGGGTCTGCCATGGCACCCCATTTCGTGTCGCATTCCGTGTAGTGGGGGTCCTGTATCCCCGCTACATCACTGAGGGTGTCAGGTAGAATTTCCTTAACCAGGTCATCTGATGCTGAGGAGGAAGACAGGAAGGCTGGGACAGCAATTTGGGTGGCGGTGCGGACACCCAAGCCACCGAGCCTAACAGGAAGAGTGGCTTGTTTCCACTGGCATTCGTTGAGGGAGAGGTTAACAACTTTTTCCAGCATGGTCTTCAGTAAGAGGTCATACTCTTCAAGCTTTCGGTTGTCGTAAGATGGGGCGCACCTCAGAAAGTAGGTTAGCCTCGGAAGGGATAGGCATTTGGTGAGGAGATAAAAAGCATCGTGGGCATCGATGTCACCTATTCTGTCTTCCATCCTCCTAAGGTCTGCGATTTTCTTGTCAAGGATCTCCTCAATGGCGTTAGACCCGAGGGGGGCTCCAAGGAGGGTGCTGTTCTCGGCCCTAATGACATGGGCTCCAGGCAAGGCAGACCTTATTCTAGCTACGATGTCTGGGTTGGAGGAGACTACTTCACACTTGGAAGGGTTCAGGACGAGACCCAGGCTTACTTCTTGCTCCCTTATTTTCCTGATGTCTGCCAAGAGGTCGTCTACGGTGCCAGCTATAGTGCCATCATCCAAAAACCAGATGTTGAACTCGCTGGACAAGCTTTCGGTGATTTCTTTTAAGACTAAGCAGAAAAGAAGGGGAGCAAGAGGATCACCTTGCTGAACACCTTCACATGATCTGATTTCATGTTCACCAAAGAGCAGTTTTGACTCACCACTGTAGCACGATAGTATGAACGGGTAGAGGGGCCGGAAATGGCGATGTACGGCACAAAGTACTGCATCTCTTCTGACCATGTTGAAGGCATTCTTAAAGTCCAGTTTGAGCAGGGCCTTTTCATCAGAAATGTTGGTGATGTATGCTCGTGCTGCATGGGCAGCCGCTTCACAGCCTTGGGGGATTCCAAATCCTAGCTGGATTGGTTTCAGCAATTCAGCCGCTTGCTGGCTGACAACCCTCGTAGCAGCCTTGGCAATCAGGCGTCGGAGAGTGTTGCCAACAGCGATTGGCCTGATTCCTTCGTCCTTCTTTTTGAGAGCACAGAGGGAGGCACCAAAAAGAGAGGCCTGATGACCTCAGGTATATCACCAGCCAGGCACATGTTGACGAACCTTGTTAGTTCCATAAGAAGATCTTGTGCAGCATCACCAACCGCAGGATTTAACATTTGCTTGATGTGTTGAGGTTTTAACCCTGTAAAGCCGCCTGCTGACCCAGGTGGAAAAGAAAGGGCTGCTTTGTAGACCTCAGATTCACCAACGGTTAATGGGTCTGAAATGGTGTCGGCTGATGGCGGAACGATGTTGTCGCCTTGAGGGGCTCTGGGTGGGTGCTTGCTTTGCAGGGCCCGTGCTGTGGCTGAGTTTCGAGGAGCAATTTTCTCGTCACTGGTGAGGACTCTAATAGCACTTGCGGTATTTCCCTCTTCAATTTTCTTGGTGATTTGTGCTCTGATTTTGTACGTTTCCGGTATGTTGTTGTTACCATTTCTGCGGTGGTGTGTTTTGCTCGGAGAGGCAGGCGAACTAGGTTATCCCCCTTGGGTATTCATTTATCGCCCTCTGGACCGAGGAAGCAAGTGATTTGTCCCTCCTTGGAGGGACGGTGAGGCATACATTGCCAAACAGAAGGACATTATGCCACGCTTGAATGTTTTCCGGGGCATCATTAACCCTTTTCAGAAGATTACAGAGTTTGGCTGCTGCATTTGGGCGGGCTGCTTTTGGGATGTGTGGTAATGTTCTAGCAGACGTCGCTATGATTGCTTGGGTGAGGTTTGCAGATGAGATTAGGTTAATGGGAGTCTCTTCCCTAACTGTCAATGGCAGCTGGCCATTGCTTCCCTTTGGAAGCTGGTGGGAACCACTGCATCTTACCTCGTTGAAGGTATGAAAGCGGATGACACCACCGGAGACATCTCCTTCCACGAGGCAACCATAGCCGTGCTTCTTGCACAGCTCCTGTGCCAGGTAACTTACGGGCTCACCATAGCCCGTGCTACTTGGAACTTGTTCCGAGTAGCTGATCTATAACAACAACCGTTGGAGTTTATGGCGGTGTTTTTGTTGCATACTCGACAAAAACCTCTTTTGGAGTATGTTTGGCACCTCAAGGCTTGTGGAGTCCTGCCCGACCGCTGGGACCCCTTCCATTTCAACTCAGTTGGGAGAGTTAAACTGTGCATTGTTCTTTAGAGGGGCAAACACACTGGGTCATGGCCAAGCAACTGCAAGCAACTGGGTGTGGAGGCGTCAGCTGGGTGCGGAGGCATCAACTGGGTGTGGAGCCAGCAACTGGGTGTGGAGCCAGCAACTGGGTGTGGAGTCAGCAACTGGGTGTGGAGCCAGCAACTGGGTGTGGAGCCAGCAACTGGGTGTGGAGCCAGCAACTGGGTGTGGAGCCAGCAACTGGTGTGGAGCCAGCACTGGGTGTGGAGCCAGCAACTGGGTGTGGAGCCAGCAACTGGTATAGCGGCATCAACTAGGTCCGAGGCATCAACTGGTGTGGAGGCAGCACTGGGTGTGGAGGCATCAACTGGGTGTGGAGAAAGCAACTGGGTGTGGAGCCGGCAACTGAGTGTGGAGTCAGCAACTGGGTGTGGAGCCGGCAACTGAGTGTGGAGTCAGCAACTGGGTGTGGAGGCATCAACTGGGTGTGGAGGCATCAACTGGGTGTGGAGGCCGCGGCTGGGTGTAGAGGCCGGTGGGCGAGGGTCAGCTCAGGTAGTGAGGTGCGGGGGGGGGGGTCGGTTTGGGGGGAGGCGTAGTATCGAGTGGGCTATACACATGACACACAATATACATTCATATATATGCACACCAGGGTATGTATGACACTGAGAATATGGGGTTGGCACTGTGTTATATGTATGACACTATAAACTGGGGTTGACACTTTGTGGTGTGTATGGCACTGAGTATCGGAGTTGGCACTTTGAGATGTATATATCACTATGGCACTATATATACATGGTATTCACTTTGTATGTCGGGGCCGCAAAGTATACACTAAACAGACACAAATTGTTCACTATCATTCACTGAGCCCACGAGGGAGGTGGTGAGGAGGGGTGGTGGTGAGGGGAGTTTGAAATGCGGCCACTACCAGCCTCCTCCGCCTGACCGGTGAGCCGGTGTTCTTAGTGACGCCTTACTCTAAGGTTCACTTTCCCTCACGCGCCTCCCTCCGCCCCCGCCCTTCCCCCATCCCGCCCCGGCCGTTAAGGTGGTAGGCCTCCCTCACTGGCACTGTTGCTGGTGAGTTCAAGCTTGGCAAGCCCGAGAAAATTGTAAGATACCGTTGACTGGGAAGATGGAGGGACTTCAAACGCTGAAGATGTCTTTTACTGATGTTCACATATGTCCTGACCAACGCCTCACCTGCTTGGCCTCACTGTTTTGTGATAAAGTATGAAGGTAGCCCGGAGCTCCACGGTGCGTCCGGTCTCCACAGTACCCAGTGGAGGAATATATATATATATATATATATATATATATATATATATATATATATATATATATATATATATATATATATATATATATATATAATATATATATATATATATTATATATATATGTCGTACCTAGTAGCCAGAACGCACTTCTCAGCCTACTATGCAAGGCCCGATTTGCCTAATAAGCCAAGTTTTCATGAATTAATTGTTTTTCGACTACCTAACCTACCTAACCTAACCTAACCTAACTTTTTCTGGTACCTAACCTAACTTAACCTATAAAGATAGGTTAGGTTAAGTTAGGTAGGTTTGGTTAGGTTCCGTCATATAACTACGTTAATTTTAACTCCAATAAAAAAAATTGACCTCATACATAATGAAATGGGTAGCTTTATCATTTCATAAGAAAAAATTAGAGAAAATATAATAATTCATGAAAACTTGGCATATTAGGCAAATCGGGCCTTGCATAGTAGGCTAAGTGCGTTCTGGCTACTAATATATATATATAATATATATATATATATATATATATATATATATATATATATATATATATATATATATATATATATATATATATATGTATATACATTTATATAACCTCACATCATCTGGAAATAATAATGCGATTTTCACCAGATAAATCTTTGATTGGCTGACATTACTGCATGGGTTCAATTTGTTCCCTCGTTGCGATGAATGTCACGGGGTAGTATTTGGGAAGGAATTGCTTATGTGAATACATTGTATTTATTTGAATGCACTGTCTATTTTGAGTTCAGATGATTAATCTCTCCTATTATGGCTCTCTTTTGCTAAAACTTAAAATTATGTTTTTGTGTTAAATTAAGACGAAAATTAGAAATAAGAAGCATAACAAGTTTTAGAATTTTACTATCTGCAACATGAAATATGCACATACAAAGCATGGATGACCTACTGTGTAAATATAAAATTTTAATTATCAAGTTAAAGGAGCCTTTAAAGGTTATGCAGGCAAGGAACAAACTGTATTTGGTGGAGAACTGAAAGTAAATACTTTTTCTAAATTATTTCGAAAATTTTAGTATTTTTCGCTGAAAAAATGCTAAACAGCGTATTATTTTTGGAGACATAAGATGGTTTATAATATTCATAAATACAGACCTACTATTATTATCATAAAAGATTCAGCTATTGACATAACTTTTTTACAACATTTATTGTATTATTCTGTTAGCAAAATTACTTTCCTTAATTTAAAACTGATACAATATTATTACTGCTGCGTGAGGAGCGTTCACTGACATGTACTCAGTACCTGTGGTAGCAGAGTCCAGCTTCAGTGTCTGTAAGACTCAAATTACAAGTGTTTAAACAATTATTGCACTTTATTCTGAATCTTTTCTTACCATAATTATATTTAAAGTAGATCATCAACAAGTTACTCTTCAAACTTCAGTCTCTCATGTACGAACATAAGCAAAAAAATAATTCTGGCTTCTCTGTTTCTGTCATTATCACTTTGTTCTATTATTCCCATTTGACATTTTCCTTTAGATATTTATGCCATTATCATATCTCATCAATTATCATTATTATTATTATTATTATTATTATTATTATTATTATTATTATTATTATTATATTATTATTATTATTATTTTAACACAGCTGGGTAGCAGAGAAGGCTAAGCCTGATTTCTTATTAAGAGGCGTAAATCTTCTCCAAAATCTTTCGTATGGCACTAAACATTTTCCTGAATACGATCCACAGATCCGTTAGCAGCCGAGCATATAATTACTGTTGGGGGTGCAGGGCCACAGTTAAGTATCGATGCCATGTCGATCCTCCGTACCAA
>WNGS01167078.1:0-14501 GCA_020271785.1 Procambarus virginalis | reverse complement strand
ACCATTACTTCTCATTAAAACGGAACGCTACAAAGGCCAAAGTTTTCAGTCGGATAACTCGCCCTGTGAATGTGACAACAATAATTTCCATAATTATATATATATATATATATATATAATATTCTGCAGACTCTCTTATAAATATTGTGGCCTTTAGTGTTCCACGGCAGTTACTAGGTAATTATTATTATTATTATTTGACGCCACGCTTAAACGCGTTTCGTAATAACTTATTACATTTTCAAAGGTTTTGTTTACACACACAACTGTATCCTCAAAACACTAAACAGAGTCTTACTTATACTAACACTAAACAGCTTATCCGTCTTACTTATACACGCATTTGGGTGAGGTGATATGGTGCAACAGTTTTGGATGAGGTGAACAAAGTTGTGACAAATACAAGACAGAACACGAAACAATGGGTATTAGTTAGATATGAGAGCATAAGAATGAAAGTAACTGCATAGGGCCTATTGGCCCATACTTCCTCTTGATGCTTCCATATTGGTTCGGAGTCTTGAAGTAGGTAGAATATAGTTGTGCATTAATTGGCTGTTGATTGCTGGTGTTGACTTTTTGATGTGTAGTGCCTCGCAGATGTCGAGCCGCCTGCTATTGCTGTACCTATCGATGATTTCTGTGTTGTTTGTTAAGATTTCTCTAGTGATGGTCCGGTTGTGAGAAGAGATTATGTGTTCCTTGACGGCTCCCTGTTGCTTATGCATTGTTAGTCGCCTAGATAGAGACGTTGTTGTTTTGCCTATATATTGAGTTCTTTGGACTTACAGTCCCCAAGTGGGACTTTAAAGGCATAGACGAAGTTGGTCTCCTTCAAAGCGTTCTGCTTGGTTTCTGGCGAGTTTTTCAAGAGTTAATTGGCCGTTTTTTTGGTTTTATAATAAATTATCAAATGTATTTTCTGATTTTTGTCTGTAGGGATAACGTTCCTATCAAAAATATCTTTCAGGACCCTTTCCTCCGTTTTATGAGCCGCCGAAAAGAAGTTCTTGTAAAATAGCTTATTTGGGGGTACAAGTGTTGTGTTGGTTGACTCTTCAGAAGTTGCATGGCGTTTTACCTTTCTTTTTATGATGTCTTCAACGAAACCGTTGTTGACTAGGACTTTCCTTACCCTACAGAGTTCTTCATCGACTTCTTTCCATCCTGAGATGTGGCTTAGAGCAAGGTCGACGTAAGCATTGACAACACTCCTCTTGTACCTGTCTGGGCAGTCACTATTGGCATTGAGGAACATTTCTATGTTTGTTTCTTTGGTGTAGACTGCAGTATGGAAGCCTCCGCTCCTTTCCGTGAATGTTACATCCAGAAAGGACAGCTTCCCATTGTTCTCCATCTCTTACGTGAAATTCAACACAGAATTCTGCTCAAATGCCTCCTTCAGCTTCTGCAGACATCTGGCATCAGGTACCTGTGTAAAAATGTCGTCAACATACCTGCAGTATATGGCGGGTTTCAAGCCCATGTCAACTAACACCCTCTACTCGATGGTGCCCATGTAGAAGTTCGCAAACAGGTCACCTAGGGGAGAACCCATGGCGACCCCATCTACTTGCTTATACATGTGCCCATCTGGGCTCAGGAAGGGTGCCTCTTTAGTGCAGGCTTGGAGTAGTTTCCACAATATGCTTTCTGGCATGTCAAGAGGAGTGCAAGCTGGGTCACGATACACTCTGTCTGCTATCATCCCGATTGTCTCGTCCACAGGTACGTTGGTAAATAGTGACTCCACATCCAACGAGGCTCTTATCCCCGTGGCCCGTGCTCTACGCAGTAAGTCGACAAATTCCTTGGGAGACTTCAAGCTGAAAGCACAGGGTACGTAAGAAGTTAGCAACCCGTTGAGTCGCTTAGCCAGTTTGTACGTGGGTGTGGGTATCTGGCTGATGATTGGCCGAAGAAGGTTTCCTGGCTTGTGGGTCTTGACATTTCCATGGGCATATCCAGGTTTATATTCCCAAACAACTTTTGGCAGGTGGAGTCCGGATTTCTTGGCGTTCAGAGTTTCGATCAATCTGTTTACTTTCGTTTTCAATTCGGCTGTAGTGTCCTTCATTACCCTTTGGAATTTAGTTTGGTCAGAGAGTACGAGGTTCCTTTTTGCCAGATATTCGTCTTTTTTAAGAATGATGAATATTGGCGACTTGTCGCCTCTCTTAATAACTATCTCCTTGTTCTCACGAAGGCTCTTAGCTGCCGCTTTGAGTTCGAGGGACAGTATGGTGCTTCTGTAGTTACCTCGAAACTTTCCTCCTTCTGCAATAAGTTCTGCTTGCAAGGTGTCTTTAGTGGTCACCTTCTTTTGCTTCTCGAGGTCGAATATGTCGTCCAATAGGATCTCCAACTCCATTTTCCGGACCATCTCACTCGGTCTGGACATAACGTGACAGTTTATACCAAGATCCAAGAGAGTAATTTGGTCCTCAGTGAGGTTGATTCCAGCAAGGTTTAAGATATATCGTCCTATTGGACGATATATTCGAGCTTCGGCTATCACTTCCTTATGTCCGGTCGTGATGCTCAAGCGAATTAAGGCGTCCTGTAGATACCAGTTGCGTTGCTCCTGGCAGTATGGGTTCGAGTCACTTCTGGGATATGAGTTTTCAGTTGCATATAGTCGTGGGGACCATTCAGGCAAATTCGCATTTGTGTTCCTCACGTGTGCCCCAAAGAATGAAGTGATTTGATAAAATGCTATGCCCAAGATTACCATCCGAGTGCCGGCGGGGAAGTGGTTCAAATAGCTTCGGCTATCACTTCCTTATGTCCGGTCGTGATGGTCAAACGGATTAAGGCGTCCTGTAGATACCAGTTGCGTTGCTCCTGGCAGTATGGGTTCGAGCCACTGCTGGGGTGTGAGTTTTCAGTTCTGTATATATATATATATATACACACATATATATATATATATATATATATATATATATATATATATATATATATATATATATATATATATATATATATATGTAGATATATATATATATACATATATATATATATATACATATATATATATATATAAAATATATATATATATATATATATATATATATATATATATATATATATATATATATATATATATTTATATATATATATTCTAAACTCTGTATTTTCTTGAAATTATTTCATCCGTTGATCGTGGTTATGAGAGGGTTCACAAAATAGTTATGTTTACATTCCAAAACAAACATGTAATGACATCAAGCAATAACACCTAAGCCAGGTAATATTCAAGCTCAATGCTCATTAAAATAATTGTTTCTTTTTTTCTGCGGCGAGTAGTGTGTTTAGTGGAGTGTGGTACAGTCCATGTTGGGTGGAGTGTGGTACAGTCCATGTTGGGTGGAGTGTGGTACAGTCCATGTTCGGTGGAGTGTGGTACAGTCTATGTTGGGTGGAGTGTGGTACAGTCCATGTTGGGTGGAGTGTGGTACAGTCTATGTTGGGTGGAGTGTGGTACAGTCCATGTTGGGTGGAGTGTGGTACAGTCTTTGTTGGGTGGAGTGTGGTACAGTCCATGTTGGGTGGAGTGTGGTACAGTCTATGTTGGGTGGAGTGTGGTACAGTCTATGTTGGGTGGAGTGTGGTACAGTCCATGTTGGGTGGAGTGTGGTACAGTCTATGTTGGGTGGAGTGTGGTACAGTCCATGTTGGGTGGAGTGTGGTACAGTCCATGTTGGGTGGAGTGTGGTACAGTCTTTGTTGGGTGGAGTGTGGTACAGTCTATGTTGGGTGGAGTGTGGTACAGTCCATGTTGGGTGGAGTGTGGTACAGTCTTTGTTGGGTGGAGTGTGGTACAGTCTTTGTTGGGTGGAGTGTGGTACAGTCCATGTTGGGTGGAGTGTGGTACAGTCTATGTTGGGTGGAGTGTGGTACAGTCCATGTTGGGTGGAGTGTGGTACAGTCTTTGTTGGGTGGAGTGTGGTACAGTCTTTGTTGGGTGGAGTGTGGTACAGTCTATGTTGGGTGGAGTGTGGTACAGTCCATGTTGGGTGGAGTGTGGTACAGTCTTTGTTGGGTGGAGTGTGGTACAGTCTATGTTGGGTGGAGTGTGGTACAGTCTATGTTGGGTGGAGTGTGGTACAGTCTTTGTTGGGTGGAGTGTGGTACAGTCCATGTTGGGTGGAGTGTGGTACAGTCTATGTTGGGTGGAGTGTGGTACAGTCCATGTTGGGTGGAGTGTGGTACAGTCCATGTTGGGTGGAGTGTGGTACAGTCTTTGTTGGGTGGAGTGTGGTACAGTCTATGTTGGGTGGAGTGTGGTACAGTCTTTGTTGGGTGGAGTGTGGTACAGTCTATGTTGGGTGGAGTGTGGTACAGTCTTTGTTGGGTGGAGTGTGGTACAGTCTATGTTGGGTGGAGTGTGGTACAGTCTATGTTGGGTGGAGTGTGGTACAGTCTATGTTGGGTGGAGTGTGGTACAGTCCATGTTGGGTGGAGTGTGGTACAGTCCATGTTGGGTGGAGTGTGGTACAGTCCATGTTGGGTGGAGTGTGGTAAAGTCTATGTTGGGTGGAGTGTGGTACAGTCTTTGTTGGGTGGAGTGTGATACAGTCCATGTTGGGTGGAGTGTGGTACAGTCTATGTTGGGTGGAGTGTGGTACAGTCTATGTTGGGTGGAGTGTGGTACAGTCTTTGTTGGGTGGAGTGTGGTACAGTCTATGTTGGGTGGAGTGTGGTACAGTCTATGTTGGGTGGAGTGTGGTACAGTCTATGTTGGGTGGAGTGTGGTACAGTCCATGTTGGGTGGAGTGTGGTACAGTCTATGTTGGGTGGAGTGTGGTACAGTCTATGTTGGGTGGAGTGTGGTACAGTCTTTGTTGGGTGGAGTGTGGTGTGTTGTGAGGAGTATGATGTGGTGGATGTCGTGTGAAGTGGTGGGTGAAAATGTGGTGATGTGAGTAGCAGATGGTGTATGGTATGATGTCTGACCCGTGAAGTATGAGTGGTATAAGTGTGGTATGATGTGTAGTGTGTAGAGGACAGTGTGATGTGCTGTCCATGGAGTATGGTGTGGTCAAAGGTGTGGGGCAACCCTACTGAAAAGAGAGGTCACCATTAATATCCTCTCTCATCACCCAGTCACCACCCATATCGCTATTCTCTCAACCATACCCCTCCTCGCCACCATACGCCTCCTCGCCACCATACCCCTGCCTCGCCACCATACCCCTCCTCGCCACCATACGCCTCCTCGCCACCATTCCCCTGCCTCGCCACCATACCCCTCCTTGCCACCATACCCCTCCTAGCCACCATACATATTCTCGCCACTATATCCTTCCTAGCCACCATACCCCACCTCGCCACCATACCCCACCTCTCCACCATACCCCTCCTCGCCACCATACACCTCCTTGCCACCATACCCCTCCTCTCCACCATACCCCACATCGCCACCATACCCCTCCTCTCCACCATACCCCACATCGCCACCATACCCCTCCTTGCCACCATACCCCTCCTCGCCACCATACCCCACCTCGCCACCATACCCCACCTCGCCACCATACCCTCCTCGCCACCATACACCTCCTTGCCACCATACCCCTCCTCTCCACCATACCCCACATCGCCACCATACCCCTCCTCTCCATCATACCCCTCCTCGACACCATACCCCTCCTCGCCACCATACACCTCTTGGTCACCATACCTCTCCTCTCTACCATACCCCTCCTCGCCACCAAACCCCTCTTGGCCACCATACCCCTCCTCTCCACCATACCCCTGCTCGCCACCATCTCCCTCCTCGCCACCATACACCTCCTCGCCACCATACCCCTCTTGGCCACCATACCCCTCCTCTCCACCATACCCCACTTCGCCACCATACCCCTCCTCGCCACCATACCCCTGCTCGCCACTATACCCCTCCTCGCCACCATACCCCTGCTCGCCACTATACCCCTCCTCGCCACCATACCCCTCCTCGTTACCATACCCCTGCTCGCCACCATACCCCTCCTCGCCAACATACCCCTGCTCGCCACCATACCCCACCTCGCCACCATACCCCTCCTCGCCACCATACCCCTCCTCGCCACCATACCCCTGCTCGCCACCATACCCCTCCTCGCCACCATACCCCTCCTCGCCACCATACCCCTCATCGCCACCATACTCCTCCTCTCCACCATACCCTCATCGCCACCATACCCCACCTCGTCACCATACCCCTCCTCTCCACAATACCCCTCCTCGCCACCATACCCCTCCTCGCCACCATACCCCTCCTCGCCACAATACCCTTCTTCTCCACCATACCCCTCCTCTCCACAATACCCCTCCTCTCCACCATACCCCTGCTCGCCACCATACCCCTTCCTCGCCACCATACTCCTCCTCGCTACCATACCCCACCTCGCCACCATACCCCTGCTTGCCACCATACCCCTCCTCGCCACCATACCCCTCCTCGTCACCATACCCCTCCTCGCCACCATACCCCTCCTCGCCACCATACCCCACCTCGCCACCATACCCCTGCTCGCCACCATTCCCCTCCTCTCCACCATACCCCTCCTCGTCACCATACCCCTCCTCGCCACCATACCCCTCCTCGTCACCATACCCCTCCTCGCCATCATACCCCTGCCTCGCCACCATACCCCTCCTAGCCACCATACATATTCTCGCCACTATATCCTTCCTACCCACCATACCCCTCCTCGCCACCATACCCCTGCTCGCCACCATTCCCCTCCTCTCCACCATACCCCTCCTCGTCACCATACCCCTCCTCGCCACCATACCCCTCTTCTCCACCATACCCCTCCTCGCCACCATATACCTCCTCGCCACCATACCCCTCCTCTCCACCATACCCCACATCGCCACCATACCCCTCCTCTCCATCATACCCCTCCTCGACACCATACCCCTCCTCGCCACCATACACCTCCTCGCCACCATACCCCTCTTCGCCACCATACCCCACCTCGCCACCATACCCCTCCTCGCCACCATACCCCTCCTCTGCACCATACCCCTCCTCTCCACTATACCCTGCTCGCCACCATACCCCTCCTCGCCACCATACCCCACCTCGCCACCATACCCCTGCTCGCCACCATACCCCTCCTCGCCACCATACCCCACCTCGCCACCATACACCTCCTCGCTACTATACCCCTCCTCGCCACCATAACCCCACCTCGCCACCATACCCCTCCTCGCCACCATACCCCACCTCGCCACCATACCCCTGCTCGCCACCATACACCTCGCCACCGTACCCCTCCTCGCCACCATACCCCTCTTGGCCACCATACCCCTCCTCTCTACAATACCCCTGCTCGCCACCATACCCCTCCTCGCCACCGTACCCCTCCTCGCCACCATACCCCTCTTGGCCACCATACCCCTCCTCTCCACCATACCCCACCTCGCCACCATACCCTCCTCGCCACCATACCCCTGCTCGCAACTATACCCTTCCTCTCCACCATACCCTGCTCGCCACCATACCCTTCCTCTCCACCATACCCCATCTCGCCACCATACCCCTCCTCGCCACCATACCCTCTTCGCCACCATATCCCTCCTCGCCACCATACCCCTCTTCGCCACCATACCCACCTCGCCACTATACCCCTCCTCGCCACCATACCCTTGCTCGCCACTATACCCCTCCTCGCCACCATACCCCTGCTCGCCACTATACCCTCCTCGCCACCATACCCCTCCTCGTCACCATACCCCTGCTCGCCACCATACCCCTCCTCGCCAACATACCCTGCACGCCACCATANATGTGGGTACTCAGTTTCCACCTGTGTCCCCTTGTTCGCGTCCCCCCCAGTGTTGAATAGTTTGTCCTTGTCTACCCGGTCGATTCCTCTGAGGATTTTGTAGGTTGTGATCATATCTCCCCTTACTCTCTGTCTTCCAGTGTCGTAAGGTGGCATTTCCCGCAAGCCTTTCCTCGTAACTCATGCCTCTTAGTTCTGGGACTAGTCTAGTGGCATACCTTTGGACTTTTTCCGCTTCGTCTTGTGCTGACAAGGTACGGGCTCCATGCTGGGGCTGCATACTCCAGGATTGGTCTTACATATGTGGTTACAAGATTCTGAATGATTCCTTACACAGGTTCCTGAACGCTGTTCTGATGTTAGCCAGCCTCGCATATGCCGCAGATATTTTCCTTTTTATGTGGGCTTCAGGAGACAGGTTGGTGTGATATCAACTCCTAGATCTTTCTCTCTGTCCGTTTCATTAAGTACTTCATCTCCTATTCTGTATCCTGTGTCTGGTCTCCTGTTTCCACTGCCTAGTTTCATTACTTTGCATTTACTCGGGTTGAACTTCAACAGCCATTTGTTGGACCATTCACTCAGTCTCTCTAGGTCGTCTTGTAGCCTCCTACTATCGTCCTCCGTTTCAATCCTCCTCATAATTTTGCATCATCGGCAAACATTGAGAGAAACGATTCTATACCCTCTGGGAGATCATTTACGTATATATCAGAAACAGTATAGGTCCAAGGACTGACCCCTGCGGGACTCCACTCGTAACGTCTCGCCAATCTGAGACCTCTCCCCTCACACTGACTCTTTGTCTCCTGTTGCTTAGGTACTCCTGTATCCAACGGAGTACCTTCCCTTTCACTCCAACCTGCATCTCCAGCTTTTTCATTAGTCTCTTGTGTGGCACTGTATCAAAGGCCTTCTGACAATCCAAAAATATGCAGTCTGCCCACCCTTCTCTTTCTTGCCTTATTTTTGTTGCCTGGTCGTAGAATTCAAGTAACCCTGTGAGGCAGGACCTGCCATCCCTGAATATATGTTGGTGCTGTGTTACAAAGTTCTTTCGCTCCAGGTGTTCCACTAGCTTTCTTCGCACAATCTTCTCCATCAGCTTGCATGGTATGCAGGTTAGGGACACTGGCCTGTAATTCAGTGCCTCCTGTCTATCCTCTTTCTTGTATATCGGGACTACATTAGCTGCTTTCCAAATTTCTGGCAGTTCCCCTGTTGCCAGAGATTTGTTATACACTATGGAGAGTGGTAGGCACAGTTCTTCTGCTCCTTCCTTAAGTATCCAGGGAGAGATTCCATCTGGGCCTATAGCCTTTGTCACATCCAACTCTAGTAAACACTTTCTTACTTCCCCGCTTGTAATCTCAAACTCTTCCAGTGGTTCCTGGTTAGCTATCCCCTCTCTTAACTCTGGGATTTCTCCTTGTTCTAGGGTGAAGACCTCTTGGAATTTCTTATTCAGTTCCTCACATACTTCCTTGTCGTTTGTAGTGAATCCTTCTGCCCCTATCCTTAATTTCATAACCTGTTCCTTTACTGTTGTTTTTCTCCTGATGTGGCTATGCAGCAATTTAGGCTGAGTCTTTGCCTTGCTTGCGATGTCGTTTTCGTATTGTCTTTCCGCCTCTCTTCTCATCCTGACATATTCATTCCTGGCATTCTGGTATCTTTCTCTGCTCTCCAGTGTCCTGTTATTCCTATAGTTTCTCCATTCCATTCCTATCCACTCCATTCCTATAGTGTGGTGGTGTGTTGGGGTGTGTTGGAGTGTGTTGTGTTGGAGTATGTTGGTGTGTGTTTCAGTGCAGTGATGTGTTGGGGTGTGTTGGTGTGTTGGGGTGTGTTGGGATGTGGTGGGGTAGTAAAAGGGTTTTGGATGTGGTGGTGTGTTGGGGATGTGTTCGATGTGGTGGAGTGTTGGGGATGTGTTGCATGTGGTGGTGGAGTTTGGATGAAGTGTGGAGGAATATGTTAAACTTGGTGGAGTAGGTTGAGCCAAATTGAATTGTTTGTGTCAAATGTAGTTTGGATTGCAGTACACGAGTGTTTAAAGTTTCAGTACGTAAAGCATACCTTCAGGACCACTGAAAGAATACATGCGGAATTAGATGAATAGTAGGTATACGAAAATAAGAATAAAAGCCCTGAAGAAAAATCTTTTGACTCAGAAGAGGAAGGCTTCAGACAGTAAAATAGCTGTGGATCAGGATAAGTCAAAAGGTCGCTGGCGTGCTAGTGATAGGCAATCGCCCCCCCTCATAATCCCTAAACTGAACCCCTTCCCCCCTCACTACCCACTCAGCTCCTCAGCACACAGAAGGTAAGAGACTCCAGCAGGGAGGTCAGAGTCAGTCAGGGTGGACACAGACCAACTCACAACGGACGACACCCCAGGATCCCAGCGGGTGGTAACGGGCCCGGAGCCACACGCACGCACGCACGCACACACACACACACACACACACACACACACACACACACACACACCACACACACACACACACAGGAAGCAGCTCGTAGCAGCTATCTAATTCCCAGGTACCTTTTTTACTGCTAGGTTTCTTTCCACCAGGGTGAAAGAAACTCTGCCTATTTGTTTCGGCCTCCGTTGGGGATTGATCCCCGTACCCGAGGACTACAAATCCTGAGCGATGTCCACTCAGCCGTCAGCCCTTCAGCTGTCAGGCTGAAGGGCTGACAGTGAAGGGCACACACACCTATGCATATATGCATAGGTACTCACCTAATTGTACTCACCTAATTGTGCTTGCGGGGGTTGAGCTTTGGCTCTTTGGTTGTGAAGCAACCAAAGAGCCAATCAACAGGTGTACAGATTCTTTGGTCAATCAACAGGTGTACAGGTTCCTGAGCCTACTGGGCTCTATCATATCTACATTTGAAACTGTGTATGGAGTCAGCCTCCACCACATCACCTCCTAATGCATTCCATTTATTAACTACTCTAGGTGTGTGTACTCACCTAGTTGTACTCACCTAGTTGTGCTTGCGGGGGTTGAGCTCTGGCTCTTTGGTCCCGCCTCTCAACCGTCAATCAACAGGTGTACAGTTTCCTGAGCCTAATGGGCTCTATCATATCTACACTTGAAACTGTGTATGGAGTCAGCCTCCACCACATCGCTTCCTAATGCATTCCATTTGTCAACCACTCTGACACTAAAAAAGTTCTTTCTAATATCTCTGTGGCTCATTTGGGCACTCAGTTTCCACCTGTGTCCCCTAGTGCGTATGCCCCTTGTGTTAAACAGCCTGTCTTTATCAACCCTGTCGATTCCCCTGAGAATCTTGAATGTGGTGATCATGTCCCCCCTAACTCTTCTGTCTTCCAACGAAGTGAGGTTTAATTCCTGCACTCGCTCCTCGTAGCTCATACCTCTCAGCTCGGGTACTAGTCTGGTGGCAAACCTTTGAACCTTTTCCAGTTTAGTCTTATGCTTGACTAGATAGGGACTCCATGCTGGAGCCGCATACTCCAGGATTGGTCTGACATATGTGTTATATAATGTTCTGAAAGATTCCTTACACAAGTTTCTAAAGCCCGTTCTTATGTTAGCCAACCTGGCATATGCTGCTGATGTTATCCTCTTGATATGAGTTTCAGGGGACAGGTCTGGCGTGATATCAACCCTCAGGTCTTTCTCTCTCTCTGACTCTTGAAGTATTTCATCACCCAAATGATACCTTGTATCTGGTCTCCTGCTTCCTACCCCTATCTTCATTACATTACATTTGCTTGGGTTAAACTCTAACAGCCATTTGTTCGACCATTCCTGCAGCTTGTCCAGGTGTGTGTACTCACCTAATTGTACTCACCTAATTGTGCTTGCGGGGGTTGAGCTTTGGCTCTTTGGTCCCGCCTCTCAACTGTCAATCAACAGGTGTACAGATTCCTGAGCCTACTGGGCTCTATCATATCTACACTTGAAACTGTGTATGGAGTCAGCCTCCACCACATCATTGCCTAATGCATTCCATTTATTAACTACTCTGACACTGAAAAAATTCTTTCTAACGTCTCTGTGGCTCATCTGGGTACTAAGTTTCCACCTGTGTCCCCTTGTTCGTGTCCCACCCGTGGTGAAAAGTTTGTCTTTGTCCGCCCTGTCAATTCCCCTGAGAATTTTGTAGGTGGTTATCATGTCTCCCCTTACTCTTCTGTTTTCCAGGGATGTGAGGTTCAGCTCCTTTAGCCTTTCCTCGTAGCTCAATCCTCTCAGTTCCGGGACGAGCCTGGTGGCATACCGCTGAATCTTCTCTAACTTTGTCTTGTGTTTAACTAGGTATGGACTCCAGGCTGGAGCTGCATACTCCAGGATTGGTCTTACATAAGTGGTATACAGGGTTCTGAAAGATTCCTTACACAAATTTCTAAAGGCAGTTCTTATGTTGGCCAGTCTAGCATATGCCGCTGATGATATTCTTTTGATGTGGGCTTCTGGGGACAGGTTCGGTGTGATATCAACCCCCAGATCTTTCTCTCTATTTGACTCTTGCAGGATTTCCCCTCCCAAATGATACCTTGTGTTCAGCCTCCTGCTCCCTTCTCCTAATTTCATCACCTTACACTTTCCCGAGTTGAACTTTAGCAGCCATTTTCTAGACCATTCCTCCAGTTTATCCAGGTCATCCTGTAGTCTCTGTCTATCTTCATCCGTCTTGATTCTTCTCATAATTTTTGCATCATAGATGCAAAAATGTGTGTGTGTGTGTGTGTGTGTGTGTGTGTGTGTGTGTGTGTGTGTGTGTGTGTGTGTGTGTGTGTGTGTGTGTGTGTGTGTGTGTATGTGTGTGTGCGCGCGCGCGCGTGTGTGTAAGTACTCACCCATTTGTACTCACCCATTTGTGCTTGCGGGGGTTGAGCTTTGGCTCTTTGGTCCCGCCTCTCAACTGTCAATCAACTGGTGTACAGATTCCTGAGCGTACTGGGCTCTATCATATCTACATTTAAAACTGTGTATGGAGTCAGCCTCCACCACATCACTGCCTAATGCATTCCATCCGTTAACTACTCTGACACTGAAAAAGTTCCTTCTAACGTCGTGTGGCTCATGTGGGAACTCAGTTTCCACCTGTGTCCCCTTGTTCGAGTCCCGCCAGTGTTGAATAGTTTATCCTTGTTTACCCGGTCGATTACTCTGAGGATTTTGAAGGTTGTGATCATGTCCCCCCTGACTCTTCTGTCTTCCAGTGTCGTAAGGTGCATTTCCCGCAGCCTTTCCTAGTAGCATACTTTTGGACTTTTTCCAGCTTCGACTTGTGCTTGACAAGGTACTGGCTCCATGCTGGGGCCGCATACTCCAGGATTGGTCTTAAATATGTGGTGTACAAGATTCTGAATGATTCCTGTCACATGTTCCTGAACGCTGTTCTGATGTTAGCCAGCCTCGCATATGCCGTAGACGTTATTCTTTTTATGTGGGCTTCAGGAGACAGGTTTGGTGTGATAACAACTTCTTGATCTTTCTCTCTGTCCATTTCATGAAGTACTTCATCTTCTATTCTGTATCCTGTGTCTGGCCTCCTGTTTCCACCGCCTAGTTTCATTATTTTGCATTTACTCGGGTTGAACGGGTGATTTAGTGTGTGTGTGTATGTGTGTGTGTGTTTGTGTGTGTGTGTGTGTGTGTGTGTGTGTGTGTGTGTGTGTGTGTGTGTGTGTGTGTGTGTGTGTGTGTGTGTGTGTGTGTATGCGTGTGTGTGTGTGTGTGTATGTGTGTACGGGACGTGTGTTAACATGCCGAGGGTCGAGGGTCGAGGGTCTATCGGTGCAAGAATTAACCATTAACTTGGGATTCCAGAGGTTGTTCAGTAACGCAGATAATCTGGTGCTTTAAGAACGTGGCAGGTCAGGCTGTGTGTATATCAGCTGTGAGGGCAGACGAGCTCACCACCAGCAAAATTGTTCTCTTTGTAGAAACATCATTTCTATATAACCTCATCAATCTACTGTATTGTGGAAGTCGTCATATCTGTGCCTATACGAGAGACTGTCTGTGTGCATGTCAGTTTTTCTTTCAAAACTGGAAGCCAGATGCTAAGGGCTAGCTTCATCCAGATATGCAGGGGGAAGAGCATGGGGTATGGAATGATCACAGGCTGGTCGAAGTAGTCCTAAGTTAAATGCTGTAAAAAATACAGCCTGTAGCCCAACACCCATCGACCAATTTTTATAAATTCGTAAATGAAATTTGGCATATGTTGTCCGTAGAGTTGTGAGCTTACTATCTCCTATGTACCACCCATTTTCATGATTTACTTTATATATAAAAGGAAATGTCTGTTTGAGGCTGGATAGGAAAGAGTACGAAGGTGGGGTTAGGGGGAAGGTGTGGAGAATGGGGGAGATAGGAGGTATTGATAGGATATAGGAGGTTAGGGGGAAGGTAGAAGAATGGGGGAGATAGTAGGTGGATGGGAGAGGGAGGGGAATTGGAGGAGAAGGGTGAGAGGGGTGGGAAAGAGGTAGAGGGAGTTGAGAAACGAAAGAGGAGGAAGGGAAATAGGGGAGAGGAGGAGGGGAAGAGTTGAGACGGGGGTGTGAGGCCCCGCGCATTTTCATGGTGTACTTTATGTATATATGGAAATATCTGTCTATTCCAGAACGGAGGGGAAAGGGGCCAGGAAGGTAAATGGCGGTGATGGGGTGATTGAGGGGGGGATGGGAGGGATGGGGAAGGTGGGGAAAAGGAAAAAAAA
>WNGS01167077.1:40919-64609 GCA_020271785.1 Procambarus virginalis | reverse complement strand
GTTTATACATCATTGTATTTATACAACCAAAGTAGTTACTAAAATTACTAAATTATAGATTTAATCATTATCATGATTTATTCATTGCCAAATTCTTCCTAGTACGTGAGGAACGACAGACAGCAACATGAATTTTCTCCACATTTAGTTGGATTTATAACAAGAGTCCAGTTTATCATTTCCTTTACTAAAAATAGTTAAGTTTGATTTCGTAGTATACTATTACTTACTGGAACTCCTTTATTTAACTAACATTTAAGTATTCTAGAGGAAATTACTTTGATGCAAATGATTTATTTTAATTTCCTCGATTGGCTGCACAACTTTTAGTAAGCCAATTTATGTTACTAGAACTTCTATTTTATCACAGAAGAATTTATTGTGATATTAATATTGTTATTACCTCTTCCTTCCTTAGTCAATTGCGATAAATACATATTCATTTATGCTCGAAAGCCGCGCATGCGCAATAAGGAGCAGGAGGAAGAGGGAGAGCGTCACTTGACACGTGAACGGGAGCACGGACGCCATTAACAGCGTGTAGCAGAGTTGTGTTTCGACCTATTTATTTCGCTCCCACGATCAGTTGAGCGGTGCCACGTTATTTGGCACAACATAGCCGTGTCATAGACTAGTATACGAGCAACTCTAGAGTCAACGTCTTTCAAGCAGCAGCAGGAGGACGAAGAATTGCTCAAGTCTTCACATCAACGACACGAGGCTCGGCCGCTAAGTTTACCTTTTTGTTATTATGTGGCCACTATTAACATTTAGGCTAGCCGTCGTTAGGCCGAATGCAAACCAACAAAATATAGTACGTGTCTTAATTAAATTTACCATCTAATTAGATGATTATCAGTTTATTTCTATGATACAAATTGTTCAGACATTAGCTGATAATTTACTACCGTCATCCTCATGATTTAGGATGTAAATGTAATTACCTATTGTGTAGAAGATTTCTACAATGTAATTGCCTTTCAGTACCAAGGCGACTTCAACCGAGGTGCTAGGCTTCCCCACCGTTCTGTGGAACAATTTACCCTATGCAACACGTCGTCGGTGGAGTGTAGCAACCGACTACTCCTTAGTTTCACAGCTAAGCTGTCCATTTTTCCATCAGTAGCAATAACTCCATAGTTACAGTAGTGATCTCTTAAAGAGATCAATTATACTAACCCTTTGATTTACTGATGCTGTTCAACATTTCAGTAGTATATTGAGCTGCATTTACCTCCATCAATATTATATATTCTATATTTTTACTCACACATTTGATTTACTCTGGTGAAGAACCAGCACCAGAATAATGCTAGGGATGTATTAATCTTTAGCATGTAACCCCCCAATTTTGTGTAGTGAATTTGACTCCATTCATATAATCATTACAGTTTTACCAAGATCCATAGGACACTAGTTCCTAGGATCAGTTTTTTCCATTGTCTCTTTGTTTTCCACTTTTTCTCAAAAAAGTGGTGGTCCTTCATAGCTATCGAAGTATATATATATATATATATATATATATATATATATATATATATATATATATATATATATATATATATATATATATATATATATATATATATTATATATATTAATTATTAGTTGCTGGGTCTCAGAGCCCAAAACAAGTTATTTGTTATTGGAGTCAGGTTTTCCCCACAACATCCTTTGTATTTTATACAACATCTTTGCATTAACCACAAGTAGTTACTAAAATTACTAACTTGTAGAATTAACCAGAATAATATTTCATGCTACTCAGTATTCTAATCTTTCGTAGTCTCCATGATGCCATGATGGCACCAGCCAGCCACAGGAAAGATCTCCACATTTGTTGAATCTAAACAGAGTCCAGTCATTTATTTTCCTTTATTAAGGATAATCGCTTATTAATAAGTTTATTTACATAGCACGTTACTGCTTACTGAACTCGCTTATGTAGTTAAAATTCATCACTCTAGTGAAAATTATTAAAAGGTAAAATAATTCCACTTTATATTCCTCTCATTTACTTACACTGCGTTAATAAACTAACTTACGCTGCGAGAGGTTATATTATAACTTGATACATTTAATTGTGACATAGATATACGTCACAATCTCTTCCTTCCCAAATTAACCTCGAAATACATAAATGCATTTACGCTCGAGGTACCTACTGATAGTCGTGCATGCGCAATCGGGGGGAACGAGGAGGGAGAGAGACGCCATTAACAACATGGTCACCAAGAAAAGAGTGTGGGCATCCATCTTGCCTGAGTTACTGTGTTGCAGAGCTGCCACTTAACGACTCATAGTTACATCATCCTTGCAACAGTGGGTGCGAGAGTTCGTTGAAGTCTACACCTCATTCAACACAAGTTCAGGCGAGCATAATTCCTTTGGTTTCCTACTCAAATTTGTTATAGAGTGCACTTATTTAAAATTTTTGTTTAGGTTGCTTGTCGTCACCCTGCACGACAACATCATATCTCATATTAGTTTCAATTAAGTCTAGGCTCCCACTTTTCTTCAGAAATAGTGGTACATTAATTCTAGTCTAGAACAGCTAACATTCGATCAGCTAAGCTGACTTCACGTTACCAGTAGTGTAGTATTAGAGATATACTAACATTTAGTCTCATGAATGATTTTTATCAAAATTGCCATTTTCTTATGAGTGATATCCATTATTTACTAACTCCATTTTATATTTGATTCTATATGTATGAACTATAACATAAATTTGCATTTACATTTCCTTCTAACGGAAGAACCAGCGTTAGACTATTGGTGCTAGGACATAATCGTTTGGCGTTAGTACCCCCAATTTGTGAAAGTTAATTTGACTCCTATTTCACTATAAAATACAGTCCCATTAAGTTCCATAGGACACTAGTTCTTTGTATCAATATTAATCGACTTGCTCATACTTTGTTTTCCACTTTTTCTCAAAAAGTGGTGGTCGTTCCACCACTATTGAAGTTTTCATTAATTAATTTAAATATTGGAGTCAGATTTTCCCACACAAATTTTGGTCCTTCGAATCTAAATAGCTGAGAATTAAGCTATCCTACACATTAACGTAATTAATCATCTACTAACAGTAATTATCCTCTGGTACCATTATTAGGCTATACATATATTTCATTTATGGCTGTCAGCAGACTAGATCATATTATAGCCTAAACCACATTAAATTCTATGATTACTGATTCACCTAAGTCAGTAAATTCATTAACATTTAAAGACCAGCATATTAACCCAAATTGCTGCTCCTATATAATTAATTAACGCCAACTATTGAGTGTCATTATTATTAGGCTATACACCAGTATATTTCATTATTTGCGGTTATCAGCAGACTACCCATATTACAGCCTAAAACTCATTAATTATTATCAACATTTCTGCTAATACCTCACGTATAAAGTAGCATTAGTGGGACATAGCCAATTGCCCACAACCCTTATACATATACCTCACACCGAGGTGAGAATTTTTAGGTCACCAGGAGCGACTGCTCACAATTTTCATTACAATCCAGCATTAACACCTGCATTAGAATGGCCTCACCATCTAACCATAATTTTTATAGGTGGTAACGATATC
This sequence comes from Procambarus virginalis, assembly GCA_020271785.1. Lineage (NCBI taxonomy): Eukaryota > Metazoa > Arthropoda > Malacostraca > Decapoda > Cambaridae > Procambarus > Procambarus virginalis. The sequence goes on along the minus strand of WNGS01167077.1, from coordinate 61,012 downwards.
CATCCTACTCGCCAACCAGCTGAAATAATTAATCACTAAAAACTATTAGCAGTTCATTCAAACTAATTAGCAACTCTGTAGTATTCACATTGGTGGAACCTCACCATCTAAAAAGTGATAACCGTTCAGGAGTGAGTCCCTAATATTACCAGCGTTCTGCTAAATACATAAACTTTTGGCTGAGAAAAAGAGTGAGATTGGAAGCCACTTATATTCATTTTACAGCAAATCCCAAAAATATAGCACTATATATCCATATTGCTACACTATTGCTTACATATGCCAGCCTCTAAAAGGGTAGGATATTTTTAGACTGTAATTGTACTGAAGTATGTACAAGTGCAGCCTAATCTATTTAGTCCTTTCCTAGGTATTAATTATTTAACGAGTACTGTAATAGACAGTGCTAATACATATACTTTATTCAGATTTGTGCTGACCCTAATTAAGGTGAGATCCATAAACATTTATTGTGTATATACCATATTAATTTGTGTATTTTTTAGTGCTACTGAATGTTCACTATCCCATCGAATGGTGATATTGAAGAGCTAACCAAACGGATTCTAATAGTGACATTCAAGTACTACTCAAATATTAGCTATCCATTGTTAAGTAGGTAAAACAACATCCAAACGAGGTAGTGTAGCCTAGGCAATATATTACGCTATTATATTGATATTGAGCTCCAACAAAGGAACCAGTATCCCAATTACAATAGTAACAACTATTTACTATCAGATCAGCCTTTAACCACCAAGATGGAAGCGGCTGACAGAATGAAAAAGACCCTTACAGGTCTGAAAGGTCACTTTACCCGACAGATTAACAAATGTCAAAATCTGTCACAACAGTCACCTGTTGACTATATTGAGCTAGAAAGCTACCTTCAAGTTGCCAAAAGTAAATTCGAGCAAATTAAGCAACATTTGAATCTATACTTGTCAGAACTTTACAAAACCTCAATAGGTGAAACTGAACTTGATATTTTAAATAATTTAACCCAGTAATAAGATGATGTACAAATTAAACCTCAACCCTTTAAGAAACTAATTGCAAAAAATAAATTAACCACAGCCTCTACAGCATTTCCAGAGCCTGAAGTCAAATTACCCCAGATAAATCTACCTGCATTCTCTGGTAGTGAGAATGAAAGTTGGGATGACTTCTGGAAGAAATTTGTGGATGCAGTAGACTCCAAAACTAACATTCCTAAAACAACCAAGTTCACTTATTTGCAAGGTTTATTACGAGATGAAGCTTTGATGGTAATCTCAAACATAACCCTGACCAGTGACGGTAACGACCTAGCTGTTCAATTGCTTAAGAGGAACTTTGGTAACAAAGAAAGGACTATCACTATTTTAGTTCAAAAATTACTGGATCTACCAGCTGCTAACAATTCTACAGATTTTCTTCAAACCTTCAGACTACTACTAAAGTCTCTACTCAAGGCCTTAAGCCTCAAAGTACAAATTCAGACTACTGAATGGATGACAAGAGTAGTTGTAAGGCGTAAATTACTAAGGGAAACCTTAGACAAATTGTGTACTTTGTACAATAAAGCCTTTCTGACCATGAACGAGATCACAGAAGGTTTACGCTCCCTAGTCGAAAGACAAACAGCCAATCAAGATGGGCAACTATTGCAGTAAAACCAAATTCCAACAAACCTTCTCCTAAATGGAAATCTGGAAATGTAGGTATATACACCGTGAACCCATCAACCCCCAGTAGTGAGTGCCACTCCTACCACTTCTCTTGCAATGAAGAAGTGTTTGTTCTGCAATAATGAACATCTTACTTACAAGTGTAGTACTTACCCAGACTGTAATTCCAGAGCACATTGTTTGCAAGAATTACACCGATGCACAAAGTGCATGGCTCCATGGAGACCGGCCCTAGCTTCGGTAGGGGTCGGACGTGTGTGCGCGGCGCTCCGACTGTTGGAGTGTTTCCATAATTGGCCGGTTGGGGGCAGGTGTGTCTGCCTGCCTGTGTTGACGTGGCATTCACGATGGGGGTCCCACTCCCACCTGTACTGCGGGCTCAGTCTGTGGGCTTCGAATTTTCCGGCCGGGCTGGGTACCCGGAGATGGCGCAGGTGTGTGAGATGCTGCATGTTCCTGTGATTGACATTTACGGAGTCGAGCTGGTGACGGCACGTCGAGTGATAGTGAAGTTCACTGAGGAGTTCGCTTATCGCGACCTTCTCCGTCGTTACGAGGGGCGGACATTACCCCTGCCGGATGGTGCGGGCTCTGTTTCAATCTCTGATAGAAGTGGTGCCCTCACCTACGTCAGCGTGCATGGGGCTCCATTGGAGTTTCCGGAGGGTCTGCTACGGCGGTACTTCGGCCGTTTTGGAGCGGTGGTTAGTGTGCGGGTGAACGTGGTCACTTCCAGCCCCCTTAAGGGTGTGAGGACGAACATTCGCACCCTGGGCATGAGGCTCCGGGAGGATATTCCGTCCTCTGTGCGTCTGATGGGATACACAGTTCGCGTGTTTTACGCCCGCCAGCCTCGGACATGTTATCGTTGTGGGCTGTTGGGCCATCAGGCTGCTGACTGTTCTGCGCCAGCCATTGCTCCCGTGAACCTCTTTAGTGAGGAGGATTTTCCTCCGCTTCCTGTGGAGGAGGTTTCTGTGGCTATGGACGCCTCTCCAGCCGCGGATGTGCCCCCTGTGTCGCCTGATACGCCCTCTGTGGTGGTGGCTTCTCCTCCGGAGGTTGTATCATCACCTGGTGATCGTCCTGCTCCGCCTAGTGTCTCTAGAGTTCTTCCGTATACGATTCCCCCGTCTTCCTCTGCTGCATCTGACCCTGTCCCTGCACCCTCGACGTCTGTTCCGGCTGTGCTGGGTGATGGGGTGGCTCCGGCGCTTCCTTCTGTGTCTGGCCTGGTACCCCATGTGGTGGAGGATGCTGCAGTACTGAGGCGTGCGGCGGTTCGCCCGGCTTGTGTTGAGCGTGTGTCTGAGTCGGCCTCCAACTCTGATGATCTGCGGCCCGGGCCTAAGCGTTACCGGCGTTCGTCGCCTGCATGGGTAGACGTTGGTGATTTCGACGCTTGTGAGTCTGCCGGCGACGGAGGGGTGGCTACAGTTGCGTTGCGTACTACGGTGACGGCGGAGGTGCATTTGCCAGAGGATGCCGGTGCCGGTATTTCAGCCTCCACTTCTGATCTCGTGTCTGCGGTTCCTGCTGCGGGAGCATCGCCTGCCTCGGATGGCTCCGGTTCTTCGTGGGGGGTGGTGCCCCCTGCTGAAGTCCGTGGTGAGCGGGGTGGCCTGGTGATGCTGTTGAAAAAGACTGCTCGCTCTGGTGATTCTGTGACTCCTGCCTCGGTCCCCGTTTCATCGTCTGCGGTTTCGACGCCTCTTCCATCTACGACATTCTCTTCAGTGTCCCCTGCGGTCTCGGTGGAGGTCTTGCCTTCTCGTCGCTTGTCCCCTGCTCCTGTGCTTCCGGCGACGCGGCCGTCTCGGCAGCCCTCGTACGCTTCATCGGTATCATCTGCTACGTCAGGGGGCGTGGCGCGCGCTCCCAAGCCTCGTTATGCGACTTGTGCTTTTGAACTTCGGGACTGGCCGCTTCCGCCTGATCTGGAGATTCCAGAGTTTATGCCGGGCCCGCGGGAGCTGGGGGGTCGTCCCCCCACCACCCAGGAGTATATGATTTGGGAGGCCTATAAAGCAAAATATCCTTGGGCGAAGTTCCCTGATAAGTATCTTCCTGTGGAGGTAATTCCGCAAGACCAATGATTCCTGTCTGTACTGTGGGTTGTGTAGAGTGCATGTGGTGTGTCCATGTGTACGTGTGTGTGTATTTGATTGTGGTTGGCATGTTATTTTATAATGTTTTGTGGATTCTTGGTTTTATGATGTTGTTTTGTGTGTTTGTTTGTGTGGTGCTGAGTGCCCTTCAGGCTGTTGGCGTGGCTCGGTCTGGGTGTATGCTTTTGTCGTGGTTTACCAGTTTGTTGTATACTTGTATTCCTTTCTTATATTCTTGTTATTATTGTTCTTTTTTCGTTTTATGTTGGTGCCTCTCCGTGTGTGTTTGCGGTGCTGGTAGCCTTGTTCTGTTTATTAAATGTTTTGGAATCATTTCTGTGTTGTATTCCGCTATGTGTGGCTTCATTGTTGTCATTTTGTTTGTATTTATTGTTGTATTTTGTTCTGTAATTGTTGTAATTTGTTTTGTAATTATTGTTATTGTGTGGTCGGCCCTTCCGGCCGGCGTTTTTGTGTTTATGTCCTTTATGTTTTTGCACGTTGTGCTTTATTGTTCTGATGTTTGCGTTTGTATTGTTTTTATTGTACTTATAAGCATGCTTGCATGTAAAAATATAAATAAAAAAAAAAAAAAAGTGCCATGGCTCATAATGACCTAATATGCTATAGTGTCTCCTACGTATGTGTAACAAAGGCACCATGGTGTAGACCCATTACTCTTGTGTGGTAATTAATCAATCAAGATCAACTAATCCTCAATAAGAATTCTACAAAATTACATCTGTACAGTATTGCAAGGTGCATCAAGACATAAGTGTACTTGCAACAGCGTCGTCTGTAACACAACTACATTACCAACGGCTCAATTAAAACTAATCACCAAGGATCTAGGATTTCCACTCGTGCAAATCGACTTGAGAATGGTCCAGGACGGACCGAAACGTCGTCGTCCCTTCACTTTCTAGTGTGTGGTCTGGTCAACATTCCACTCATGCTCTCTTTGACCCAGGTTCACAGAAAACCTTTTTCTCAACAGTGAAAACTGTTGAAACTGATCAGTTGAAACTGGTCAGTTGAAACTGAAGCCTACTACTCAAGTAATTTAAATATTTCTGGATTTCTAACCAACAGTGGACCTCGTAACTACCAAGTTGTTAAAGTGTTGGTACGTTAAGAGGCTGCATCAGCTCAATACATGCCATAGCCGTCGTTGACAAGATCTACTCTGATCTATTGTTACTGGTCTAGCTCACACAGTTAAATTTCTTAAATGCAACGGTATTAGGCTAGCTGACTATAAAATAAATACAGGCTGCCTCAACAACAAAGGTATTCTTATTGGAGCTGACTACTACTGTAGATTTATTACCGGATGCACCAGGCAACGAGGTGTAAACTTGTTGCCATCAGCTGGGGGTAAACTACTCACAGGACCGGTGTTGATCCAACAAAAATCTAAATCTATTAGTAATCAACAAAATAATTCAATAGTAGCATGACTAGGCCTAGAGCAGTCACCACTACATGTCAGAGACGAAACTGAGGATGATGAGTATAATCCCCTGTATACAAATTATGGGATTAGAGTTGCGCTCTAGCTGCCGTGAGGTAAGGCCGTGTCGCCTGGCCTCTCTGGTAGTTTGGAGTGTTTGCCGCTTCCATCGGCAGGGGTGTGGATGTCTCTACCCTCCCTGCTGTCCCTGGTTTGTGTTGACGTGGCACTTTTGCGATGGACGGCCATCTTCCCCCTGTTGTGAGGGTAAACTCCGTGGGTTTGGAGTTTACTGGCCGTGCAGGATACCCTATCGTGGAGATGGTCATGTGTGACATGCTCCATGTCCCGGTCATGGAGATCTACGGTGTTGAGCTGGTGACTGCTCGCCGTGTGGTAATCAAGTTTGTGGGAGAAGCAGCGTACTGTGACTTTCTCCGACGGTACGAGGGACGTACCTTGCAGTTGCTGGATGGCACTGGATCTGTGGCCATTTCAGATCGAAGCGGTGCCGTGACGTATGTGAGTGTCCATGGGGCCCCAATGGAGTTTCCTGAGACCCTCCTCCGGCGTTTCTTCCAGAGGTTTGGCACTGTTGTCAGTGTGCGGATGCACACACTGTCTTCTGGGAAGTATACGAGTGAGAAGTCAAACATTCGTACCCTCGGGATGCGCCTGAGGTCGGACATTCCATCCTCTGTCCGATTTTTAGGGTAATACGTGCGGGTGTATTATGCCTGGCAACCCCGTACTTGTTTCCGGTGTGGCATGTTGGGGCATCAGGCTGCCGGGTGCACTGCGGATCTGGTTGCTCCCGTCAACTTGTTTCAGGAAGATTTCCTGTTGCTCACTTTGGAGTAGAACTCCGGGGATGAGGAGGTGAGCGTCCAGTTAGCTGATGTGGCTCCCCCTGCGTCGCCCGATGTTCCCCCGGTTGTTGCTGCCCCTCCTCCGGGTATTGCAGTGCTGTCGGATGGTCTACCTGCTCCTGTCAATGTCCCCGCTGCTCCCGTGGGCCTTCCTGGTGATCACTGTGAGGTGTTGCCGTCTTCTCCCTCGTCTTCGGCTGCTGCGCCTGGCCCTGTGTCCTCGCCTCGGGTCCTGGCTCTGCTGGGTGATGGGGAGGCTGCAGAGCCTCCTGCTGTTTGTGGCCCGATTCCCCCTGTGGTGGAGGCTGCTGCCGTTCTGCGTTGGGCGTCGGTTCGTCCGGCTAGTGGTACCCGTGTCTCTGGGTCCGCTTCCGGCTCTGACGATATCTGGCCGGAGCCCAAACGTTCCCGGCGTTCGTCTTCTGCCTGGGCCAATGTTGGGGAATTCAGTGACTGTGGGTCTTCCGGTGTTGACGGTGTGGATTCGGATGCGTCGATGTCTCCCCGGTTGGTGGTGGCGGAGGTCCATGTGCCTTCTGGTGCTGGTGCCCGTGTCTCGGGGGTGCCTACTGTTCCTTCTCCACCAGAGGACTCTCCGCAGTTGCTGAACAGAAGTGGTGGCTTCTGCTACCAGGGATAAGGTGGATGCTGGTGCTGGGCGTGGCCTCGTAGTGACCTTACGGAAGGATGCGTGCCGCCCAGGTTCCCTGCGGTCTTCTGGTGGTGTGCCTGTGGCCGCTGGTGCTCCTGTGGTGGTGCCTTTTGTCCGGCTCGCTCCTGTGAGGGTGCGCGTTGGGGACCTGGGGGACGTGATGCCGGCGTCTGTGATGCTGCCGGGTCATTGGGCAGAGATTGCCGAGTTAATACTGTCAGACGAGCTGGGGGAATTCCATGGTGGGAGGGTTCCCATGATGTGGGGGAGAGTAATGATTACTCACCTCAGAAGTGATACCATCTGGGTCCCCTGTTTGCGGGTGTTTGTTGCCGAGGTTCCAGATGAAATGGAGCTCCTGGTGGATGAACAGACCCTTGGCAGTGGTTGCGCTGGGAAGCGTTCAATGTACGGTTCCCACAGGTCATGTTCCCGGGCAAGTATGTCCACTGATTTCCTATTTCTTTGCTTACTGTAGCACTGTGTGCTCCTCTGGCTACTTGTTTGCCCTATTGTAGCGTGTGCCCGTGCCTCTCCCTTTGTTTGTTATGAGGCAAGTGGTTTGGTGTGAGTGATCTTATTCATGTATTTATTTTTGTGTTGTTACTTTGCCCTGTGTGCTCTATTAATGCATTACATGTTGTAATTGTTTTATATTTTTTTGTGGATTGTTGTATGTTGTGATTCTCTTGTGTTATATTTCACGTTGTACCTCCTGATGTGTTTTGTTGTCGGTCTTTCCGGCCGTTGCTTCTGTTTGATATGTTTTATAATGTTACTATGTTTTGTTTTCTTTTCTTTTTTTGCTTGCATTGCTTGCTTGTTTGTAATTGTTTTATGTTTTTTGTCTTGATGTATGTTCTGTTCTCATGCATTTCTCCAGTTTTGCTAATTGTTAAACTGTGCTGTCGGTCCTTCTGGCCTGTGGTTTCTTGTTTTGTTTTGTAATGTTTTCTTTGATGTTTTATTGTATTTATTGTCTTTAACTTGCATGTAAAAATAAAAATAAAAAAAATAAAAAATTATGGGATTTGAACACCTTGGGCATAGTCCCTGATCAACCTAGTCCAGACGACACATGGACTGACCAACAATATCTTAATACTGTTATTTTTCAAGATAATCAATATTGGATGAGACTCCCGTGGAAGCTGAACCATCTACAGCTTCCAGTAAATTATTTCATGGCCTCAAACCAATTAAATTCACAGTTAACTAGGCTATGGAAACAACCAGATAAATTAAACTGCATCATGACATAATACAACAACAACTTACTAATAAGTTTATTGAAGTTATTGAACAAGACAACAATAAATCAGGCCATTACTTGCCACATCATGCTGTCATGAAAGTTTCAGTTATGACACCAATCAGGATTGTATTCAACTGCAGTGCCAAATGAAAGGCAGACAGCATATCATTAAATGATTGTCTACAAACTGGCCCTAGTCTAACTCAATCACTACAGGATGTCTTGTTACGATTTCGTTCCAGCATTTTCGCCTATACGGCCGACATCAGTAAGGCCTTTTCAAGAGTAGGCTTGCAAGAGACGGATCGTGATATTACTATATTTCTCTGGGTGAAAGATCCACAGGATTCCAATATCGACGTCATTACTTATAGGTTTGCCCCAGTACTGTTCGGAGCAACAGCTTCACTAATCTTACTCCAGGCTACTCTGGATACACATCTTAAGAAGTCTAGTAGCTCTTACAGGGCTGAGATTAGCAACAATTTATATGTCGACAATATTCAAGGTACCACTGATGATGAAAATAAACTAGTGGAAACCTACCATGAGGCTAACCGTGAACTATTAGGAGTTTATATGCCCTTACAGTCGTGGGCCTCAAATAACAAACTGAACCAAATAATCGAGGAAGAATTCCCTGATTATAAGGTGCCTCACAAATTGAAAGTATTAGGCATGGAATAGAATACTTCCACAGACAAATCAAATGTCAAGTCGGTGGAAATCAACAATTCACCCCTAACTATGAGAAAACTACTTTCCCATGTCAGCAAACCATTTGACCCTCTAGGCCTACTCAGTGCTATTCTAATTAAGGGCAAACTCCTCATGCAGGAGTGCTGGCAAAATAACATGGGGTGGGATGAAACGTTTCCGGAGGATCTCCAAGAAAAATGGCAACAGTTAATTCCAGATTACAGCAAACTTAGTATTCTACAGTTTCCTCGAAATGCCTTAGGACTGAATTTACCCGCAAATTTACATGTGTTTTGCAATGCTTCAGGCAAAGCGTATGGCTCAGTAGCCTATCTGGTTAACACAAAACAATCATTTTTGCTTACATCTAAGGCAAGGGTAGCCCCGATTAAAAAGAGGTCATTACCCCAAATGGAATTAACTGCCTTATGAGTAGGTGTAAGACTGGCTCATTGCCTGGTCAAAACACTCAGTAATATTCACTTTGGTGAAATAGTAATGTGGTCAGACAATGAAGCAGTATTACAGTGGGTAAAAAACGACAACAACAAAACTCCCCATGTCAGCAATCGAGTAAGGGAAATTCGAGAACTGTCTGCTGGCTACAAATTGAGACATGTCCCCACCAAGGACAATCCAGCTGACTATTTATCTAGAGGTTTAACTTTAAAACAATTAGTTAAAGCTGAGATGTGATTTACTGGGCCCCAATGGCTAGTTAGTGATCAGTGGCCTAAACAAAAGCCACTGTGACCAATATCACTACCCTTGTTGTAGATCCAGAACCCCCTCAAACTTTAGCTATCAATCCTCATCATTATTCCAATTTAGGTAAACTGTTACCGAAATGGTATTTGACTTCCTCAACAAGACAAAGATCAAATATTGATTTCCTAGTCCAATCAAATATTGGGTCAATCAAGCTCAACAAGAGACTTATGGGAAGGAATATGAACACCTTCCAGATAAATTAAGTAAGTCTCTGGGGATTTGGTTTGATTCAGTTAATTATAAAATTTTGAGATGCGGTGGACGTCTGCTTCTAGCAGAAATAAATTTGGATACAAAGAATCCTATACTTCTACCACGTCACCACATCATCACTAAACTCATAGTACTACATTACCATGAACATGGTACATTGCATAGTGGAGTATTAGATACTCTCACTGATCTTAAACAGAAATTGTCTTCCCCCAAGGTCGCTAAACTGTCAGATCCTTAATCAAATCTTGTGTAATCTACAGGAGGTATGATGCTCGAGTGTGTCCTTATCCAGGACCTCCACCCCTACCTAAGGAGCGAGTTGTCCACTTTCGTCCTTCTGAGACCACAGGTGTCGATTACACTGGAGCATTAATTATAACAGGCACTCCAGATAAAATTCTGGTGAAAGCTTCTTCTGGTGGACGTCTGCTTCTAGCAGAAATAAATTTGGATACAAAGAATCCTATACTTCTACCACGTCACCACATCATCACTAAACTCATAGTACTACATTACCATGAACATGGTACATTGCATAGTGGAGTATTAGATACTCTCACTGATCTTAAACAGAAATTGTCTTCCCCCAAGGTCGCTAAACTGTCAGATCCTTAATCAAATCTTGTGTAATCTACAGGAGGTATGATGCTCGAGTGTGTCCTTATCCAGGACCTCCACCCCTACCTAAGGAGCGAGTTGTCCACTTTCGTCCTTCTGAGACCACAGGTGTCGATTACACTGGAGCATTAATTATAACAGGCACTCCAGATAAAATTCTGGTGAAAGCCTACATTTGCCTCTTCACGTATGCTACCACACGAGGCGTACACTTGGAAGTAACGTCTGACATGAGCGCAGAAGCCTTTCTCCATGCCTTTCACAGGTTTGCTGCACGCAGATCTTGCCCAAAATGAATAATTTCAGACAATGAATCTAACTTCGTGGCAGGAGAAACCTGCTTACAAGAAATATGGAACCATCCAGAAGTGCACTCTGTGCTCAAACAGAGACAATGCCACTGGAAACTTATTCCTCCACGAGTCCCATGGCAAGGTGGCTTTTATGAGCGCATGGGAGGCACTGCCAACAAATGCTTGAGAATAGCACTTCACAGACAGAAAATTAGCCTCACCGAATTGCAAACCCTTGTCACTGAAATTGAGGCTCGAGTCAATAACAGGCCATTAACCTATCTATCAGACGATTTCACCCAAAGAGAACCCCTGAGACCCCTCTCATTTGATTCATGGTGGTCTTCTGAACCCTCTAATATCTCTAGGAGACGAGAACCCAGCTGACCCTTCATGTGTCAAGGCGAGTGACTTGGTGGAGTGTTATAAACATCTTTCAAGAGTGATAGAGAAGTGGAATGAGGTCTGGACACGTGAATATCTCACCGCTCTAAGAGAATACCACTATGAAGTTGCAAGCCCATACAACAAAGTTCAACTCAATCTAGGTGATCTTGTCTTAGTAGACAGTGATGGACCCAGGTCAGATTGGCTTATAGGCAAAATTGTTGAGGTCCATCCTGACTGCCATGGTATTTTACGAATTGTTGAGGTTCAGTGTCGAGGCACTACTACCTTACAAACGCTAGAGATATTAGTACCCTTAGAGTTAGTAGAACATGAATGTTCTACAGAAGTACCTACAACCTATGTTTCAAAGGACAGTGATTCTGCCCAACAGGGCACAAGACCATCTAGAGTCGCTGCTCAGAAATGTAAACTGAAACTTAAACAATATTTTGATTCTGCTTAGGTGTAGATAACTCATCATTTAAACTAGAGGTGACCATGCTGATGCAGTGGTGGGTTAATGTCCAGTACTCGACAGTTTCAAGTCACAGTGACCCTGGATAGTGACCTCATTGTATTGTCGAAGTCTCCTTGATCTTAAATGATCTAATTATGCATAATTCATTTTGATATTATCATTCTGTTTCTTACAGATAATTACTCAATATTTTCAATATTTAATTATGTTCCCATGTTGACTTAGACATATCTATCACAGATTTGGGATATTCGTTAGGTGCGTACTAACATACTAATCTGCTAACCCATGAATAGAACTTCAGGATAGAGAAACAGGTGCACGTTAGTATTACGACCTGAACTACGTCCCGAGTTCTCTCCTCCCGGAGTTATGTTGGAAATAACAAACAGTTTTCATTCATCCTTTGTATTTTATTTTGCCCAACACTGGGGTGTAGTGTTGGGCATCACAGGGGGGAGGAAGACTGACGATCTGGTGTCTACACGGAAGCTTCATCACTGTTGTGTATTGTGCAAGTACTGGTCCCTTATGTTCTAACATCACAAGTGTTGATAATTCTGTTGCCTTGAGAGGGAAGATAGATTATGATTTTAATATTGAACATAATAAAATAAATATATATTACAAAATTGTCCATCTGTTGTATCCATTCGTTCCTGTTAGTCATTCATAGAGAGTTGCCAATAAATAGCGGAAATCGGCCGTTCTCACCCCCCCCCTTCTTTGATATCCTTAACTCACTCCTCTTACTCTCCCGTGACCGGTACCCTTCACCGTCGGTCACTGTAAAGTACCAATGTTCAGCAAAGGCAAAGGTGGTGGCAGCATTAAGTAGTTTTAAATAACTTTAAGTTTTAGTCATAATTAGTAACAACTTGCTTAGTGGCTTGTATCACTGGTGATACATTATAGCTACGTTATACCAGGATAAGGTGCCGACTTCTGAATGTCTGTACCACATCCCAGGGTAAGGTGCCGACCTGTGACTGACTGTACCACATCCCAGAGTAAGGTGACTATCTATGACTGTACCACATTCCAGGGTAAATGAAGACCTCTGAATGCTTGTACCACATCCCAGGGTAAGGTGTCGACCTATGACAAACACTTGCCGACTTGTGCAAACACTCCATGCAAATAAACGGGCCAAGTGTTTGGAACTCAGTCCCTAATGAATTAAAAATTATCCAACCTATGCCTTGTTCAAAAGTAAAACCAAAAGGACCTAATTTTATCCTCATAGTTTCCTGCCTTTTACTTCAAACTCACACTGTATCTTGTACTACCCACTTCCCCAATATTAGGTCTTAAGACACATATCCTTACCAGCGTAATCACCTCTGTCAACTTATGTTGTACTTATTTGTTGATATAAAACTTAGCTACATTTCACCTCTCCATCTTTCCTGTTATGATAAATTAAAGACCTTCCCGAAACGCTATACGTGTTAGTAGCTTTACACGAATGTACCCAGCTTATGTAATCTCACTAACCCCTTGTACCTTCTTGCAAATAAATTATTATTATTATTATTATAATTTATTATTATTATTATTAATATTATTATTATTATTAATATTAATATTATTATTATTATGACTGCCTGCACCAAATCCCAGGGTTAGGTGCCAAGCTGTGACTGTCTGTTCCACATACCAGGGTAAGGTGCCGACTAATGACCACCTGTACCACACCCCAGGATAAGGTGCCGAACAATGACTGCCTGTGAAGTAATGGGGAGTGCTCGTCTGGCTCTGGGCGGAGGCAGACATGTCGCCTGTGGGCTCCTGGTTGATGGCTGGTGGTAGTTCGTGTTTGTGAGCGGACCCTTGGAGCCATGTCGGCTGGAGGGATGGCTGCCCCCCTCCCCCCTGTGAAGCGGAGGGATACCATTGGCCTAGAATTTACTGGCCCAGCGTCTTACCCTGTGTTACGAATCTTACAAGGATTCTAACATTACTCCTGATGTTTATATATTTCTTTGTCTTGTTCTATAATTAGCATAGTATCCAGTTGTATGATTATAGACTATTGTATGTTATATATTGTAGCATGCTGTAGTGTGCCTGAGTTGCATTATATTGTATGAGGCTTTTTGCAAGTTAATTCCTGTTGGTTTCTCCGTGTGGGGGGATGACCATATTTGGATGTGGCCAGTGTGGAACTTGTTGTCAAGCGAGTGTTTATAGTTCAACCTTGATTAATTCTTATTATTGTTTGCCATTAAATTCTATTGAGTAATGTAACCACAGTATATACTCCTAAGATTAATAATGATTTGATTATTAGTACGACATTTTGTTAGTAAAGGTTCCACAATAGTTTATGTGGATGCTTAGTTGATGTTTGTGGTAGGACGCCTGTCCTGGGAACAGACGCTTTGTCAGAGGCGTGGCAGCGTTGATCAAGAGGAGACATGTTTTTAAATTAAGTCAGTGGTTATTGTTATTTTAGCTAAATACTCGGCTAATTCTCTGGGTAGATGATTGTGTAATATCCCATTTATTAATTCATGTGCTGGTGATTATGGTCATTGCTCAATAAGGATTTTTATTTATATTATTGCATGGTAAAGAATATTTCTGGCTATTATCTTTACCATTTAATTGTTACGTGTGTCACTCTTAGCGTAGTTAAATTGTTTTCTCAATTTATGCAGTGTTTCCTTTCACCCCCTAGACACTTGTTGGCAAGGCCGATTTAATATACTTTGATCACTGCGGGAAAAGAACCGTACTAAGTCTCAAGGGTTGTAACAAATGAGGGCCACTGTCTGGGAGGTTAAATTTAGTTCCCTGTAATGTATGTACAATTGACAGTGCTAAGTATTAATAGCAATTGCCTTCCTAGGTACTCTGTGATTATCTAGTGACACCTAATCAAGCCCATGTGCATTTCCATGTCAATCTGAGCTGCTGTGAAAACTTCTCAATGCTTCACGATTTAAGGTAAGTGTTCAGCTTGTGCCAGGGGCCAAGCATAATTTTCAGTGTTTCAAGTGTTAAGTTGTGATAATTGAGCCAACCATGGAGGACCAGGTTGCTGTGCTGTTAGAACAGCCAAATTTTGGTAAAATTAGAGACTTGAGGAAGTCTGGTTTGTTATTGCTGGCTGATAAATTGAACCTAGCAGTTTTCAGTAAAATGTTGAAGGCTCAAGTGTTAAGAGTAATTGCCACACACTTGGTGGAGGAGGAGAGACTTGTCGAGGAATGTTTAGGAGAGTTAGAAGAAGAGTCAAGTGACAAGGTGGCAATCTTAAAGTTGAAGATGGAGACTAAATTAGAAATGGCTAGGCTGAAAGCAGACAAGCAGAGGTTGGAGTTGCAGAACCAGCAAAAACAACTTGAGTTGGAGACTAAGCACCAGATGTTGGAGGCTCAATTACAATTGGCAAAGTATGAGACTAAACAAGCCGAGCAGCAAACTAAACAAATAGAAATTCAGCAGAGTATGGCTGAAAATAATAACAGGTTGGAACAACAGAGAATTGCAGCAGGGCTAGGTAACATTAGTAATAATCCAAAGAGTACAATTAGTTCTTCCAAGTACAGTAAACATGTAGATTTACCTAAGTTTAATGAAGAAGATCCAGAAATATTTTTCTTGCATTTTAAGAAATTAGCAGTCAGCATGAACTGGCCTATAGATCAATGGGTTAACATTTTACAAGGACAATTTAAGGGTAAAGCTCAAGAGGTATTTACATCTTTGCCTGCTGAGAATTCTTTCGATTTTAAATTTGTTCAACAAAGTATTTTAAATGCCTACCAGCAGATCCCAGAGAGACATAGAATAAAATTCAGAAGCTTAAAAAGAGCACATGACCAGACTATTTCTGACTTTGTACGAGTTAAATTAAATCACTTTAACAGATGGGTTAAAGCACTTAATATTACAGAGTTTGTGACTTTGAGAGACCTCATAGTAACTGAGGAAGTATTGGGATGTCTACCAGAGAAATTAGCTTTGTTTATGGCTGAAAATAAACAAACCACTGATCTTATAAAACTAGCCAAGCTAGCTGATGAGCATGAATTACTTACTAAAGTGCCTTTTAGAGCATCAATTAATCATTTTATTTCTAAACCTAATCATTATGCTCCTAAAAATTATGTTTTCCAGACCAGACCAGCTACTTCACCTTCTCCCCTTAACCCTTCTCCTGTAAAGCCTAAATCTGAGAAACAACAGACAGGGTTGTCAACCTCAAGTAATGTAGTGATTAAGCCTGCAGTTGGTTCGGCTGTTTCGACCACTGGCAGATATTGCACGCATTGCAGGAGAAGAGGTCATGTGGTAAATTCCTGTTATGCTTTGCACCCTGAGTTGAGACCAACTGGTCTGATTATGAGTAAGGGTTTGCAAACTTTTAATGCCAATGTTGCTCCAATCACGCCCAAGTGGATGACTAATTTTGATCCATACCTACATTCGGGAACCCTATTATGTACTAGTGGAACCTGGAAACCAGTTCCGTTGTTAAGGGACACTGGTGCTTCCCAGTCTTTAATTTCTCGCCGTGTTCTTACTGATGTTAGCACAGAAGACACTGGAGAGGTAGTGTTATTGCAAGGACTTGGAGGTCATATCCAGCGTACCATTAATTAAGGTTAACCTGAATTCTTCTATTACACCGGGTTGGTGCACTGTAGCAGTCAGTGAGCAGTTGCCCATTCCTGGGATTGATATCATTGTAAGTAATGATTTTGACAAGTATCAAGTTAGTGGGACCAATTGTCGTGTTATGCATACTAAACCTAGTGCAGTACTGGCTCAACCAGATGCGGATGATGGTGTCATTTATCCAGCCTGTGTTGTGACCAGATCCATGGGTAAGCAGAATGTGGTAAGTCCTGCTACTACCAAGGTGGATGTTCTCGAGGCCAGGACCCCTTCAGACAGGGAGGTGGAGGTGGACCTTGAAGATACATTTTTAGCTCAAGTGGATGTCGAGAGTGAGGCCGGTGCCAAAGACCTAATTTATTCTGACCCAGATCATCTGGAAGAGGTTGCCCAGGTACCAGTTCCTTGCCCGCTCGCTCCAGTTGTAGAGTTCCAGACTGTTGTTGTTGTTGTTAAAGATTCGCTACCTGGAACAAAGTTCCAAGTAGCACGGGCTATGGTGAGCCCGTAGGGGTTAGTTCCAGACCTTGCATAAGTTACAGAGTACTGATCCCAGTCTAGCTGAGTGTTATGCAGAAGCAGCCGACTCCATTGATACTTTGGAGGAGAGTACGGGTTGTTATTTCAAGGATCGATGTCTGATGAGAAGATGGAGACCATCAGGAAGTCCCTCATCAGATGATTGTGAGTTTAACACCCAGCTCGTTGTGCCAACAGAGTATAGGGAGCAGGTATTGCAAGCTGCTCATGATGACCTGATGGGAGGCCATCAAGGCATTACCAGTATGTATCATAAGATCTGTAAACTTTTCTATTGGCCAAAACTTAAAAAATATGTGGTCAGATATTGCCACAATTGTGCTGTGTGTCAAACTGTTGGTAAGCCTAATCAGACAGTGCCACGAGCACCATTATACCCTATTGTAGTGCCAGAAGAGCCTTTTACTCATGTGGTACTGGATTGTGTCGGACCTTTACCCCGTACCAAATCCGGAAATATGAATATGTTTACAATTTTATGTATGACCACCAGGTTCCCTGAAGCTTATGCTTTACGTAACATTAGAGCTTCTACCATTATAAGGCAGTTGGAACGATTTTCTCTCACTATTTGGTCTGCCCCGTACAATTCAAACTGATAATGGGAGTAATTTTTGTTCCACCACCTTTAAACATTTTTGTAATTCATTTGGTATACAGCATAATTTTTCCAGTCCTTACCATCCTCAGAGTTAAGGGGGAATCGAGCGGTTCCACCAACCTCTCAAGAAAATGTTGAAAGCAACTGGGGAAGATTCACCCAGACATTGGGATGATAATTTACCATTTGTTTTGTTTGCGGCTAGAGATGGATTGCACAGTGCCCTAGGCTGTTCTCCATTCGAGCTTGTTTTCGGACATCAGGTGAGAGGACCTTTAAAAATGTTACATGAGAAAATGTTAGATGTTACAGCCAGGCAGAGTGAACGTTACCTGACGGATGTAAAGAGCAAGCTGTCCAGAACGAGGGAGTTGGCCTTACTACATCTAAGTGAACAACAACAGGTAATGAAGGAGAAACATGACCAGAGGTTCAAGGCCAAACTCAGAGTTTTTGAGCCAGGAGATTTGGTATTGGTCTTGAAGCCTCGTATGGGTACGTCTATGTCTCATAAATTTGTAGGACCGTATCAAGTAGTAAAACGTCTTAGGGAAGTTACTTACAAAGTTTGCCATCCCCAACAGAATCGTCAGACCATGAGTGTACATGTGAACCGGTTGAAGGCTTATTGTGGGCCTAGTATTGTGGCTTGTTGTGTTGCTGGGGAGGTAAATCCTGAAGAATCAAGTGTTGCAGAGGAAGATGGTAATTCTTGTTCGTCTAATTCCAGTTCCGGGGAAGAATTGTTGTGTCATTTGCAGGATGAGGAGAGAGCAGAGTTCCAGAACCTTTTGGAGATGTCTTCTAACTTGTTTGGGGAGGTCCCCACTCAGACTTCTCTCATTACTCACGACATTAACCTGGCAAATGTAACTCCAATTCGGCTACACCCTTATCGAGTGACACCCGAGAAACGTCGTATCATCCACGAGGAGGTTGATTATCTTCCTCGACATGGGTTCATTAGACCCAGTCAGAGTTCCTGGAGTTCGCCGTGTTTATTAGTACCAAAACCAGAGGATAAGTGGAGATTAGTAGTGGATTATAAAAAACTCAACCAGGTAACTGTAGTTGATGCGTATCCATTACCTTTATTGGAGGAATGTATCGATACTATAGGTCATGCTATGTTTGTATCGAAATTGGACTTATCAAAGGGATATCACCAGATACCTCTTACAGATTTTACAAGGGAAGTGACAGCATTTATCACTCCTGATGGAGCTTACGAGTTTAATGTAATGTCTTTGGATTAAGGAATGCTCCAGCCACTTTTCAGAAGTTAATGAATTCTTTGTTGAAGGATGTGCCAGATTGTAGGGCATATTTGGATGACATTGTGTTTTTCAGTAAGAATTGGGTAGATCATATGTCTAGTACAAGAGAAATTGTTTAATGTGTTACAACATGCTAATTTGATTGTGAATATGAAGAAATGTAGTTGGGCTAAAGGAACTATAGTGTATTTAGGACATGAGGTCGGACAAGGAAGGACAGTCCCATTGCAAGACAAGATCCAGGCAATTGTGGATTACCCAGTCCTAACAAATAAGAAGTCTGTGCAGAGATTTATTGGAATGTGTAAAAACTTTTCCATTGTTGCTGCACCCATAACAAATCTTCTAAGGAAACAGGTAAAATTAAGTGGACGCAGGAGTGTCAGAACTCTTTTCAGAAGTTGAAAGGAGTTCTCTCTACTTCAACTGTGCTAGCTAGTCCACAGTATGATAAACCATTTATTCTGCACATAGGCGCTTCAGATCTAGGAGCAGGTGCTGTTTTGTTCCAAGTAGGACCAGATGAGTTAGAACATCATGTTTATTATTTCTCTCGTAAATTTGACAGGACACAAATTAATTACTCTGTAGTTGAGAAAGAAGCACTTTGTTTAATATTGGCAGTGAAGAAATTTGAGACATATTTGTCAGGAAATGAAGTGGTAGTATATACAGATCATAATCCATTGACATTTATCAACTCTATGCAGTGTAAAAACCAGAGAATACTTAGATGGTCATTGATTCTGCAAGAATTCTATATTGTAATTCGTCATATTCCTGTGAGGCAAAATGTTATTGCTGATGCCTTATCCAGAGAATTTCCTGTTGCAGTGCCATAATATGTAGTGTTCTTTATTCATAAGATGTATGTAAATTTTTATTTTTTTTTTCTGTGTGAAATTTCATTGCTTTGTACTTTGATTTTAGTTGAAGTATTTTCATGTATATTTCATGCAGTCAAAAAAAATGAAATCAACCTTCAGTTAATTTCATTTTTTCTTAGGGGACGGGAGGGATGTTACAAATCTTACAAGGATTCTAACATTACTCTTGATGTTTATATATTTTATTGTCTTGTTCTGTAATTAGTATAGTATCCAGTTGTATGATTATAGACTATTGTATGTTATATATTGTAGCATGCTGTAGTGTGCCTGAGTTGCATTATATTGTATGAGACTTTTTGCAAGTTAATTCCTGTTGGTTTCTCCGTGTGGGGGGATGACCATATTTGGATGTGGCCTGTGTGGGAACTTGTTGTCAAGCGAGTGTTTATAGTCAACCTTGATTAATTCTTATTATTGTTTGCCATTAAATTCTATTGAGTAATGTAACAATATTATATACTCTTAAGATTAATATTGATTTGATTATTAGTACGACATTTTGTTAGTAAGGTTTCACAATAGTTTATGTGGATGCTTAGTGAGTTTGTGGTAGGACCCGTCCTGGGAACAGACGCTTTGTCAGAGGGCGTGCAGCGTTGATCAAGAGGAGACATGTTTTAAGTTAAGTCAGTGGTTATTGTTATTTTAACTAAATACTCGGTTAATTCTCTGGTTAGATGATTG
>WNGS01167077.1:12795-39919 GCA_020271785.1 Procambarus virginalis | reverse complement strand
AGATTGGCCTATAGGTAAAATTGTTGATATCCATCCTGACCGCCATGGTGTATTACGAATTGTTAAAGTTCAGTGTCGAGGCACTACTACCTTGAAAACACTAGAGAAATTAGTACCTTTAGAGTTAGCAGAACACGAGTGTTCTACAGATATACCTGTAACCCAAGTTTCAGAGAACAATGATGCTACTCAACCGAGCACAAGACCATCAAGAGACGCTGCTCAGAACTCCAAACAGAAACTTAAACAATATTTTGATTCTGTTGAAGAGTAGGTAACTTATCATTTAAACTTGAGGTGATCATACTGATGCAGTGATGAGTTGATGTCCAGTAATTAGTTACGAGTCATAGCGACCTTGGATAGTAGCCTCACTGTATTGATGAGGTCTACTTAATCTTAAATGATCCAACTATTCATAATTATTTTTGTTAGTTTTCTTCTGTATCTTACAAAGGAATTATTCAATAATTTTCAATGTTTATTTACGTCCCCATGTTGACTTAGTCATCTACCACAGATTCGGGACATTCGTTAGGTACGTACTAACCTACTAACCCATGAATATAACTTAAGGATAGAGAAACAGGTGTACGTTAGTACTAATACCTGAACTACGACCCGAGTTTTCTCTCCCCGGGGTTATGTTGGAAATAACCAACAGTTTTTATACATCATTGTATTTATACAACCAAAGTAGTTACTAAAATTACTAACTTATAGATTTAATCAATATCATGATTTATTCATTGCCAAATTCTTCCTAGTACGTGAGGAACGACAGACAGCAACATGAATTTTCTCCACATTTAGTTGGATTTATAACAAGAGTCCAGTTTATCATTTCCTTTACTAAAAATAGTTAAGTTTGATTTCGTAGTATACTATTACTTACTGGAACTCCTTTATTTAACTAACATTTAAGTATTCTAGAGGAAATTACTTTGATGCAAATGATTTATTTTAATTTCCTCGATTGGCTGCACAACTTTTAGTAAGCCAATTTATGTTACTAGAACTTCTATTTTATCACAGAAGAATTTATTGTGACATTAATATTTGTTATTACCTCTTCCTTCCTTAGTCAATTGCGATAAATACATATTCATTTATGCTCGAAAGCCGCGCATGCGCAATAAGGAGCAGGAGGAAGAAGGGAGAGCGTCACTTGACACGTGAACGGGAGCACGGACGCCATTAACAGCGTGTAGCAGAGTTGTGTTTCGACCTATTTATTTCGCTCCCACGATCAGTTGAGCGGTGCCACGTTATTTGGCACAACATAGCCGTGTCATAGACTAGTATACGAGCAACTCTAGAGTCAACGTCTTTCAAGCAGCAGCAGGAGGACGAAGAATTGCTCAAGTCTTCACATCAACGACACGAGGCTCGGCCGCTAAGTTTACCTTTTTGTTATTATGTGGCCACTATTAACATTTAGGCTAGCCGTCGTTAGGCCGAATGCAAACCAACAAAATATAGTACGTGTCTTAATTAAATTTACCATCTAATTAGATGATTATCAGTTTATTTCTATGATACAAATTGTTCAGACATTAGCTGATAATTTACTACCGTCATCCTCATGATTTAGGATGTAAATGTAATTACCTATTGTGTAGAAGATTTCTACAATGTAATTGCCTTTCAGTACCAAGGCGACTTCAACCGAGGTGCTAGGCTTCCCCACCGTTCTGTGGAACAATTTACCCTATGCAACACGTCGTCGGTGGAGTGTAGCAACCGACTACTCCTTAGTTTCACAGCTAAGCTGTCCATTTTTCCATCAGTAGCAATAACTCCATAGTTACAGTAGTGATCTCTTAAAGAGATCAATTATACTAACCCTTTGATTTACTGATGCTGTTCAACATTTCAGTAGTATATTGAGCTGCATTTACCTCCATCAATATTATATATTATATTTTTACTCACACATTTGATTTACTCTGGTGAAGAACCAGCACCAGAATAATGCTAGGGATGTATTAATCTTTTAGCATGTAACCCCCCAATTTGTGTAGTGAATTTGACTCCATTCATATAATCATTACAGTTTTACCAAGATCCATAGGACACTAGTTCCTAGGATCAGTTTTTTCCATTGTCTCTTTGTTTTCCACTTTTTCTCAAAAAAGTGGTGGTCCTTCATAGCTATCGAAGTATATATATATATTATATATATATATATATATATATATAATATATATATATATATATATATATATATATATATATATATATATATTTATTTAATTATTAGTTGCTGGGTCTCAGAGCCCAAAACAAGTTATTTGTTATTGGAGTCAGGTTTTCCCCACAACATCCTTTGTATTTTATACAACATCTTTGCATTAACCACAAGTAGTTACTAAAATTACTAACTTGTAGAATTAACCAGAATAATATTTCATGCTACTCAGTATTCTAATCTTTCCTAGTCTCCATGATGCCATGATGGCACCAGCCAGCCACAGGAAAGATCTCCACATTTGTTGAATCTAAACAGAGTCCAGTCATTTATTTTCCTTTATTAAGGATAATCGCTTATTAATAAGTTTATTTACATAGCACGTTACTGCTTACTGGAACTCGCTTATGTAGTTAAAATTCATCACTCTAGTGAAAATTATTAAAGGTAAAATAATTCCACTTTATATTCCTCTCATTTACTTACACTGCGTTAATAAACTAACTTACGCTGCGAGAGGTTATATTATAACTTGATACATTTAATTGTGACATAGATATACGTCACAATCTCTTCTTTCCCAAATTAACCTCGAAATACATAAATGCATTTACGCTCGAGGTACCTACTGATAGTCGTGCATGCGCAATCGGGGGGAACGAGGAGGGAGAGAGACGCCATTAACAACATGGTCACCAAGAAAAGAGTGTGGGCATCCATCTTGCCTGAGTTACTGTGTTGCAGAGCTGCCACTTAACGACTCATAGTTACATCATCCTTGCAACAGTGGGTGCGAGAGTTCGTTGAAGTCTACACCTCATTCAACACAAGTTCAGGCGAGCATAATTCCTTTGGTTTCCTACTCAAATTTGTTATAGAGTGCACTTATTTAAAATTTTTGTTTAGGTTGCTTGTCGTCACCCTGCACGACAACATCATATCTCATATTAGTTTCAATTAAGTCTAGGCTCCCACTTTTCTTCAGAAATAGTGGTACATTAATTCTAGTCTAGAACAGCTAACATTCGATCAGCTAAGCTGACTTCACGTTACCAGTAGTGTAGTATTAGAGATATACTAACATTTAGTCTCATGAATGATTTTTATCAAAATTGCCATTTTCTTATGAGTGATATCCATTATTTACTAACTCCATTTTATATTTGATTCTATATGTATGAACTATAACATAAATTTGCATTTACATTTCCTTCTAACGGAAGAACCAGCATTAGACTATTGGTGCTAGGACATAATCGTTTGGCGTTAGTACCCCCAATTTGTGAAAGTTAATTTGACTCCTATTTCACTATAAAATACAGTCCCATTAAGTTCCATAGGACACTAGTTCTTTGTATCAATATTAATCCACTTGCTCATACTTTGTTTTCCACTTTTTCTCAAAAAGTGGTGGTCGTTCCACCACTATTGAAGTTTTCATAATTAATTTAAATATTGGAGTCAGATTTTCCCACACAAATTTTGGTCCTTCGAATCTAAATAGCTGAGAATTAAGCTATCCTACACATTAACGTAATTAATCATCTACTAACAGTAATTATCCTCTGTTACCATTATTAGGCTATACATATATTTCATTTATGGCTGTCAGCAGACTAGATCATATTATAGCCTAAACCACATTAAATTCTATGATTACTGATTCACCTAAGTCAGTAAATTCATTAACATTTAAAGACCAGCATATTAACCCAAATTGCTGCTCCTATATAATTAATTAACACCAACTATTGAGTGTCATTATTATTAGGCTATACACCAGTATATTTCATTATTTGCGGTTATCAGCAGACTACCCATATTACAGCCTAAAACTCATTAATTATTATCAACATTTCTGCTAATACCTCACGTATAAAGTAGCATTAGTGGGACATAGCCAATTGCCCACAACCCTTATACATATACCTCACACCGAGGTGAGAATTTTTAGGTCACCAGGAGCGACTGCTCACAATTTTCATTACAATCCAGCATTAACACCTGCATTAGAATGGCCTCACCATCTAACCATAATTTTTATAGGTGGTAACGATATCCATCCTACTCGCCAACCAGCTGAAATAATTAATCACTAAAAACTATTAGCAGTTCATTCAAACTAATTAGCAACTCTGTAGTATTCACATTGGTGGAACCTCACCATCTAAAAAGTGATAACCGTTCAGGAGTGAGTCCCTAATATTACCAGCGTTCTGCTAAATACATAAACTTTTGGCTGAGAAAAAGAGTGAGATTGGAAGCCACTTATATTCATTTTACAGCAAATCCCAAAAATATAGCACTATATATCCATATTGCTACACTATTGCTTACATATGCCAGCCTCTAAAAGGGTAGGATATTTTTAGACTGTAATTGTACTGAAGTATGTACAAGTGCAGCCTAATCTATTTAGTCCTTTCCTAGGTATTAATTATTTAACGAGTACTGTAATAGACAGTGCTAATACATATACTTTATTCAGATTTGTGCTGACCCTAATTAAGGTGAGATCCATAAACATTTATTGTGTATATACCATATTAATTTGTGTATTTTTTAGTGCTACTGAATGTTCACTATCCCATCGAATGGTGATATTGAAGAGCTAACCAAACGGATTCTAATAGTGACATTCAAGTACTACTCAAATATTAGCTATCCATTGTTAAGTAGGTAAAACAACATCCAAACGAGGTAGTGTAGCCTAGGCAATATATTACGCTATTATATTGATATTGAGCTCCAACAAAGGAACCAGTATCCCAATTACAATAGTAACAACTATTTACTATCAGATCAGCCTTTAACCACCAAGATGGAAGCGGCTGACAGAATGAAAAAGACCCTTACAGGTCTGAAAGGTCACTTAACCCGACAGATTAACAAATGTCAAAATCTGTCACAACAGTCACCTGTTGACTATATTGAGCTAGAAAGCTACCTTCAAGTTGCCAAAAGTAAATTCGAGCAAATTAAGCAACATTTGAATCTATACTTGTCAGAACTTTACAAAACCTCAATAGGTGAAACTGAACTTGATGATATTTTAAATAATTTAACCCAGTAATAAGATGATGTACAAATTAAACCTCAACCCTTTAAGAAACTAATTGCAAAAAATAAATTAACCACAGCCTCTACAGCATTTCCAGAGCCTGAAGTCAAATTACCCCAGATAAATCTACCTGCATTCTCTGGTAGTGAGAATGAAAGTTGGGATGACTTCTGGAAGAAATTTGTGGATGCAGTAGACTCCAAAACTAACATTCCTAAAACAACCAAGTTCACTTATTTGCAAGGTTTATTACGAGATGAAGCTTTGATGGTAATCTCAAACATAACCCTGACCAGTGACGGTAACGACCTAGCTGTTCAATTGCTTAAGAGGAACTTTGGTAACAAAGAAAGGACTATCACTATTTTAGTTCAAAAATTACTGGATCTACCAGCTGCTAACAATTCTACAGATTTTCTTCAAACCTTCAGACTACTACTAAAGTCTCTACTCAAGGCCTTAAGCCTCAAAGTACAAATTCAGACTACTGAATGGATGACAAGAGTAGTTGTAAGGCGTAAATTACTAAGGGAAACCTTAGACAAATTGTGTACTTTGTACAATAAAGCCTTTCTGACCATGAACGAGATCACAGAAGGTTTACGCTCCCTAGTCGAAAGACAAACAGCCAATCAAGATGGGCAACTATTGCAGTAAAACCAAATTCCAACAAACCTTCTCCTAAATGGAAATCTGGAAATGTAGGTATATACACCGTGAACCCATGAACCCCCAGTAGTGAGTGCCACTCCTACCACTTCTCTTGCAATGAAGAAGTGTTTGTTCTGCAATAATGAACATCTTACTTACAAGTGTAGTACTTACCCAGACTGTAATTCCAGAGCACATTGTTTGCAAGAATTACACCGATGCACAAAGTGCATGGCTCCTCATGACCCTAATAGCTATACTGTCTCCTTACGTAGGTGTAACAAGTGCAACATGGGTAGACACCATTACTCCTTGTGTGGTAATGATCAATCAAGATCAACTAATCCTCATAAGAATTCTACAAAATTTACATCTGTACAGTATTGCAAGGTGCATCAAGACATAAGTGTACTTGCAACAGCGTCGTGTAACACAACTACATTACCAACGGCTCAATTAAAACTAATCACCAAAGGATCTAGGATTTCCACTCGTGCAAATCGACTTGAGAATGGTCCAGGACGGACCGAAACGTCGTCGTCCCTTCACTTTCTAGTGTGTGGTCTGGTCAACATTCCACTCATGCTCTCTTTGACCCAGGTTCACAGAAAACCTTTATTTCTCAACAGTTAGTTGGTCAGTTGAAACTGAAGCCTACTACTCAAGTGAATTTAAATATTTCTGGATTCCTAACCAACAGTGGACCTCGTAACTACCAAGTTGTTAAAGTGTTGGTACGTTTAAGAGGCTGCATCAGCTCAATACATGCCATAGCCGTCGTTGACAAGATCTACTCTGATCTATTGTTACTGGTCTAGCTCACACAGTTAAATTTCTTAAATGCAACGGTATTAGGCTAGCTGACTATAAAATAAATACAGGCTGCCTCAACAACAAAGGTATTCTTATTGGAGCTGACTACTACTGTAGATTTATTACCGGATGCACCAGGCAACGAGGTGTAAACTTGTTGCCATCAGCTGGGGGTAAACTACTCACAGGACCGGTGTTGATCCAACAAAAATCTAAATCTATTAGTAATCAACAAAATAATTCAATAGTAGCATGACTAGGCCTAGAGCAGTCACCACTACATGTCAGAGACGAAACTGAGGATGATGAGTATAATCCCCCTGTATACAAATTATGGGATTAGAGTTGCGCTCTAGCTGCCGTGAGGTAAGGCCGTGTCGCCTGGCCTCTCTGGTAGTTTGGAGTGTTTGCCGTTTCCATCGGCAGAAGGGTGTGGATGTCTCTACCCTCCCTGCTGTCCCTGGTTTGTGTTGACGTGGCACTTTTGCGATGGACGGCCATCTTCCCCCTGTTGTGAGGGTAAACTCCGTGGGTTTGGAGTTTACTGGCCGTGCAGGATACCCTATCGTGGAGATGGTCATGTGTGACATGCTCCATGTCCCGGTCATGGAGATCTACGGTGTTGAGCTGGTGACTGCTCGCCGTGTGGTAATCAAGTTTGTGGGAGAAGCAGCGTACTGTGACTTTCTCCGACGGTACGAGGGACGTACCTTGCAGTTGCTGGATGGCACTGGATCTGTGGCCATTTCAGATCGAAGCGGTGCCGTGACGTATGTGAGTGTCCATGGGGCCCCAATGGAGTTTCCTGAGACCCTCCTCCGGCGTTTCTTCCAGAGGTTTGGCACTGTTGTCAGTGTGCGGATGCACACACTGTCTTCTGGGAAGTATACGAGTGAGAAGTCAAACATTCGTACCTTCGGGATGCGCCTGAGGTCGGACATTCCATCCTCTGTCCGATTTTTAGGGTAATACGTGCGGGTGTATTATGCCTGGCAACCCCGTACTTGTTTCCGGTGTGGCATGTTGGGGCATCAGGCTGCCGGGTGCACTGCGGATCTGGTTGCTCCCGTCAACTTGTTTCAGGAAGATTTCCTGTTGCTCACTTTGGAGTAGAACTCCGGGGATGAGGAGGTGAGCGTCCAGTTAGCTGATGCGGCTCCCCCTGCGTCGCCCGATGTTCCCCCGGTTGTTGCTGCCCCTCCTCCGGGTATTGCAGTGCTGTCGGATGGTCTACCTGCTCCTGTCAATGTCCCCGCTGCTCCCGTGGGCCTTCCTGGTGATCACTGTGAGGTGTTGCCGTCTTTTCCCTCGTCTTCGGCTGCTGCGCCTGGCCCTGTGTCCTCGCCTCGGGTCCTGGCTCTGCTGGGTGATGGGGAGGCTGCAGAGCCTCCTGCTGTTTGTGGCCCGATTCCCCCTGTGGTGGAGGCTGCTGCCGTTCTGCGTTGGGCGTCGGTTCGTCCGGCTAGTGGTACCCGTGTCTCTGGGTCCGCTTCCGGCTCTGACGATATCTGGCCGGAGCCCAAACGTTCCCGGCGTTCGTCTTCTGCCTGGGCCAATGTTGGGGAATTCAGTGACTGTGGGTCTTCCGGTGTTGACGGTGTGGATTCGGATGCGTCGATGTCTCCCCGGTTGGTGGTGGCGGAGGTCCATGTGCCTGCTGGTGCTGGTGCCCGTGTCTCGGGGGTGCCTACTGTTCCTTCTCCACCAGAGGACTCTCCGCAGTTGCTGAACAGAAGTGGTGGCTTCTGCTGCCAGGGATAAGGTGGATGCTGGTGCTGGGCGTGGCCTGGTAGTGACCTTACGGAAGGATGCGTGCCGCCCAGGTTCCCTGCGGTCTTCTGGTGGTGTGCCTGTGGCCGCTGGTGCTCCTGTGGTGGTGCCTTTTGTCCGGCTCGCTCCTGTGAGGGTGCGCGTTGGGGACCTGGGGGACGTGATGCCGGCGTCTGTGATGCTGCCGGGTCATTGGGCAGAGATTGCCGAGTTAATACTGTCAGACGAGCTGGGGGAATTCCATGGTGGGAGGGTTCCCATGATGTGGGGGAGAGTAATGATTACTCACCTCAGAAGTGATACCATCTGGGTCCCTGTTTGCGGGTGTTTGTTGCCGAGGTTCCAGATGAAATGGAGCTCCTGGTGGATGAACAGACCCTTGGCAGTGGTTGCGCTGGGAAGCGTTCAATGTACGGTTCCCACAGGTCATGTTCCCGGGCAAGTATGTCCACTGATTTCCTATTTCTTTGCTTACTGTAGCACTGTGTGCTCCTCTGGCTACTTGTTTGCCCTATTGTAGCGTGTGCCCGTGCCTCTCCCTTTGTTTGTTATGAGGCAAGTGGTTTGGTGTGAGTGATCTTATTTATGTATTTATTTTTGTGTTGTTACTTTGCCCTGTGTGCTCTATTAATGCATTACATGTTGTAATTGTTTTTATATTTTTTTTGTGGATTGTTGTATGTTGTGATTCTCTTGTGTTATATTTCACGTTGTACCTCCTGATGTGTTTTGTTGTCGGTCTTTCCGGCCGTTGCTTCTGTTTGATATGTTTTATAATGTTACTATGTTTTGTTTTCTTTTCTTTTTTTGCTTGCATTGCTTGCTTGTTTGTAATTGTTTTATGTTTTTTGTCTTGATGTATGTTCTGTTCTCATGCATTTCTCCAGTTTTGCTAATTGTTAAACTGTGCTGTCGGTCCTTCTGGCCGGTGGTTTCTTGTTTTGTTTTTTAATGTTTTCTTTGATGTTTTATTGTATTTATTGTCTTTAACTTGCATGTAAAAATAAAAATAAAAAAAATAAAAAATTATGGGATTTGAACACCTTGGGCATAGTCCCTGATCAACCTAGTCCAGACGACACATGGACTGACCAACAATATCTTAATACTGTTATTTTTCAAGATAATCAATATTGGATGAGACTCCCGTGGAAGCTGAACCATCTACAGCTTCCAGTAAATTATTTCATGGCCTCAAACCAATTAAATTCACAGTTAACTAGACTATGGAAACAACCAGATAAATTAAACTGCATCATGACATAATACAACAACAACTTACTAATAAGTTTATTGAAGTTATTGAACAAGACAACAATAAATCAGGCCATTACTTGCCACTTCATGCTGTCATGAAAGTTTCAGTTATGACACCAATCAGGATTGTATTCAACTGCAGTGCCAAATGAAAGGCAGACAGCATATCATTAAATGATTGTCTACAAACTGGCCCTAGTCTAACTCAATCACTACAGGATGTCTTGTTACGATTTCGTTCCAGCATTTTCGCCTATACGGCCGACATCAGTAAGGCCTTTTCAAGAGTAGGCTTGCAAGAGACGGATCGTGATATTACTATATTTCTCTGGGTGAAAGATCCACAGGATTCCAATATCGACGTCATTACTTATAGGTTTGCCCCAGTACTGTTCGGAGCAACAGCTTCACTAATCTTACTCCAGGCTACTCTGGATACACATCTTAAGAAGTCTAGTAGCTCTTACAGGGCTGAGATTAGCAACAATTTATATGTCGACAATATTCAAGGTACCACTGATGATGAAAATAAACTAGTGGAAACCTACCATGAGGCTAACCGTGAACTATTAGGAGTTTATATGCCCTTACAGTCGTGGGCCTCAAATAACAAACTGAACCAAATAATCGAGGAAGAATTCCCTGATTATAAGGTGCCTCACAAATTGAAAGTATTAGGCATGGAATAGAATACTTCCACAGACAAATCAAATGTCAAGTCGGTGGAAATCAACAATTCACCCCTAACTATGAGAAAACTACTTTCCCATGTCAGCAAACCATTTGACCCTCTAGGCCTACTCAGTGCTATTCTAATTAAGGGCAAACTCCTCATGCAGGAGTGCTGGCAAAATAGCATGGGGTGGGATGAAACGTTTCCGGAGGATCTCCAAGAAAAATGGCAACAGTTAATTCCAGATTACAGCAAACTTAGTATTCTACAGTTTCCTCGAAATGCCTTAGGACTGAATTTACCCGCAAATTTACATGTGTTTTGCAATGCTTCAGGCAAAGCGTATGGCTCAGTAGCCTATCTGGTTAACACAAAACAATCATTTTTGCTTACATCTAAGGCAAGGGTAGCCCCGATTAAAAAGAGGTCATTACCCCAAATGGAATTAACTGCCTTATGAGTAGGTGTAAGACTGGCTCATTGCCTGGTCAAAACACTCCGTAATATTCACTTTGGTGAAATAGTAATGTGGTCAGACAATGAAGCAGTATTACAGTGGGTAAAAAACGACAACAACAAAACTCCCCATGTCAGCAATCGAGTAAGGGAAATTCGAGAACTGTCTGCTGGCTACAAATTGAGACATGTCCCCACCAAGGACAATCCAGCTGACTATTTATCTAGAGGTTTAACTTTAAAACAATTAGTTAAAGCTGAGATGTGATTTACTGGGCCCCAATGGCTAGTTAGTGATCAGTGGCCTAAACAAAAGCCACTGTGACCAATATCACTACCCTTGTTGTAGATCCAGAACCCCCTCAAACTTTAGCTATCAATCCTCATCATTATTCCAATTTAGGTAAACTGTTACCGAAATGGTATTTGACTTCCTCAACAAGACAAAGATCAAATATTGATTTCCTAGTCCAATCAAATATTGGGTCAATCAAGCTCAACAAGAGACTTATGGGAAGGAATATGAACACCTTCCAGATAAATTAAGTAAGTCTCTGGGGATTTGGTTTGATTCAGTTAATTATAAAATTTTGAGATGCGGTGGACGTCTGCTTCTAGCAGAAATAAATTTGGATACAAAGAATCCTATACTTCTACCACGTCACCACATCATCACTAAACTCATAGTACTACATTACCATGAACATGGTACATTGCATAGTGGAGTATTAGATACTCTCACTGATCTTAAACAGAAATTGTCTTCCCCCAAGGTCGCTAAACTGTCAGATCCTTAATCAAATCTTGTGTAATCTACAGGAGGTATGATGCTCGAGTGTGTCCTTATCCAGGACCTCCACCCCTACCTAAGGAGCGAGTTGTCCACTTTCGTCCTTCTGAGACCACAGGTGTCGATTACACTGGAGCATTAATTATAACAGGCACTCCAGATAAAATTCTGGTGAAAGCCTACATTTGCCTCTTCACGTATGCTACCACACGAGGCGTACACTTGGAAGTAACGTCTGACATGAGCGCAGAAGCCTTTCTCCATGCCTTTCACAGGTTTGCTGCACGCAGATCTTGCCCAAAATGAATAATTTCAGACAATGAATCTAACTTCGTGACAGGAGAAACCTGCTTACAAGAAATATGGAACCATCCAGAAGTGCACTCTGTGCTCAAACAGAGACAATGCCATTGGAAACTTATTCCTCCACGAGTCCCATGGCAAGGTGGCTTTTATGAGCGCATGGGAGGCACTGTCAACAAATGCTTGAGAATAGCACTTCACAGACAGAAAATTAGCCTCACCGAATTGCAAACCCTTGTCACTGAAATTGAAGCTCGAGTCAATAACAGGCCATTAACCTATCTATCAGACGATTTCACCCAAAGAGAACCCCTGAGACCCCTCTCATTTGATTCATGGTGGTCTTCTGAACCCTCTTATATCTCTAGGAGACGAGAACCCAGCTGACCCTTCATGTGTCAAGGCAAGTGACTTGGTGGAGTGTTATAAACATCTTTCAAGAGTGATAGAGAAGTGGAATGAGGTCTGGACACGTGAATATCTCACCGCTCTAAGAGAATACCACTATGAAGTTGCAAGCCCATACAACAAAGTTCAACTCAATCTAGGTGATCTTGTCTTAGTAGACAGTGATGGACCCAGGTCAGATTGGCTTATAGGCAAAATTGTTGAGGTCCATCCTGACTGCCATGGTATTTTACGAATTGTTGAGGTTCAGTGTCGAGGCACTACTACCTTACAAACGCTAGAGATATTAGTACCTTTAGAGTTAGTAGAACATGAATGTTCTACAGAAGTACCTACAACCTAAGTTTCAAAGGACAGTGATTCTGCCCAACAGGGCACAAGACCATCTAGAGTCGCTGCTCAGAAATGTAAACTGAAACTTAAACAATATTTTGATTCTGCTTAGGTGTAGATAACTCATCATTTAAACTAGAGGTGACCATGCTGATGCAGTGGTGGGTTAATGTCCAGTAACTCGACAGTTTCAAGTCACAGTGACCCTGGATAGTGACCTCATTGTATTGTCGAAGTCTCCTTGATCTTAAATGATCTAATTATGCATAATTCATTTTGATATCATCATTCTGTTTCTTACAGATAATTACTCAATATTTTCAATATTTAATTATGTTCCCATGTTGACTTAGACATATCTATCACAGATTTGGGATATTCGTTAGGTGCGTACTAACATACTAATCTGCTAACCCATGAATAGAACTTCAGGATAGAGAAACAGGTGCACGTTAGTATTACGACCTGAACTACGTCCCGAGTTCTCTCCTCCCGGAGTTATGTTGGAAATAACAAACAGTTTTCATTCATCCTTTGTATTTTATTTTGCCCAACACTGGGGTGTAGTGTTGGGCATCACAGGGGGGAGGAAGACTGACGATCTGGTGTCTACACGGAAGCTTCATCACTGTTGTGTATTGTGCAAGTACTGGTCCCTTATGTTCTAACATCACAAGTGTTGATAATTCTGTTGCCTTGAGAGGGAAGATAGATTAGGATTTTTATATTGAACATAATAAAATAAATATATATTACAAAATTGTCCATCTGTTGTATCCATTCGTTCCTGTTAGTCATTCATAGAGAGTTGCCAATAAATAGCGGAAATCGGCCGTTCTCACCCCCCCCCCTTCTTTGATATCCTTAACTCACTCCTCTTACTCTCCCGTGACCGGTACCCTTCACCGTCGGTCACTGTAAAGTACCAATGTTCAGCAAAGGCAAAGGTGGTGGCAGCATTAAGTAGTTTTAAATAACTTTTAAGTTTTAGTCATAATTAGTAACAACTTACTTAGTGGCTTGTATCACTGGTGATACATTATAGCTACGTTATACCAGGATAAGGTGCCGACTTCTGAATGTCTGTACCACATCCCAGGGTAAGGTGCCGACCTGTGACTGACTGTACCACATCCCAGAGTAAGGTGACTATCTATGACTGTACCACATTCCAGGGTAAATGAAGACCTCTGAATGCTTGTACCACATCCCAGGGTAAGGTGTCGACCTATGACAAACACTTGCCGACTTGTGCAAACACTCCATGCAAATAAACGGGCCAAGTGTTTGGAACTCAGTCCCTAATGAATTAAAAAATTATCCAACCTATGCCTTGTTCAAAAGTAAAACCAAAAGGACCTAATTTTATCCTCATAGTTTCCTGCCTTTTACTTCAAACTCACACTGTATCTTGTACTACCCACTTCCCCAATATTAGGTCTTAAGACACATATCCTTACCAGCGTAATCACCTCTGTCAACTTATGTTGTACTTATTTGTTGATATAAAACTTAGCTACATTTCACCTCTCCATCTTTCCTGTTATGATAAATTAAAGACCTTCCCGAAACGCTATACGTGTTAGTAGCTTTACACGAATGTACCCAGCTTATGTAATCTCACTAACCCCTTGTACCTTCTTGCAAATAAATTATTATTATTATTATTATATATTATTATTATTATTATTAATATTATTATTATTATTAATATTAATATTATTATTATTATGACTGCCTGCACCAAATCCCAGGGTTAGGTGCCAAGCTGTGACTGTCTGTTCCACATACCAGGGTAAGGTGCCGACTAATGACCACCTGTACCACACCCCAGGATAAGGTGCCGAACAATGACTGCCTGTGAAGTAATGGGGAGTGCTCGTCTGGCTCTGGGCGGAGGCAGACATGTCGCCTGTGGGCTCCTGGTTGATGGCTGGTGGTAGTTCGTGTTTGTGAGCGGACCCTTGGAGCCATGTCGGCTGGAGGGATGGCTGCCCCCCTCCCCCCTGTGAAGCGGAGGGATACCATTGGCCTAGAATTTACTGGCCCAGCGTCTTACCCTGTGTTACGAATCTTACAAGGATTCTAACATTACTCCTGATGTTTATATATTTCTTTGTCTTGTTCTATAATTAGCATAGTATCCAGTTGTATGATTATAGACTATTGTATGTTATATATTGTAGCATGCTGTAGTGTGCCTGAGTTGCATTATACTGTATGAGGCTTTTTGCAAGTTAATTCCTGTTGGTTTCTCCGTGTGGGGGGATGACCATATTTGGATGTGGCCTGTGTGGGAACTTGTTGTCAAGCGAGTGTTTATAGTTCAACCTTGATTAATTCTTATTATTGTTTGCCATTAAATTCTATTGAGTAATGTAACCACAGTATATACTCCTAAGATTAATAATGATTTGATTATTAGTACGACATTTTGTTAGTAAAGGTTCCACAATAGTTTATGTGGATGCTTAGTTGATGTTTGTGGTAGGACGCCTGTCCTGGGAACAGACGCTTTGTCAGAGGCGTGGCAGCGTTGATCAAGAGGAGACATGTTTTTAAATTAAGTCAGTGGTTATTGTTATTTTAGCTAAATACTCGGCTAATTCTCTGGGTAGATGATTGTGTAATATCCCATTTATTAATTCATGTGCTGGTGATTATGGTCATTGCTCAATAAGGATTTTTATTTATATTATTGCATGGTAAAGAATATTTCTGGCTATTATCTTTACCATTTAATTGTTACGTGTGTCACTCTTAGCGTAGTTAAATTGTTTTCTCAATTTATGCAGTGTTTCCTTTCACCCCCTAGACACTTGTTGGCAAGGCCGATTTAATATACTTTGATCACTGCGGGAAAAGAACCGTACTAAGTCTCAAGGGTTGTAACAAATGAGGGCCACTGTCTGGGAGGTTAAATTTAGTTCCCTGTAATGTATGTACAATTGACAGTGCTAAGTATTAATAGCAATTGCCTTCCTAGGTACTCTGTGATTATCTAGTGACACCTAATCAAGCCCATGTGCATTTCCATGTCAATCTGAGCTGCTGTGAAAACTTCTCAATGCTTCACGATTTAAGGTAAGTGTTCAGCTTGTGCCAGGGGCCAAGCATAATTTTCAGTGTTTCAAGTGTTAAGTTGTGATAATTGAGCCAACCATGGAGGACCAGGTTGCTGTGCTGTTAGAACAGCCAAATTTTGGTAAAATTAGAGACTTGAGGAAGTCTGGTTTGTTATTGCTGGCTGATAAATTGAACCTAGCAGTTTTCAGTAAAATGTTGAAGGCTCAAGTGTTAAGAGTAATTGCCACACACTTGGTGGAGGAGGAGAGACTTGTCGAGGAATGTTTAGGAGAGTTAGAAGAAGAGTCAAGTGACAAGGTGGCAATCTTAAAGTTGAAGATGGAGACTAAATTAGAAATGGCTAGGCTGAAAGCAGACAAGCAGAGGTTGGAGTTGCAGAACCAGCAAAAACAACTTGAGTTGGAGACTAAGCACCAGATGTTGGAGGCTCAATTACAATTGGCAAAGTATGAGACTAAACAAGCCGAGCAGCAAACTAAACAATAGAAATTCAGCAGAGTATGGCTGAAAATAATAACAGGTTGGAACAACAGAGAATTGCAGCAGGGCTAGGTAACATTAGTAATAATCCAAAGAGTACAATTAGTTCTTCCAAGTACAGTAAACATGTAGATTTACCTAAGTTTAATGAAGAAGATCCAGAAATATTTTTCTTGCATTTTAAGAAATTAGCAGTCAGCATGAACTGGCCTATAGATCAATGGGTTAACATTTTACAAGGACAATTTAAGGGTAAAGCTCAAGAGGTATTTACATCTTTGCCTGCTGAGAATTCTTTCGATTTTAAATTTGTTCAACAAAGTATTTTAAATGCCTACCAGCAGATCCCAGAGAGACATAGAATAAAATTCAGAAGCTTAAAAAGAGCACATGACCAGACTATTTCTGACTTTGTACGAGTTAAATTAAATCACTTTAACAGATGGGTTAAAGCACTTAATATTACAGAGTTTGTGACTTTGAGAGACCTCATAGTAACTGAGGAAGTATTGGGATGTCTACCAGAGAAATTAGCTTTGTTTATGGCTGAAAATAAACAAACCACTGATCTTATAAAACTAGCCAAGCTAGCTGATGAGCATGAATTACTTACTAAAGTGCCTTTTAGAGCATCAATTAATCATTTTATTTCTAAACCTAATCATTATGCTCCTAAAAATTATGTTTTCCAGACCAGACCAGCTACTTCACCTTCTCCCCTTAACCCTTCTCCTGTAAAGCCTAAATCTGAGAAACAACAGACAGGGTTGTCAACCTCAAGTAATGTAGTGATTAAGCCTGCAGTTGGTTCGGCTGTTTCGACCACTGGCAGATATTGCACGCATTGCAGGAGAAGAGGTCATGTGGTAAATTCCTGTTATGCTTTGCACCCTGAGTTGAGACCAACTGGTCTGATTATGAGTAAGGGTTTGCAAACTTTTAATGCCAATGTTGCTCCAATCACGCCCAAGTGGATGACTAATTTTGATCCATACCTACATTCGGGAACCCTATTATGTACTAGTGGAACCTGGAAACCAGTTCCGTTGTTAAGGGACACTGGTGCTTCCCAGTCTTTAATTTCTCGCCGTGTTCTTACTGATGTTAGCACAGAAGACACTGGAGAGGTAGTGTTATTGCAAGGACTTGGAGGTCATATCCAGCGTACCATTAATTAAGGTTAACCTGAATTCTTCTATTACACCGGGTTGGTGCACTGTAGCAGTCAGTGAGCAGTTGCCCATTCCTGGGATTGATATCATTGTAAGTAATGATTTTGACAAGTATCAAGTTAGTGGGACCAATTGTCGTGTTATGCATACTAAACCTAGTGCAGTACTGGCTCAACCAGATGCGGATGATGGTGTCATTTATCCAGCCTGTGTTGTGACCAGATCCATGGGTAAGCAGAATGTGGTAAGTCCTGCTACTACCAAGGTGGATGTTCTCGAGGCCAGGACCCCTTCAGACAGGGAGGTGGAGGTGGACCTTGAAGATACATTTTTAGCTCACGTGGATGTCGAGAGTGAGGCCGGTGCCAAAGACCTAATTTATTCTGACCCAGATCATCTGGAAGAGGTTGCCCAGGTACCAGTTCCTTGCCCGCTCGCTCCAGTTGTAGAGTTCCAGACTGTTGTTGTTGTTGTTAAAGATTCGCTACCTGGAACAAAGTTCCAAGTAGCACGGGCTATGGTGAGCCCGTAGGGGTTAGTTCCAGACCTTGCATAAGTTACAGAGTACTGGTCCCAGTCTAGCTGAGTGTTATGCAGAAGCAGCCGACTCCATTGATACTTTGGAGGAGAGTACGGGTTGTTATTTCAAGGATCGATGTCTGATGAGAAGATGGAGACCATCAGGAAGTCCCTCATCAGATGATTGTGAGTTTAAAACCTAGCTCGTTGTGCCAACAGAGTATAGGGAGCAGGTATTGCAAGCTGCTCATGATGACCTGATGGGAGGCCATCAAGGCATTACCAGTATGTATCATAAGATCTGTAAACTTTTCTATTGGCCAAAACTTAAAAAATATGTGGTCAGATATTGCCACAATTGTGCTGTGTGTCAAACTGTTGGTAAGCCTAATCAGACAGTGCCACGAGCACCATTATACCCTATTGTAGTGCCAGAAGAGCCTTTTTACTCATGTGGTACTGGATTGTGTCGGACCTTTACCCCGTACCAAATCCGGAAATATGAATATGTTTACAATTTTATGTATGACCACCAGGTTCCCTGAAGCTTATGCTTTACGTAACATTAGAGCTTCTACCATTATAAGGCAGTTGGAACGATTTTCTCTCACTATTTGGTCTGCCCCGTACAATTCAAACTGATAATGGGAGTAATTTTTGTTCCACCACCTTTAAACATTTTTGTAATTCATTTGGTATACAGCATAATTTTTCCAGTCCTTACCATCCTCAGAGTTAAGGGGGAATCGAGCGGTTCCACCAACCTCTCAAGAAAATGTTGAAAGCAACTGGGGAAGATTCACCCAGACATTGGGATGATAATTTACCATTTGTTTTGTTTGCGGCTAGAGATGGATTGCACAGTGCCCTAGGCTGTTCTCCATTCGAGCTTGTTTTCGGACATCAGGTGAGAGGACCTTTAAAAATGTTACATGAGAAAATGTTAGATGTTACAGCCAGGCAGAGTGAGCGTTACCTGACGGATGTAAAGAGCAAGCTGTCCAGAACGAGGGAGTTGGCCTTACTACATCTAAGTGAACAACAACAGGTAATGAAGGAGAAACATGACCAGAGGTTCAAGGCCAAACTCAGAGTTTTTGAGCCAGGAGATTTGGTATTGGTCTTGAAGCCTCGTATGGGTACGTCTATGTCTCATAAATTTGTAGGACCGTATCAAGTAGTAAAACGTCTTAGGGAAGTTACTTACAAAGTTTGCCATCCCCAACAGAATCGTCAGACCATGAGTGTACATGTGAACCGGTTGAAGGCTTATTGTGGGCCTAGTATTGTGGCTTGTTGTGTTGCTGGGGAGGTAAATCCTGAAGAATCAAGTGTTGCAGAGGAAGATGGTAATTCTTGTTCGTCTAATTCCAGTTCCGGGGAAGAATTGTTGTGTCATTTGCAGGATGAGGAGAGAGCAGAGTTCCAGAACCTTTTGGAGATGTCTTCTAACTTGTTTGGGGAGGTCCCCACTCAGACTTCTCTCATTACTCACGACATTAACCTGGCAAATGTAACTCCAATTCGGCTACACCCTTATCGAGTGACACCCGAGAAACGTCGTATCATCCACGAGGAGGTTGATTATCTTCCTCGACATGGGTTCATTAGACCCAGTCAGAGTTCCTGGAGTTCGCCGTGTTTATTAGTACCAAAACCAGAGGATAAGTGGAGATTAGTAGTGGATTATAAAAAACTCAACCAGGTAACTGTAGTTGATGCGTATCCATTACCTTTATTGGAGGAATGTATCGATACTATAGGTCATGCTATGTTTGTATCGAAATTGGACTTATCAAAGGGATATCACCAGATACCTCTTACAGATTTTACAAGGGAAGTGACAGCATTTATCACTCCTGATGGAGCTTACGAGTTTAATGTAATGTCTTTTGGATTAAGGAATGCTCCAGCCACTTTTCAGAAGTTAATGAATTCTTTGTTGAAGGATGTGCCAGATTGTAGGGCATATTTGGATGACATTGTGTTTTTCAGTAAGAATTGGGTAGATCATATGTCTAGTACAAGAGAAATTGTTTAATGTGTTACAACATGCTAATTTGATTGTGAATATGAAGAAATGTAGTTGGGCTAAAGGAACTATAGTGTATTTAGGACATGAGGTCGGACAAGGAAGGACAGTCCCATTGCAAGACAAGATCCAGGCAATTGTGGATTACCCAGTCCTAACAAATAAGAAGTCTGTGCAGAGATTTATTGGAATGTGTAAAAACTTTTCCATTGTTGCTGCACCCATAACAAATCTTCTAAGGAAACAGGTAAAATTTAAGTGGACGCAGGAGTGTCAGAACTCTTTTCAGAAGTTGAAAGGAGTTCTCTCTACTTCAACTGTGCTAGCTAGTCCACAGTATGATAAACCATTTATTCTGCACATAGGCGCTTCAGATCTAGGAGCAGGTGCTGTTTTGTTCCAAGTAGGACCAGATGAGTTAGAACATCATGTTTATTATTTCTCTCGTAAATTTGACAGGACACAAATTAATTACTCTGTAGTTGAGAAAGAAGCACTTTGTTTAATATTGGCAGTGAAGAAATTTGAGACATATTTGTCAGGAAATGAAGTGGTAGTATATACAGATCATAATCCATTGACATTTATCAACTCTATGCAGTGTAAAAACCAGAGAATACTTAGATGGTCATTGATTCTGCAAGAATTCTATATTGTAATTCGTCATATTCCTGTGAGGCAAAATGTTATTGCTGATGCCTTATCCAGAGAATTTCCTGTTGCAGTGCCATAATATGTAGTGTTCTTTATTCATAAGATGTATGTAATTTTTTTTTTTTTTTACTGTGTGAAATTTCATTGCTTTGTACTTTGATTTTAGTTGAAGTATTTTCATGTTATATTTCATGCAGTCAAAAAAAATGAAATCAACCTTCAGTTAATTTCATTTTTTTCTTAGGGGACGGGAGGGATGTTACAAATCTTACAAGGATTCTAACATTACTCTTGATGTTTATATATTTTATTGTCTTGTTCTGTAATTAGTATAGTATCCAGTTGTATGATTATAGACTATTGTATGTTATATATTGTAGCATGCTGTAGTGTGCCTGAGTTGCATTATATTGTATGAGACTTTTTGCAAGTTAATTCCTGTTGGTTTCTCCGTGTGGGGGGATGACCATATTTGGATGTGGCCTGTGTGGGAACTTGTTGTCAAGCGAGTGTTTATAGTTCAACCTTGATTAATTCTTATTATTGTTTGCCATTAAATTCTATTGAGTAATGTAACCATATTATATACTCTTAAGATTAATATTGATTTGATTATTAGTACGACATTTTGTTAGTAAAGGTTTCACAATAGTTTATGTGGATGCTTAGTTGATGTTTGTGGTAGGACGCCGTCCTGGGAACAGACGCTTTGTCAGAGGCGTGGCAGCGTTGATCAAGAGGAGACATGTTTTAAGTTAAGTCAGTGGTTATTGTTATTTTAACTAAATACTCGGTTAATTCTCTGGTTAGATGATTGTGTAATATCCCATTTATTAATTCATGTGCTGGTGATTATGGTCATTGCTCAATAAGGAGCTTTGTTTTGCATGATAATGTATATTTGCATGTTTTGCATCGACTTTGTAAAGAGTGCTCATCCGCTCCTGACGACCCTGCTGCCCCTCCAACTTTATCAGCTGCCCCTCCAACTTTATCAGCTGCCCCTTGAGCCTACAATATACCAAACATGATGTAACAATCCCAGAAGGCAGCTAAGTACCCAGTGACCTAAATGTGACCGAAATATACGACAAAACCAAACCCTCTACCTCATCTCGACTTCATTAGTGTTGCTCCCTGGAGGAAGCTAACCTGACGTTTGCTGCTGCCACATCAACGAGTCTACCCCATCTGCCTGCGTACATCACTGCTGCTACCATGCAAAACAATTCTAAGCTCGGTAAGGCCGCAAATAAAGATAGCACACCTATCAGGATGAACCCAACCAGCCAAGCTAGCAACAGGAATAACGCGGCTGTCTCCCCCTTAGTGGCTGCCGGGGGGGGGGGGTACCGACCCTCCCTGCGTCAACAATAACAAACCTTCCCAGCTGAGTGGAGCGTTGTCACCGACTCGAGCCATGCAACAGTTATGTAACCATATGGAGCAACTTAAACGAGCTGCCTCCCCATGTTCTGACTTTAAGCGTCTCGCTGATAATCCATGGCTCAAATTATTGACTCAGATACATGATGACCAAAAGTCTATAATCCGAGAGCAGTCGGACCTGATAATGAAGCTACAGAGTGATGCTTTGGCCATGCACAAGATTAACCAAGATCTGTCTGCCAGAGTCGACCACCTCGAACAGGAATTAAGCTCTCTGCAGATCTCGGTTACTAACTCTAAATCAGCAGAAACATCTAAGCAAGAAGAGATGTTACAAAAGTTAGAGAACCATTTTAACCCCCTACAACAGCAACACACTGCAACCCAAGACGAATCAGACCAACTTAAGCTCCTTGATTCTGTTATCATCTCATCATATGATTTTCCCCATGAAACTGACAGAGAAGACTGTACTGCCATCGTGATCCAGGAATTGCGTACTAAGTTGAATTATTCAATCGAAGCAAGTGACATCAAGTCAGCTTATAGAGTGGGTACGAAATCATCTGGTACAATTAACAGGAAGATTCGTGTAAAGTTAGATAGCTGCTCCCGCAAGTCTGACCTTATCACTGCTGCAGTCGCTAAGAAATCCAATGTTTATGTGAACGAATGTCTAACCAGATTCAGACAAAATCTCTTATTTAAACTACGTGGAATCTGCAAAAGATCCCGTGCTATTAAACATTGTTTTGTGCGCGATGGTAAAATAATAACTAGGAAAACTGACTCTGGAAAAACTTATGTCATAAGCACTGAGGCACACCTCACTTCTTTCCTGGATGATTGTGGGATAACAGCTGAATAACCGGAACATAATTTGTAGTCTCACATACTACCAAAGTGTACTTAAGCTCTGCCTTTCCTTTTCCAAAGGTTTTTTATTTTTATTTTTATTTTTTATTTGTCATCTTTGCCAGTTTTACTCTTAATTATTTGGTCTTAGTCAATCCCCTTGTCACTAAACCTAGGGATTTTTATTACCCTGTTATATTTAAAGTAACTTGGTATTTGTTTTTTGTAATCATTTATTGGAATTAATTAATAGTATAATTGTTTTATAAGCTTCTACCTCAGTATCATAGTAAAATCTTCCACATTAATATACTTTCACCCTGTTTATTTTTACACTTAGATTTATATTAGAGTAAATTTCAAGATTTACTTAGATTTACATGTCATCTGTTTTTTTTTCTCTCGGAATTATCTATTTGAGCTCACTCTGTTTTCTTAGGTTCATACTAATTATAGGATTTTAATTAACCATTACTAAGCTAATTGTCTTCAAGATCATTTACTTTATGATTATTACTTTTCTTGATATTTTTTTTATTTTACACTTATATTATTTTTTATTTTACATTTAAATTATCAGTCGCTACTGATTTTTTGTTTTTTTATTTTATCTAACTTCTGTGTCCTTCCTGGCTATCTATTGGATTTTTATTTTACTTCTAAATTGTTACTATTTTATTGTATTTGCTTTTATTCTTGTGTTTTGCTATATCGTGTATCTTGTATCGTGATCCCTCTGCATCTCTATGCACACTGATATTGATCCTGATCAAAATCTTCTGTCTCATATCTACACCAACCAGCACATTGATCATCATTATTGCAAGTATTTCACAGCACACCAGGCTAAAAACAAACTTCAAAATAAAACCTGTTTATCAGTTTACAACCAAAATGTTAGATCACTTGGTAAACATTTCGACGATTTAAATGCATTACTCACAGCACTAGGTACTAACTTATCGTTCATTATTTTAACAGAAACTTGGCTAAATAAAGACTATACCCAACTCTACAACTTAGCTGGTTATAAAGCCATTCATAACTGTAGGACTAATAAAAAAGGTGGTGGCACAGCTATATATTACCGAGATACATTTATCTGCAACAGTGTTATTAGTGACAGAGATGACTACTGCGAATATACTTTTGCTCAGTTTACAATTAAATCCCTTAAATCCTCTTTGACTATTGGAGCCATCTATAGATTTCCCAATACTAACATAGCTTCTTTCTCAGACAACCTAAGGAATCTTATTATTAACAACAATCTCAACAAAAACCACATCATTCTGGGAGGAGACTTTAATATTGACCTGGGTCAACAAAATTGCTCTCAAGTTGACTATTTCCTCAACAGCATGAACTCCTGTATGCTAATCCCCACAATCACCAAACCTACCCGAGTCACTCAAACATCAGCCACTACCTTGGACCACATATGGACAAACATAACAGCTCCCCTTGTATCTGGTATAATCTACGACAGAACAACTGACCACTATCCTACCTTTCTCATAGCGAACATGGACATAACACCACCAAAAAGCAAGAAACTTTCATTCAGGCTACACAGTGAATCAGCTTTAGGCAATCTTACAGATGCACTTCACAATATTAACTGGGATTCTGAATTCAATAATACCAGGATATAAATTCATTAGCTAACCTCTTCCTCTCCAAAACTCTTAGCCTCTACAACCTTCATTGTCCCCTTCTTACCAAGCAAGTAACTGACAAAAGATTAAACAATCCATGGCTCACAAGTGGCATTCTCAACTCAATCAACAAGAAACATGAATATGAAAAGAAACTTAGGATTG
Source organism: Procambarus virginalis (assembly GCA_020271785.1). Taxonomy (NCBI): domain Eukaryota; kingdom Metazoa; phylum Arthropoda; class Malacostraca; order Decapoda; family Cambaridae; genus Procambarus; species Procambarus virginalis. The sequence goes on along the minus strand of WNGS01167077.1, from coordinate 15,202 downwards.
GCTTAGTTTCAAGGGAAGTAGCTAAAAGGTACTCATCAATGCTTACCAGTATCATAAGAAAGGCAAAACTTGCATATTATGTGAATAGATTCAGTGAAGCAAAAGGCAACATGAAAAGCACTTGGAAAACCATCTCTAGTATCCTAGGAACTAAACAACACTCACATAACCAAATAAAACTCTACAAGGATGGGGATATACCGTCAACTGATTTAGAAATGGCAAATGAATTTAATAGTTTCTTTTCATCGGTTGGTGCTAATCTTGCCAGTAAAATCCCACAGACTCAGACACATATTAACACATATCTCTCAGGCAGCTATCCAAACTTTCTTCTCCTTTCACCAATCAGCCCGGCAGATGTTGTGTCCATCATACACTCTCTAAAAGCCAAAGCAGGGAACACCAGTGAAATTCCGTCCATTGTATACAAGAGCGCCTCCCATGCCCTTGCCCCACCCATAGCCCTACTGTTCAACAAATCTATAGAGTGTCACACCTTCCCTGATATCCTCAAAAAAGCAAGAGTAACGCCAGTCCATAAAGGAGGCAATCCGGCGGACATAAACAATTATAGACCAATATCAAATCTACCCATTCTATCAAAAATATTTGAAAAAATTATTTACAAACAGCTCTATTCCTACCTCGTAAAATTCGACATACTCAGCCCCTGCCAGTTTGGCTTCCGGTCCCAAAAGAGCACCAACGATGCAATCATTAGTCTCCTTGACGTAATCTACTCAGCCCTTGACAAAAATGAGTTTCCGATTGGACTCTTCATTGACCTAAGAAAAGCCTTTGATACTGTTAATCACAACTACCTCTTACTTAAACTCCAGCATTATGGAATCCGAGGCCTTGCCCTTGACTACATCCGATCCTATCTTAGTGACAGACACCAATATGTAACCATCAATGATACAACTTCTTCCACTCTACCAATTACCGTTGGAGTGCCACAGGGCAGTATCTTAGGACCTCTTCTATTTCTTATATATATAAACGATCTGCCTAATGTCTCGAATATTCTCAAACCTATATTGTTTGCTGACGATACTACCCTTATCTTTTCAGACCCCAACCACATACACTAAATAATGTTGTGAATAATGAATTAAAAAAAGTCCACTTATGGATGTCAACTAACAAACTAACATTAAACATCGAAAAGACTTACTACATCTTATTTGGAAGCAAATCATCAAATGCAATTCAGCTACAGATAGACAACATTAACATCAGTAATAAAAATGATGGCAAGTTTCTCGGCCTATTCCTAGACAAGAGCCTCAACTTCAGCACCCACATTCAACACATAACTAAGAAAGTCTCTAAGACAGTTGGTATACTCTCCAAAATCAGATATTATGTTCCTAACTACGCTCTCCTCTCACTATATTATGCACTAATCTACCCCTATCTTAATTATGGTATCTGTGCATGGGGGTCTACCACTGCAAACCACCTTAAGGGGGCGTTTCAATCCCGTTTGGCTCCAAAAATGCAAAATGAAAACTCATCCGATTTCAATCAAACTTTTTTGACAAGTTCTATATGAAAAGTGTTTCATCTGGTCCAAGTTTCAGCATCGTAGCATAAATAGGAAGGGAGAAAAAAAATATTGAAGTAGTTGTGAAAATTATGCCAAAATGGTCAAAATCGATTATGAATCAAAAGTGTCAACTGAAATCATAGCTATGACTCTTTGCTATCACAATAGCATATATTAAACAAATATTATAATTAGTTTAATTGGAAAAAAATTTAAGAGAAAAAAAAAAAGGATTTTTTTTTTTTTTTCAATTTTTTTTTTCATTTTTTGGGGCGATTTGCATCAAACTTACAGACCTTACTGTACGTAAGCCTATCTGTAAGGATGCCAATTTGGAGAAAATTGGTTGATGTCAACCTCAGCCACAGATTTTAGAACCTTAGACTTTATTAATTTCTGTTTTTTTTTTCAATTGACACAAACGTTTACAAAACTTTTTAATTTTTTATTCAATTTACATGAAACTTACACCGTATATAATGTATGGCATCTCTCTACATGTGCAAGTATTCATGTTTCTCTAAGTTCATTTATTGCTTTTATAATAGCAATAAACATGCCATATTTGCATAATTTTGGGGGGGGAACTTTGAACATTTGTATTAGGAAAACTAAAGATGTTTTGGAAATTCTTTTACGTCCAATCCTTTATTATATGCCAATGTGTCAGAAAAGGGTCACAGAATAATTATATCTGAAACGTGTGTGAAGAAGTGTCGAATTGAAAATGTGAAAAAACGTTGAAAAAAACTCTCTTTCTATTACGCTGAAGTACTGAAACATGGGACAATTGCAGCCTTTTCATATACAACTAGTCAAAAAATATTGGTTGACATGAACAACTTTTCTGCA